>JAQMCX010000005.1:1519801-1533094 GCA_029814765.1 Acanthurus leucopareius
CTCTGTCTTTATCCGTTTTTATTTGTTTTTATTTGTGTTTATTTGTGTTCTTTTCTGTTTTTCTCTCTCTGTCTCTCTCTGTCTGTCTCTCTCTGTCTGTCTCTCTGTCTCTCTCTTTGTCTCTGTGTCTCTCTCTATCGGTCTGTCTCTCTCTGTCTCTCTCTGTCTGTCTCTCTGTCTCTCTCTCTGTCTCTCTCTGTCTCTCTGTCTCTCTCTGTCTCTCTCTGTCTGTCTCTCTCTCTCTCTCTCTCTCTCTCTCTCTCTCTCACACACACACACACTCTCTCTCTCTCTGTCTCTCTCTCTCTCTCTCTCTCACCTGTCTCTCTCTCTCTCGCTCACCTGTCCCAGGTTGTCTGTAGATCTGCAGAGTGGCAGGAGTCGGTCTTCTGCGACGGATCTAAACGGAGGTAAACACACAAACACACAAACACATTTTCACTGTTGCTCCTTAAAATGAGTTTCAAAAAGAAAATCTCAGTCTGTCCTCGTCCCTTTTTTTTCTCATTTTTATCGTATAAATTAGAACAAAACCTCTTCATGTGTCAAACTCACCTGTTTACCTTCTCTTAAAGTGTTTAGTTTATTGTAATGATCTGTTCAGTTCAACATCTCTGTTTTTCGTCCTCTTATCAGTCGTTTCTGTTGTCGTTGCTCCAGATGTTTTATTCTAACAATCCATCCATGATAAGACACTTTTTATTTGACAACTCTCCAATTTATTTGGCTTTAAAAAACAAAAGTCAGTTAACTGTCCAAATAAAAATTAATAAAATACTGGCTGAAGCTGTTTTCCCAAATTCTTACACTGTAAAAAAAAACGTTAAACACACTCGAACTTCTTTGTTTAAACTGAATTAAAAGTTTGTCACCAACTGCCTGAAAAATTGGGGATTTTATTTGTTTTATTTTTCTAAATACCTTTTGAAAATAAACTTTCCACTTACAGTTTATGTCTGTAATTAAACCCACCACCAGTATTTGAGCAAAGAGCAAGAATAATATGACAAACGTATGTTATTGTGCTGACAGCAAACATTAATAACTCTAATTTTTATTTGGCTACATGTTTCTTTTACATAATTGCTTGGAAAACAATATTTTAGATTAATTCTCATAGGATTAACTTGAAAAACGTTTGACTAACTTTGTTAAATTATTTCTATATTCGCTCTCACAGCCATAATAACTACAATAACCTATTTAAATTTGGATCAAACCCAGTTTTCCTTAAAAACAAAGTGAAGACAAACAGCTTAAGTTCGTTCTTTGGCTCGAAACTCCGAACAGAAGGAACCAACACTGCAGGAATGTAAACGTTCCCCGTCCTCCTGCAGGAGAGACTTGGTTTACAAGATGGTATCTCGTAAAACATCACTAAGATTTATCTCCTAGCTTCTGGAAATGATGATGCTTTTCCAACACAGGGACCCCCCCACCCCCCCAAAAAAGAAAAAAATCATCCACATCAGAGCGTCCGGGATCTGTCACTGTTCATTAGCAGCTTTCAACTTCCTGTTTCCATCGACTAAACAGCTCATAAAGACGTCAGCGAGGCGAAGACACAGAGAGCCGCTTCAGCTCCACGATGCTGATGCTGATTAGGGAGCAACTCAGATCGGCTAAAGGAAAATTACACCTCGTATACTTTTATTCAGAGTGGTTCTCTGTGCGTTTTTAGATTTAAATCACTCTGCCAGGCTTCCCCACTTTTACATAAGAAACATCAGTTCGCTGTTGACGTCTCGTTTCCCAGAATTCCTTTTAAATACCCCCAAGAGAACAGGCGTGAACTTGTTCCAGCTAGCTACAAATAATCCGTGACGGTGGTGAATTTAATTGGAAAGTCACATCAGCATCAGCAGCTTATAAACAAGGAAAAAAGTGCATGAATGAATACT
Organism: Acanthurus leucopareius; assembly: GCA_029814765.1. NCBI lineage: Eukaryota > Metazoa > Chordata > Actinopteri > Acanthuriformes > Acanthuridae > Acanthurus > Acanthurus leucopareius. Next base: position 1,521,703 of record JAQMCX010000005.1, read on the forward strand.
TTTGTTGAAGCAGTAAAGTAAAGATTTTTGTTCTTGTTCATGAAAATTTGAAACACTGAAGGTGAATTTAACATTTTAAGAACACAAAATTAAACAACACTGGATTTGTCGTTTAGTTTTAAACAGTTTTATAGTGTTTTAGGCTGAATTTTCCATTAATTCTCCTGGAATATTTGCTCTCAAACGCACAATTATCACCCCTTTAAACACTTAATCAACAAATATTAAAAGAAAGTAGCTTGTAAAACACACAAAACACACAAAAAAGTCACATGCAAGGCCGCTCAAATATGACAAATCCACCAAATCCGCATGCTGTCACTCAGATTCACAAACAGCAGCTTTAATAAGTCGGATTCATGCACACATGCAGCTCTGCACCCACACACACAAAATTCCAGGCAAGTCTCACAAGATCACAGATAGAAGCCCCATTCAGCCCTCAAATGCATGAACCCACAGCGAGCACCCCACTCTGCAGCACACACACACTCTCTCACACACACACACACACATGCTCCGGTACACTCACATGTTCGGCGGCCTGCGGGTCCAGCTGTCCCTGCAGCGGAGGCACAGCAAACTGGATCTTCTTCGGACTGCTGGGCTCCATTACTACTGACTGAGAGATAGAAAGAAAGACGGACAGAAAGAGAGAGAGAGAGAAAGTGTGTTTGTGTGTGTGTGTGTGTGTGTGTGAGTGTGTGTGTGAAGGAGGGAGGGAGTAGAGAGGGAGGGAGTGGTCTTCTCTCTCTCGGCCGGCCGATGGGATCCATTATCACTAATTGACAGACTTAGAGAGGGGAAGAATAGAGGCCTGGTCTCTGCAGGATTTTCCTAAACATGAGGCTGTGTTGCAGGATGAAGTCATGCAGCGACGTCAGACGTGTGTACATTACCTGTCTGTTTAAAACTTATGATGTTATCCTGCGCCGGGATAACCAAAAAAGTACATGTGCTGGTGTTCGGGGTCGTTTGTTATGACTGCAAAGCTGAAACTTATCAAATTAACAGGTTTCTGTTTATTGCAGGCGGCCACATTTGACCCCGAGTCAAAGTTACACGAGAACTTTGAGAGTTTAAGAGTCTGAGTTCAAGTTTATCGACCAGCATGAATGATTTTTACTATGTTTAGTGTCTAAGAATGCTAACAAATGGCAGAAAACTCTAAATTCAGCTGTTGCAGATGGAAATTTATGTAGTTTTTCTAATGCTAGTTTGTTTTTGAAATGCTAATTTGGATGTCAAAAGTCTGAAGTGTGCAGCATTTTTTCTCTGGGGACCATGAATATCTGTTGTTAATCTGATGGCAAATTACACAAAAAGTTACCATAAAATGTTTTTAAAAAGACAAAAAGTCAAACTAATTAATCGTGTATCACCCAAAACTCTATTAGAACATCTGAAGAAAGTCTCTCAAATGGTAAAAATATATGTTTGTTTAATTTTTTGAACAATTCCAAAAGGTTTAAATGCTGCTTTTAAAGTCCTGTCACTGTTAAAACAAATCTGTAAAGCATTAGTTTTTGTATTTTTAAGTTTAACCTCGATAAACATTTAAATACTGAAGTCAGTCTATAAAATACTCATCATGTGCTTTTATGGAGAATGTAAACTCCCTTGAGGTTAATAACTTTGTTTATTCCCAGACATATGGCAGAGGAGAGGAGCAGCCCTGAACTTACAGATACTTGACTTTATTTCCACCAGTAAAGTTTAACGCAAATCTTTAAATTTAGGAGCCAGTTTGGGGTCAGAAGGAAGAAAACAACATAAAATAATGTGGAAACCCATGTGCACAGATTAATAAACTGTAAAGTTACAGATTTAAATGGAGAATCAATCAGCAACGATGCATTCAATGTCTTGAGACTGATTCTCAACTACAGTAGAAATTTTCAGATGTTTTTGAAATGCATTTTCTGCAAAGAATATTTTGGATTTTCCTCCTTGGGTCGACGTCAAACAAGCAAACGAGTGTTTCAATGAGACAAAAGAACTTAATCTGTATGTGCAAACTCAGATTTGTGTGCAGCAAACTGCAAACATGCATGTGTTTATCGAGAGAACAAACCGAGTTCAGCTCCTCACACACGTTTGCAAATATCACAGACACAAAGATCAGATTACTGGAACACAAAAGATTTAAGAGTTTTATCTGTAACATATCATAATGTTACTGCTAAAAATAAAACAGACCAATTATTTACTGATGGATTTATAACATGTCACTTGAAATGTTTCTAGAAGAATAAAAAAACGACGTTTGATGAATGAAAACTGTCGATTCTATCAGCATCCTGTCACAGAGAACCTGAATTTACGAGGTAAGAAAGATTTTTTCCATTAAAATCTGGATTATAAATGAAGTGCAAACAGAAAGTAAAGACGGAGAAAAGTTCTTTAACTTTCCCTCTTTCACTCTGTTGTTCCTGCCGTTTGCATTTTAAATCCCCAAACTCAGAAACCTGCATCTTCTGCCACGAGTGACATCATTCTGTGTGTGTGTGTGTGTGTTGGCAGTGGTAGTGGAAACACTTTGTCTCAGTGGAGACATCTGGAGAGACTTAGGAGCTACTGTAGGTGGAACAAACCACACACACACACACTCACAAACACTCTCACACACACACACGTCGCACAAAGAGCCTGTTGTGTTTTTATGTGGTTGGAAAACGTCCATCGCTGCTCTGTGAAGGTGAGACAGAAGAGACTCTGTCTGTCTGTCTCTCGGCCGCTGGTAGCAAACAAACACCTGCATTTTCCTGCTCGAGTTATTAAGTTTGATGGCCGACTTCCTGCGTTCGGAACAGAGAAGCTTAAACTGAAGAGTGGACGCAGGTGGAGCGTTGATGTTCGGAGGGAAAAACATGGAGTGAAAGCGAGTATGAGAGTAAACAAAGAAGAAAGTTTCACTTCAGTAACATTTTTACTTTTTTTATAAGCTGGTTTTGTTCATGATGGAGGTTTTTTTCAGCGTCTGAAAGGAGAAAACGACAGAAATGTTTAGAAACCCACTCGTTCGGACGTGATGTGACTCATTAATTATTAAAGGATCCCTGTCATGTGACACAAACACGAAGCTCTGTGCATCGTAAAGCTGCTTCTCTTCCTTAATATTAAAAGAAAATATGAACAATACATACAATATCTTCGTAGTTTGTTCATTTTTTGATACTTTGATAAAACAGTCTGTCAACTTTTCCTGTCAAACTAAATAAATCAGACTGAACTCAAAGTTTCTACTTGAAAAACTTCCTACTGTACAAACAAAACCTGAAGGATATTTCATCTTTATGCAGCAGATTTTCAGCATCTAATTAAATCTGTAATAAATAGTTTGATGGTTAATTGTGGAAATAATAAGCTGCTGAACTTGTAGCATCTTTATTTGTGCCAGTTTTTTCAACAGAGTCAAGGTGTGTAGGTGTGTTTTAGGTCAGGTGATCATGTGACGTGAACTCATGACATCAGACCGTCATTCGCTCAAACCTTTTACGGCATGTGATGACTCCTGCTGCCCCGCCAGGCGTTTCCAGATGTTTGTTTCTCAGCAGCAGACAGATTGAACTGAATCATCACTTTGAAAGGAAATTCAAACGTAATGTTCAAACGTAATGTTCTTAGTTTCCATCTTTGTGTCCCTACCTGCCCTGATCGCAACCTACACCTGAGTCAGACTGGATTGAGAAAGATAAAGAAAGAAGGGCTTGAGGAGGCTTGTTTATAACCACAAACATTTTATTGAAATAATTTATATTCAGATTTTTTTCTTATATTTTCACAAATAAAACACGTAAATCGCTGCAGGGCTGTTTGATCATCGCGGTAAATGTCCACCAGAGTTTGCAGAGTGAGGAACAGTCGTACTGTAGCAGCACCAGCATGTTGGTGGAGCTGGTGTGTGCAGATGCAGATGAGTCAAGGGTGGATGTGGGATCAGTAGGGGTGTGTGGTGTGTCGGGGGGTGAAGCACACTGAGAGTGTGTGTGGGTGGTGGTAACCTTTGACCCCAAGCTGAGGGAGGAGGGAAACGCTGAGGCTGTTGCTGCTGGTGTGGATGCAGCAGCTGTTGTGGATGTTGTTGGTGGTGTCGTAGTTGTTGGTGTTGGTGTTGTAGTTGTAGTTGTTGGTGTTGTAGTTGTTGGTACGACAGCTGGTGTTGCTGTAATGCTGGTTGTGACCCCTGTTGCCACGGTAACCCCATCCACGGATGCAGCAGATTGTTGACTCCGCCTCGTCCCCCGGTTTTCTCGTCCTCCCTCTCATACAGGCGCCGTCTGAGGATGTAGGAGACGTCGTCGTTGTGTTTCTGGGACAACACCTGCAGGTGGAGGGTGGAGACGACTGTGTGGGGGCGGGGCAGCATGGACTGAGGGATGAGGTGAGGGGTGAAGGAGACAGGTAAGGAGAAAGACTTGATCAGAGGAGCTCTCCACGTCATCTCCTTCGTTCTGCTTGTATCAGCCTGCTTCTCCAGCGTCTCCTCCTGTTTGTCTCCATCTTCTCCTCCACATTGAGGCTCTGCAGCATCTCCACATGCAGGAGGAGGCGTCTCTTGTTCAGGCTCCTCAGGTGTTTCTGGTGAAGCCCTCATGGAGCAGCAGCTGCTGGAGCTGGACTCCGTCTCTGAGTCCGAGTCCACCTCTGGTCCCGAGTCCTCGGCTGAAGAGCTGGACTCGCCGTCGCCCCCTCGCCAATGAACAGAGCCCACCTGCTTATAGCAGCCGGCGCAGCGAGACAGGCAGAAGGACTCAGACCTGAACTGGATGGAGAGGAAGACAGACAGCTAGTTAGTTAGTTAGTTAGCTGGTTTTAAATCATGCAGTGAGTAAATTAAATCAGTCCTTGACCTTATCGAGGTGGTTATCAAACGTAACCCGAGCTCTACTGACCTCAATAATCAAACAATGATGTTTTTCTAAACCGTATCAAGTTGTTTTTGTGCCTCAACCAAACTTAACCCACATAGTCTGATAGCGTGAGATCGGACAACAGTTTCATTTTCTGTCAGCCTGTTGATTTTGGCATCAGATCAGGAAACACGAGCATGTTGTTGTTGCTGTTGAAAGTTTGGACCAAAGACGTGTTTGGTTGTTGCTTCCCTGAGGGAGTTTACTAAAGCCAGTAAAGTTACTCACTTTTCAGGATTCTCTTCCAAAAGAGGAAAGTCTTTATTTGCAGAGTTGAAGGTCAGTTATCAGGAAATAAATATAGTTAGTTTCCTCGTAACCTTCCTGTGAGTGTTGGGAGTTAAATTTCACAATAATCCATCAGATATCAGCTTCACTGTTCTCAGATCTGCTCTCCGACAGCTTCAACTCTCCTGAGTTTAGTCACTAAAAAAGGTGACACTGTTTGTTCAAACCAACAACCTTCTCACATGTTCTCATTGAGATCTTTTTCTGACTGAATTTCAATCTTTGTGTTTAAAAATATACTTTAAAGCATGATGATTAAGTCTGACTCACATGTACATTTTGCTCTTATTAATACTATAAAACAGCTTGTGCCATTCAGTAAATATTTTGTAATTTATTTGTTTTTAAATTTAAGTTTTTAGAATATTTTTAGGAAAGGAAATTTAAAAAAAAAAAAAAATTAGCCTTTATTTAACCAGGTTGGTCCCACTGAGACACAAAGATCTCTTTTCTCTTAAAGCAGCTTAAAACATCAAGTTTCAAGAGTTAAAACAAACAATGCAGAAGCCACATAAAATACAAATCAGACAACAACATAAAAACAAATACAAACAAGTCAGAGCAATAAAGTAGAATAATGGGGCTTTCATGTAAAGCAGGAGGAAGAACATAGATGGAAACACACATAGATTCTCATTTATGAGCTGCTTTGTAGTTTTATCAGAAACAGAAAAGAAGATTTTTCTTCCTATCGAGAGAAAAATTTTAAAAATACCCAGAGAGTGAAATAAAATATAAATAGCTACCTTCAGTTGTGTTTGACTGTAGGCGTTTTGGTCCTCTGCATCCATCTTTTACTTCTTGAAAAATCCTGTCAGCAGGGAAAAGTAAACCGATATAGTAAAAGTTTTATGAAGCATCTTTAAAACATAAAAAGAAAAAAGTTACAGGCTGAAATAAAGAAAAAGAAGATGAAGTAAAGAACTTTTTGGTTCCCAGTTACAACATTTATACTGGTTTTCTCAGTTAAGACTTAAGTTTTCTGCTGGTTTAAAAAATCACTTTATTTACTAAGAGAGAGTAGTAACTTTTTGTCTAAACGTGAAGGTTTTCATGACCTGAAAACAGAATTTATAACCGTTATTTTAATCAATAAGTGTGTTTTTTTGGTGCCTTCTTTGACAGATCTCACCAGTTTTTACTAAAGCTGTCAAACAGATGAGATGTAGTGAAGTAAAAGTTTAAAGTAGCTTAAAAGAAAAGAGTAAAAGTACTCACTGGGACTTGTGTTTCCTCGTGTTCAGGTCCGGGATGCAGCCTGACGGTCGTGGAGTCGACAGCTGCTTCACGTACCTGAGTTTGTTCATGCAAACGAGCGTCACGCCCAGGTGAGTGTGCACGTCTCCTTTGTGTTTGATGATGTGAGAGCACACAGTCCGTCTCGTAAATTCAGTACAGTCATGAACAAAAATGGGGAAGGATAAGACACACACACACACACACACAAACACACACACACACACCCTCTGCAAACACACAGGGGATCGTCCTCCAGGCTGCTGCGACCAACTAAAACAACTCAGACCTCTTTGGTCTCAAAGCTCAGTGAGAATTATTTTACAGATTTTATTTTAATTTGTCAAATTAAATTTATTGACAGTTTAGAAATATGTTCACATGCTGGACCCCCTGCAGGCAGAATAACAGTAATATTTAATAAACAATGAGCAGAAATTAAATTTAATTCAGTTTAAAATAATTTTTATTCCGACGTGAAAAGTCTGATTAAATCGCACACATTATTTTCTTTCGGAGAAACAAAATCTTTCAGTAAATTTGTTCAGAAAAGGTCAGATTATCTTAAAAAATAACTAAATAATTCATCATTTAAACTCCGTCATTTGTCTTCATCTCCTCCTCTAAGCCAGAGGCAGATGTTGATGTCGACTTGAAGGAAAAGTTCCACATTTTGACAAATATGCTCTTTTATTTTCTTAGATAAAAAGATTTTATATCGCTGTCGTGTCTGTGCTGTAAATATGAACCCAGAGCCTGGAGGCAGCTAGCTTAGCTTAGCTTAGCATCAAGACGAGGAACAGAGGAAAACAGCTGGTTTCGTCTCTGTGAAGGTTGAAAAATCACCAGCTTCCAGCTCCTTTTAAAGCTCTTTAACTAACATATTTTGTGTCTTGTGTGTTTAATCAGTGTAAACACAGATTATGGTTTAATTACAAGATGTATAAGAGAGTAAAATCTACGTAAACGTGATTACAGATACTCCAAAGAGGCTGAACTAGTCCTTTAAAAAGACCATCTATCCAGGAAGCGTTCATAAAACTTAAAACATTTTGTTAGTTTCTTCAAAAGTTACTGGATTTAAAACAACTGCTCAATCTAAATAACCAAATAATTGTATTTTAATCTCTTTTCCCTGTTAAACTCACATTATTCCTCAGATAGTTGTTTAATTTTTGCTAACCAGTTAATCTGAAACAGTTTTAAGCTGCTTTACAAACACCTATAAACCCCTTTAATGTTTGATTGGCAACAGGAACATAAAGATCAAATAAATAACTACCATGTTTTTCAAAATTATTATAAAATCAAAAGTTGTTTAATATCAGAAGCTGAACATGAAACCAAAAAAATGCTTGAAAAATTAAAAACTACAGTGTCCAAATGTCCGAATACAGTCTGAACTCTTGTTGTTTTACCATAAACGAGTTTTACAGAAACATTTCTTCACAGAAAGTGAAAAAAGGTTCAAGAATAAAACAAGAGAATAAAATCTTTCATTGTGTTCATAAGCAACACTAAACACACACTTAGGAATAAGTTATACAAGAAAAAAAATCTTGCACATTTACATATTTAATAAGGCTGCTTCAAAACTCCAAAAAGTCCTTTCAAAATAAAACACCAACTACAAACAAAGTTTTATTTTGTTATCAGTCTCACAGTCGTTATCACTGTTAATCCATCATAGTACCTCTGTCGCTGTAATCCTTTTCTTCTAAAGCGAAAACATTCAAAAATAAAGGACGTACTCATAGTTTTTTTAAACTTTAAAGTGCAAAACAACTTCAACCTCACACTTAATGTTGGGAAACAGTTTCAGTCCGAGTTTGAAGCAACAAAATTTATTTTTCACTGTCTAATAACCGAATGTGAAGAGAAAATTCCAGATTTGTGGAGAGATTTAAGCCACAGATGTGAGATTTACCTCAAGTCAAGTCTGCGTTTTTTAATGTTGGCAAACAGCGACGAATGTCACAAGACAAGAAACTGAAAGATCATTTAACAAGACAGGAAATGAGATTCACAAATTTTAATTTAGCTTGTGAGCTACTTTAATTTGCGAGTTGATTGTTTAAATTACAAAAAAGGCATCATTATCTCTGCTGGGATTAACATGTTTTACCTGCAGATTATTAATCTTGTAGCAACCAAACAGCATGAAATGTTTCTTCATTTTTTTTTTATTATTTTAGAGCCAAATGCTGATTAATCCACTTTAAAACACAGTTCTGTTTGATTTGGCAGAAGACAGTTTAGCTACTCAGACAGCAATCGACAGGACAAAAAGTGTGCAAAAGGCATCGTCATCCGAACTTACTGTCGAACTTCCACGTTCGTTCGTTTGAGCACTTAGTTACGGAGGCCGTGAGAGCTCAACACACTGAGATGTGATGATGTCAAAGGGACAAAGAGATTAAATACCAACGAAAATGACAAAAACAGGCTCAACAGATTTTGTGGCGAAATGATCTTGAGATTCACAGCCAGTTAATGATTTTTAAATTATATTTTGTCCTATTTAAAGTCTGTAAATTCTTAATAGTTTGCAACTCTCTCCCCTCCAAGTTTTGGACTGGATTATATCAGAATATCTGCACAAATTTAGTCCAAAACTGATGCATTCAACTCTTGTTCTTAACAAAATGCTGCCAATTTCTCAAAGCTAACTCTCTAAAAACAATTAAGAGCAAGCCTGGTTTGAAAAGACGACTGTATTTAAGTGAGCCATCAATTATGACAAGCTGTCAAGCCTGTCGTTGATTTGATGCATGTGTGTTTGTGCTGTTACTACACCGGAGCCTGGAGCAGCCAAAAAAGGACAAAAGCCTCGCAGACATTTGACACAGAGTGAAGGGAAGGCTGTAAATTAAGTCACGTTTGACAGAACTTGACGCAAAAGCTAAATATACTGTTTGGTTAAAAAAGTTTTTACCACACAGAATCAATTTCTGTAGGAAACTGAACTTCGTTTGTGTTTAACCTGTTTGTGTTTGAGCTCTCAGGGCCACCGTACTGCTCTTTGAAAGTTCACAATTGGCTGAAGTTCATCAACAAAAGGCAAGAAAACACTCCAGAGATACAAACATTAAAAGGCAGTAACTTGCACACATTCACATTTTTATCTGTGACCCCAGTTCATCTGATCACGCAGCAGGAACAAACACAAACTTCTCAAGCAAAGAGCTGCAAATTACACTCCACTTCCAAACATCTGGGCTGAGCAGGAGCAGCCGCACGCTTTGCTGGGGAAAAGAATGATGGCACGTTTAATGTAGATCAGTACATTTGTGCAAACTTTGGCATCTGAAGACCCAAGACCCTCCACAGCTCTCTTTCTCTGTGTTCTGTAAAAGAGATAACTGACTTCTGGAGCCTGCAGAGACGCTATTTATCTGTCTAGTTTAATCTTCAGCTACACTCTTCAATATCAGACAAGTACTGACAACCTCAAAGACAAGAAGCTGGCAGGAAGAAGGACGGAGTTCTGGTTTTAACCTTTGCTTTCAGCTGGAAAGGACAACCATGGAGGCCTGGAAGAAGAATGAAGAAGATGCTTGGCAAGTTTCAAAGGAAAGAAAACATGAGATGAGTTCTTGAGCATGTGGTTACGCAAAAAAAAGAAAAAAGGACGCTGTTCTTTCACAGTTTTTCAACAAAATGTCAAACCTCAGAGGACACCATGACCTGCAATTTCCTGCACATTCTCAGGTCCCTTTACAGTCGCGTACAATGAAGCTTCCAGAAAACAAGAGTTTACTGTTACTCATGTTCATACTGAGCCTTGGAGTTTCCTACTACAATCAGTCCTCACTTAGTTTCCTCTAAAAAAGTCCAGAATAACAGCAGTTTTCATTCACTGTTCACACATTTTTCCTATTGAGCTTCGAGTCCCTCTGAAGTCCAAGTGTACCATCGTCTCTAAGGGTGTGTGTGTCCGTAGTATGAAGGTGGCTACGTGTTGGAATAACGTGAGGATGACATCAAAGTGTCCACTTGGTGTGTTAAAGTGTCAAACACTTTATACTCTCACACTGTCTCAGCATCGAGTCCAGCTGTGTGAGCTGTGCAACTGAAACACTTAAAAGACAACCTGAAGGAAAAATGAATAACGACTCCAAAGTGCATGTGTTTGGCAATCAGCTGACTTCAGAGGAAAAGCACAAGAAGGAGGATCCTAAAGGAGGTCAAAGGTCGGTCGACTCATCCTTGGTTTCATGAAGATCTTATTGATATCTCAACCGGACGCAGTCTCTGTCGCTGTTAATAATCTTGTTTTTGACCTCCGTCTCAGTCCAGCAGGTCTTCAGATGGACAGGTCAGTGTCTGTGTCAGTGGGTGTGGTCTTTGGGCTCGAACTGCCTCCTCTCTCTTCAGGAATGGAGGACGAGTCGCCGTTGAGACCTGGCAGCACACCTGGATAAAACACACACACACACATGCACAGGGTGTAAAGACATGCATCAAATTACTCATGCAGTTTGTCTTTACCCAGGATGCATCACACACACACACACAGGAGAAATACAATAGCTGGGATGCTAAAATCAACAATGGAAGAAGTTTACTGAGATGTCTTTCTAAAGTTTCAGAGTTCCTGCTGCACATGCAGAGTAACGCAGCAATGCAGCAGGTGCAAACAGTAACTCATGTCTTTGTTTTAACTGCTTGATCATCAGCACCAGATTTAAATGCATTTTTGTGACCGCTGCATTTTGAATTTTTCTTTTCTTGCTCAGCAGAAGCAGAACCATGTCTGAGGCCTCGTCCACACGTAGCCGGGTGTCTCACAAAACGGAGATATTTTTCTACGGTTTGGCCTGTCGTCCACACGAAGACGCAGATTTACGGCATTAAAAACGATGGTTTTTTAAAACTCAAAGTGAAGATTTGCGAATTCTCCGTTTATGCGTCTGCGTGTGGACACTAATAACCGGGGTTTTGCGTTTCCAAAC
>JAQMCX010000005.1:1537796-1553247 GCA_029814765.1 Acanthurus leucopareius
TTTATATTAAACATATATGTTTTTTTTTCTACATTTACACACACACACACACACACACACACACACACACACACACACACACACACACACACACACACACACCCTTATGAATGCACGAAGGGACCCATTATTGATATATTGATTTAATGGCCTTTAATTCAACCTTAACCATCACACAGACACTTTAAACTCCTTTAGGTTGTCAGACCCCCAAAACAGAGTAACACAAGGCCTCACACACACATGGTTGAAAACTTCCTAATAATGCAAAAAACCTTTGTGGTTTAAATTTATTTTTTGTGGTTTAAATGTATTGTGGTTTATTTTACGACACCTGGGCAACAGATACAGATCTTTTCTTAGACTTCACACTGTGCCCGTTCTGTGAGCCACATACAGCACACAATCATTTTCACTTCTCCTTTAAAAGTATTACAGCCTTCCTTTAATCCTTTTATTAGTCCATAGCCTATTGTTTACTGTATCATGTGAGCTGTTGCAGCAGGTTACAGTAAATCCCCTCGCCTTTATTTACCTCTGGCCTCTAATTTTGATTATCAGCTTTTGTATGAGACTTCACAGTACATAGTGCTTCAACAGAAAACTAAAAGAATGCTACAAATTGATTCAACTTTACCCTGTTTTTTTGTAATTTTTGAGTTAAAACTGATAACTTTTCTTACTTACTTCACAGTAAAACTTTACTTTTCCTACTTACCTGCTTTTACAGTAAAAGTTTGACACCAAGACGTGTTTTCACTATTTTTCAGTGTTGCAATTTCCCTTTTGAATTTTTTTGAAAAGCAAAACAACTTAACACAATTAAAACAAACAATGTAATGAAAACACATTTAAAGAGAAGTCTCTAACCACACTGTCTTTGAACAAGAGCTTTGTCATTAAGTGTGGAACAAACACAGATGTTGAAGATAAGTATTGTATTCTAACTCTTTGTACCTTTGTGTTTGTGGCTGTCCAGAGTTCCAGCTTTGGACGAGCCCAGAGCCACCAGCCATCTCTGCCTCTCTGCAGCGTTCACAGCTCGGACGTAAAAATGCTGCTCGCCAGGGATTATCAGCTCCAGGCGTGTTGGATCTGTTGGATGAACTGAAACATAAAACATGAACAGTGTTTAACTTTATATACCAATAAAGAGGACTGCTGCAGAAACTTGTCAGGCGTTTTAAACAGCAGTCTAACCTTTAATGTCACACACAGACATCTTGATGGATCCTTTGCTTCCTTTACCAACATCGTCCTCGCTGTCATAGTAAGAAATGACTCCGTTCTCTAAGACGAACCAGCGTGGCTGCCAGCCTGAGGACAGAAGATCAACTCAACACCTAAACATGTGTCTTTATATTATAGTTCAAAAACAAAAAAATACAATTAGGTGAAGAGACTGACAATATAAAAATGAGGAATTACACAATTTGTGGTCAACATACTGCAAAAATGCTGCTTTTAGTAGTTTATTGCTCTGCATAAAATCTTTTATATACTTACTAAATAGTTGTTTAATGTATAAAGTATCAAACAATTTGTGAAAAATGATAACCACCTTATATTGCATGTTAGCTCTACAGTCACATGATTTCCTTTTTTCTAAATTTGTAGCAGAGGAAATGCCATTCTAATAGACCCAATAGAAGAATATGACCAAGGAAAACATACTTTCCTCAGCATTAAAGCTCAGAAAATTCATATTGTGTGAAGATATATGTGCATATTTGTGCATATTTATTTAATTTTATTCCATTTACTCTGTCTTTAGTAAGACTTGTGAATTCAAACTTTTATCTTTAATTGCACTCTTTTGGATGTAATCATGCATGTGTTGTTAAGGATCTATTGTTGCATGTCCTTCTGTCCCAAGTAAACAATGCTTCATCTCACTTGCTTTAAGTTTATGGTTTATTTTATGACACTTGGGCACCGGCCCTTTATTTTAATCTTTCTTCATGTTCTTAAAACGGACCTCCAAGGGCACGAAATCATTTGATACAGTAAAGGCAATACAGAGGCAATGACTCACTTCCTTGTTGCAGTCACGAGAAGTGTATATTCTTATCTGTGTTATTTATATTAATAGGCAAAGTATGATGTCAGTGTGCCAAAACAATACTGTAGTCCCTGTTGCTGCGAGTTGTTTTTTTAATTTTTAATTAGTGAATAATGTGGTTGTTAAAGCTAATTCTGCAGTCAAAAACACATTACTAAATGCCATTTTACTTAAGAAACCTGCAGGTTAAATATGTGCTAAAATATACACAAGTGAAATGAAACTACTTCCGCTTAGTGCTAATTTGACATAAGAGCTATTGGTTTCGGCTGCTAACACTTATCAGAAGAACAATTTGAAAACATTTGGCACTAAATACTTTAATAGCTTGGAAAAATACAATTTGAACTTAGCAGCGACGAGGCTAGCTTTTCTGTCATGTCGCATCCTTATAATGCTAATATTAGCTTGACTCTCAAGAAGATATCTGACAGGCTGTTAGCTTACACAAACATCGTTTATCATTCAGAAGTTGTGTCTGACAGATAAATAAAGTTAGCTAAAACAGCTCTGAAGATGACTCACCTGTCATGTAATTCGTCCATTTGTACAAAATCCCCTCCATGGTTCCACTTTACATTGGCTAACTTAGCTTGTAGCTTGTAGCTCGGCAGGCTAACCGAAGCAGCTAGCTAGCTAGCTAGCTAACGGTCGCTGTAACGCTAGCTTAAGCTAACTCTCTGTGTGTCTCGGATGGCGACGAGTTAGAAAATAACCCTCATTGTGAGATGGTAGTTCTCTAAAAATGTGTGAACTGTTTGTGGTCTGTGGGAGCTGTGTGGCAGTGTTAGCGGTGTCATGTTGAGGGTTTGTTTGTGCTGAGTTGGTCTTAAACTGACTAGCTATTAAGCAGTCAGCTGATAGGGGAAAAATGTCAACAAACAGCAGCTTCTCTACGGAAGCCTGCATGGGACATTTGACAAGGACAATCTTTAAAGTTATTCTACTTATAACTTTACTACTGTATAATAATGCGGAAGTGTTCAGATTTCTTGGGTTAAAGTAGCTCATAATGTTACATTATTAAAATACAACCCGATATTAAAATGTCATTTACGCAAAATTATTCAAATAAATTCAGAAAGTTGTCTGTGAAAGTTTGAAAGGAAGAAAAACTTCCTTTGATTAGATTTTAAAATTATTACTCAAACACTAACTTGACATTTTAATTCAAAGGATTTTACTGCTGTAGTTCGTTTAAGAGGAGCTAATTTTAAAACATTTTGTGAAGAAACTCGGATAGTTTTGTTTTTTAAAAACATTTCCTGTTCAATCTGACATTAGTTTCAGTCTTGAAATGGAAACTCATGCATCATCTTAAAGCCTAAAATGCATTTTAATTCATCTTATAGCTGGACATATGACTATTTTGCTTATATATGCTCAGTAAAGCCTATTCATTTAGGGGCTCCTGTGTAAAGTAGCTAAGTGTTCCAGATGTGACCTCGGGCGCCACCCAGAGTCTAAAAACGGCACCGGATGATGTGAAATGCGTGTTGTTTTTTTAAATACGATCATGCAGTGAAAAAAGTTAGATTATTCTCACATTATCGGAGCCGTATTGAACATAAAGTTGGACTTATTTCCCATTTTTTCATCCGTGTTGTCCGTCTGCTTGCATTTCCTGTTTATTTCCGCTGTTGCCATGACAGCCGTGATGTCACGCCCCCTCCCAGTTGTGTCCTTCAGTTTCAGTCTGAGTGCGCGCGTGTGCCGGTGTGTTTCCGCTTCTTCTCTCCATCTAAAGGTTTGTAAACAACAGTTTATATATTGTTTGACCTATGGACGTAGTTATTATGCTTATTATAGCTTTTTCTTTTTCATTTAGTTCTTTTAAGGAACGTTTTCTAGTTTTTGTTTGCAAGTCAGCTTAGTTTTAGTTTAAGTTAGGGCGTGTTCGCTCGTTTCTTATAGTTTTGTTGTTTAAGAAAAGGCTTAGTTTGTTCTTGATTTTTTTCCGTTTCTACGTTATTTTATATTATAAAGTGGGGGGTATTTGATTGAAGCAGAATGTATGACATAACTATTAAAAGTTGTGTGTCAGATCAACTAGAGATAATCAAAAGTACTCATGATTACAAAGTCCAATGCCTTACAGAGTCCAGAAGTACATGTTGAATTAATCTGAAATCCATTGTGACATTGCAGGACAATCACTGAATATTTAACTAAAGAGCCTATGATTTGCAATACTTACTACTTCTGTAATAATCTGCTTTAGTTTTTATTCAGTGAAAGATAAATTTGGTTCTATCACAATGAATCAGTCAAAGGAAAACTTTGGATTTAAGCTACAAAATGAATGAATCGGATAACTGGACCGTAGCAGCCACTGCAGACTCTGACTGGATGTACTGAAAAAGAGAAAATCTGATGACAAAGAGCTTTTAAAAGTCAGTCAAGCTGAATGGAAAAGTGATGTCATTTCCAGCAAAAGCAAAGAATTAGTAACATGAACTGCATTCCTCTCGTTCCCAAGCAATCCGAAAATAAAGAGCACTGTGAATTAAATTTCCCAGATGTGACATATCTCTACCAGTGCCAGCAGCATTTGTCATGTGTGTTTGTCATATGACTTCTCCCAGCAGGTTTTCAAACGTGTATGAAGTTGTGTGCTTCACTATGAATCAGCATAAGGAAAGAGAGGAGGAACTCCTCCCCTCCAAAACCACCCTGTGCTGGAAACATGACAACCACAATGGCGACCACGCCGAAGCTCAGAGGTGAGATAAGGATCTCTGACTGTCAAGGACTCAGCTTTATGTCAGAGAGCAGCACTCAAATCACTTCGGCACAGTCATTTACACTCAAAACTGTGTGTGTATGTGTGTGTGTGTGTGTGTTGTGTTGAAGGCCAGACACGCAGCACTTACCAGACCCTCCCGAACCTGAACCTGCACACAGCAATGCGTCCACAAGGAGTGATCAGGAGACTCTGGGGTCAATGGAGCCTCCTATTATTTTCGCACCATCTGCCATTGAAAGGTAAAGGTGTAAAACCTGTGACATAAAGGTATTTATTGATCCTTTCAAAAGATTAAACATAACTTTTACATGTTGTAATCCAACAAGCATGTTTATCCATGCTGTATTTGTGAAAGTGGCCAGCAGCAGAGACCAGATTAATCTAAATCCAGCAGTCTGTCCTTTAAGAACGAAGAGTCAAAGAGACGGTCATATAAATTTGATGAAAGACCTCCCTCCCCTGATGAGATTGAGCTATAAACGACAGTAAGAGTCAGGTTATGCTAGAAAAGAACAACTTTGTATAAAATCTCACCTGATTACATCTGAAATTAAGAGAGTTTCTCTGTGTTTTAAAGCTGGCCATCATAGAGAAAGCAGAGACATGAATGTTTTATTATGGAGAAAACAGAGCACATGTTTCAGAGACCAACATGGGGTTAGTTGTTCACATCTCAGTAACATGACAAGAATAGTTGTGCGAAGGCTGAAAAAGAGAGTTCAAACCCAGCCAACATTCCACACAGTCGAGCCAGTGTGACGTCAGTTTCAGAAAGTCACAGGTTTGATCGGATATCAGTGAGGAGGGAGGGGTTTCAGACGCTGTTCAAACACCTGACAAACTTCTGATGGAGAAGGCTGACTCCTTAAAATGTTTTACAACACTCAGCTCAGTTTTCATTCCAGTCTATCTGCCCCTCTGTCATCGTCTCCAGCTGCTTATCACTTCCCTCAGGCCATTGCGTTACTTAAGAACTGGAGCAACTGGAAGCTCTTGGTGTTTAAGGTGCTTCAGTCTACAGGGAGGGAGGAGGAGGTGTGAAGGGGCTGGTGAAAGCTCTTGAGACGAAAACAAACTGGCTGCCACGGTCACATTTTGTTGATTTGTTATGGGATTTGTTGTTATGTATTATGTTTGTTCGTCACTGGCTGAGGAGTTTTTGTTCTACATCTCAAGATAAACAGATAGTGGCACTTAATCTCCACTAAGGTGCCACTGAAGGGTAGTTAAAGAGGAGGGTGCAATGAGATGATACAATCAAGAGCACAAGTCAAACCTCAAATGATGGAAAAAAACGCAGAAGTTGTGATGCAAATATAACATTTCTGTCAGTTTTATCCAGCTGTTTTTGTTTTTTTGTAAAGGAAAACTATTCTAACAGACTAAACTACTGAATCTTAGCGGGATCACCAGGACTAATTAACCTTTATTACTGCAGGAAGTCGTCAGATTCACCGCTCACATAATTTGGGTTTGCGTTAACAGACATATTGTGAGCTAATTCCTTATAATTCCTCCACAGAGACGACCAGGAGAGCTCAGAGGTTCCTGATGGTCATCAAACAAACGTGGACATATTTATGGTCTGTACAAGTTTAATAGTTAATAATCTCCATGCTGCACTTTTTAGACCAGTAGATTATCAGTCAGTCCAACATCATGTTTGGTTCCTAAGTTTAGTTTAATGGTATAATTGATATATATTTTTCTAGCTGCTGGAGGAGAATATTGTCAAATTTGTGAGAAATGAGCTGAAGAAGATCCAGAAGATTCTGAATTCAGATCATCCAGAACGTTCAGAGACTCAGAGGGAGGGTGAGGAGGTGTTAGACGTTGAGGAGGAGGAGCAGAGGAAGAGGAGCAGAGAGGCATTTCTGAAGATCACACTGCACTTCCTGAGGGGAATGAAGCAGATGGAGCTGGCTGAACGTCTGCAGAGCAGTAAGGAGATTTCTCTGAAGTTCAAACACGGGGTTGAAAAGGGAAATTTAATAATGTTGCAAGACATTGACGAAATTAAAGTGTCGTTCTTTGGGGAAGTGGATGTTGTAACAGATTCTTATTGTGTGTTCATTCAGAGTACTCTGTTCCGGTTTCCCTTCAACGTAATCTCAAAACTAACCTGAAGCAGAAGTTCAACTGTGTGTTTGAGGGGGTTGCCAAAGCAGGAAACCCAACACCTCTGAATCAGATCTACACGGAGCTCTACATCACAGAGGGAGGCGCCGCAGAGGTAAACACCGAACACGAGGTCAGACAGATTGAAATAGCATCCAGGAAATCACACGAATCAGAAACAACAATCAGATGTGAGGACATCTTTAAACTACCACCTGGAAGAAATCGACCAATCAGAACAGTGATGACAAAGGGAGTGGCTGGCATTGGGAAAACGGTGCTGACGCAGAAGTTCACCCTGGACTGGGCTGAAGACAAAACCAACCAGGACATACAGTTCACATTTCCATTCACATTCAGAGAGCTGAATCTGCTCAAAGGGAAGAAGTACAGCCTGGTGAAACTTGTTCATCACTTCTTTCAAGAAACCAAAGAAGAAGAAATCTGCAGGTTTGAACAGTTCCAGGTTGTTTTTATCTTTGACGGTCTGGATGAGTGTCGACTTCCTCTGGACTTCCACAACAACGAGATCCTGACTGATGTTACAGAGTCCACCTCAGTTGATGTGCTGCTGACGAACCTCATCAGGGGGAAACTGCTTCCCTCTGCTCGCCTCTGGATAACCACACGACCTGCAGCAGCCAATCAGATTCCCTCCGAGTTTCTCGACATGGTGACAGAGGTCAGAGGGTTCAATGACCCACAGAAGGAGGAGTACTTTGGAAAGAGGTTCACAGATGAGGAGCAGGCGAGCAGAATCATCTCCCACATTAAGACATCACGAAGCCTCCACATCATGTGCCACATCCCGGTCTTCTGCTGGATCACTGCAACAGTTCTGGAGGACGTTCTGAAGACCAGAGGAGGAAGAGAGCTGCCAAAGACCCTGACTGAGATGTACATCCGCTTTCTTGTGGTTCAGTCCAAACTGAAGAAAGTCAAGTATGATGGAGAAACTGAGGCAGACCCACACTGGAATCCAGAGAGCAGGAAGATGATGGAGTCTCTAGGAAAACTGGCTTTTGAGCAGCTGCAGAAAGGAAACCTGATCTTCTATGATTCAGACCTGACAGAGTGTGGCATTGATATCACAGCAGCCTCCATGTACTCAGGAGTGTTTACACAGATCTTCATAGAGGAGAGAGGACTCTACGAGGACACAGTGTTCTGCTTCGTCCACCTGACTGTTCAGGAGTTTCTGGCTGCTCTTCATGTCCATCTGACCTTCATCAACTCTGGTGTCAATCTGCTGTCAGAAGAACAACTCACCTCTCAGAAGACCAAACAGGAGGAAAAATCTGCAGAGTTGCACTTCTATCAGAGTGCCGTGGAAAAGGCCTTACAGAGTCCAAACGGACACCTGGACTTGTTCCTCCGCTTCCTGCTGGGTCTTTCAATGCAGACCAATCAGACTCTCCTACGAGGTCTGCTGCCACAGACAAGAAACAGCTCAACGACCAATCAGGAAACAGTCCAGCACATCAAGAAGAAGATCAGTGAGAATCAGTCACCAGAGAGAATCATCAATCTGTTCCACTGTCTGAACGAACTGAATGATCGTTCTCTGGTGGAGGAGATCCAACGCTACCTGAGGTCAGGAAGTCTCTTCACAGATAAACTGACTCCTGCTCAGTGGTCAGCTCTGGTCTTCATCTTACTGTCATCAGAAGAAGACCTGGAGGTGTTTGACCTGAAGAATTACTCTAATTCAGAGGAGGCTCTCTTGAGGCTGCTACCAGTGGTCAAAGCCTCCAAAAAAGCTCTGTAAGTACAGTGAAAGTTTGAATTATTTGTCACATTTTTTAAAATTCCACTATTTATTTAACAGGAAAGAAAATATTTTTTATTTTTCTTTCAGCCTGGGTGGCTGTTACCTGTCAGAGAGAAGCTGTGAAGCTCTGTCCTCAGTTCTCAGCTCACATTCGTTTGGACTGAGGGAGCTGGACCTGAGTAACAACGACCTGCAGGATTCAGGGGTGAAGCTGCTGTCTGCTGGTCTGAAGAGTCCCAACTGCACACTGGAAACTCTCAGGTCAGGACTCATCAACCTGTTCAAATCATCTGAATGTTTTTTCTAAAGAAAGAGTCTAATCAGCTCACTGTGCCTGTTCTTTTGTTATCTAATTACATGGTCCTGTTTTTACACACAAAGGACTTAATCACTGTTTTCATGGGAATGAAGATTATACGAAGGTGTGGCTGCTTCACAATAAAAGCCTGAGAATAGTTTGCTGCAGAGCAATGAGCTCTAAGGTTACTCCAGTAACCTTCCAGTCCTCTCTGTGCCCTTAGGTTATGTGATGTGTGTGTTGTTTTGTGTGTTTGCAGGTTGTCAGGCTGTCTCATCACAGAGGAAGGCTGTGCTTCTCTTGCCTCGGCTTTGAGCTCCAACCCTGCTCATCTGAAAGAGCTGGACCTGAGCTACAACCACCCAGGAGAGTCAGGACTGAAATCGCTTTCAGCTGGGCAGCAAAATCCACACTGGAAGCTGAACACTCTCAGGTAAACTGCAGCCTCAAAACTCTTGCTTAGGTTGGAGGTTTGGTCCAGGATTAAGAGACCAGCTAAACATAGTGGAGCTTTTAGCTGCTAAAGAGTCAGAAATTTCCCTCAGGAGCGAGAAGAGGGTGAATTTCAAACTAAGATTCATCAGTTGGACCCAAACAAGACTGTAAATTAATGTTTGTGTTGCTCTGTAACTGTTGAATGTTGAAGCAGACAGTTGATATGGTGTAACAGTTGATATAATAGCTGATATAATGTAAAATAAACCCGTGATACACAGACAATACATCAGATGCTTGATTGCAGCTTGTTTTCACTGAACCCAAAGTGAACGAAGAAATCAGCTAATAAATGGACTGACTGATAGATGAGATTGAGACTAATGATCATAAACATTCTGATTAATACATCAGGAAAGTGAAAATATTACATTGTAGTCATCTGCCCTGACCTCCTTTCATCCTCCTCCTCCTCCTCCTTTCAGGGCGGAGCCAGCTGGCGTCCGATGGTTGAGACCAGGTCTGAGGAAGTGTAAGTGTGTTTTTAATTTTATTCCTTAGGACAAAAGCGGCACAAATCAGTCACCTTCAAACTGTGACATCACACACTGAAATCAATGATGTTCTAATCAATGAACAGATGACAGATTAATAACAGCCGTATTGTGTCTCCATCAGATTTCTGCGAGCTCAAACCCGACATGAACACAATAAACAGGAAGATCACAGTATCTGACAGCAACAGGAAGATGTCACATGTGGATGAGGATCAGCCGTATCCAGATAATCCGGACAGATTCGACCACTGGCCTCAGCTGCTGTGTAGCAACGCTCTGACTGGTCGCTGTTACTGGGAGGTCGAGTGGAGCGGGAGACTCCACATCGCCGTCACTTACAGAGGAATCAGCAGGAGAGGAAATGGACACGAGTGTCTGTTTGGGAGGAACGATCAGTCCTGGAGTCTGGTCTGCTCTGACACCATCGGTTACTCTGTGTGGCACAGTAACAAAGCCACATACATCACCACCTCCTCGTCCTCCTCCTGTGAGTCTGACAGAGTTGCAGTGTATTTGGACTACGATGCCGGCACGCTGTCCTTCTACAGAGTCTCCTCTGACACACTGATCCACCTCCACACACTCAGCTCCAAATTCACTGAGCCTCTTTATGCAGGGTTCAGGTTCTGGTCTGACAGGCCTGGTTCCCATGTGTCTCTGTGTTCTTTGTAGGAGGGAGTATCTTCTCCTGGAATGCACCTGGAATGCACCTTAAATGCACCTGGAAAAGCTTTGAGTTTCTCCAAAGCTTATAGAAAAATCCAAGTGTGGACATCCTACTGCCTTTATGTTCTTCTGGAGCACCATTGGAGCTTGTGGTGGGCTGTATTTGGTCTCGATGGTAACTGTGGATGCAGGATGCTGGGTAAGAGGGTTCAGACTGTGAAAGGAGGCTGAAAAGATGAAACAGTGACTGACGGTCAAAAAATGTCATTTTTATTTGCATTCAGGACTTTGGATTTTTTTAGCTTAAGTCTGAATAACAACAGAAATAAACTTCCTAATGTTAATGGGGTCTTTCCAGACTTCTGTTTGAACACGTTTAACTGCTAAGTAGTAATAAGTGTAATGCAACCTTCCTAGTAGTAATGCGGCATTCATTTGTGTTTATTTATTTGCATTGTTAAGTATTGTGCATCTTTTTATTATGGCAGCTTATTGTAAGTAAGAGCATTTTTTATCTTATGAGGTAAATAAATCCTTGTCCAAATTTTTGTTTCCTTTGTTCACAGAAAAACTGAATGATGTTTTGGTAAAATACAAATAAGAGCAAAAAAACAAAAACTCCCCTCCAAAAAACAACTTTTCAAATAAGAAGCTGGTGTAAAATTGTACATTAAATATAACCTGAATGCTGAAATCTAGTCATATATACATAAAAACAGTCCAAGACAATCGTTTTGTACTTACCCCTGAGCAAGGCCTTAAAACACGTGCATAAGTACAAATAAGAAACATAATCTGAAATATAAATAATAAGCAGCTCATCCCAGTTTTCATAATTCTTAATCTGTCTTTATTGCATTAGAACATACATTTCTCATATATATCTATATATATATTTTATAAATGTGAATTTGTACACTACAATCTTTTTTTGTACCATGTTAGAAAATACTCGTAACGCTTCAAAAACATAGCACTAAAAACAGTTACTAAACAATGATTATTACATTTCCTCGTTTTTGTTTTGGCCACCAAGAACAGAAAAACAAGATGGCGGAGATGAAACTGTCGATCTGGAGAAAGGAGGGGGGGGGAGACCATGGGGTCGTTGCAGATTTTAAGTGGCAGCCATTTTTTTAAAACCAACCGGACGGGGATGAGGGGAGGAGGAGTCTATCACAACAGGTGCAGAGAGGAGGGGAAGTATGAGGGGTAAGAGGGGAGCGGGGGGCATCAAGCAAAGCATCATGGGAATGCTGAGTCACCTTTAAGCGTCTAAATGACAGAAAAACACAAAGATGATCATACAGGATACATTTCGCTGCAGCCTTTGTAAGTCGCTCTCCAATGTGCGTCCAGCTCTGTTATCATTGGATCATCCAGTTATTCTTAAAAACATGACATTAAATAAAACTTGACTGAATCACTGTTTTGCTTGTTTTCACTTCAGTTTGTGGTTTTTGAAGTTTTAGATCCCCCTTTCGTAGCATTAATTACACAGTTTAGCTGAATTTCACCTGCTTTAAAGCATAAATTAGAAATAACTTCATGTCAACATTGAGTTAAATGACTGCTGCTCAAGTGAAAAGGTTGCTATAAAAGAACATCTCATTTTTGCAGCTTTCAGCTCATATTTTAACTCATGAGGCTGAAAAACCTTTAAGCACCAGCTGACATAAAATCGTAGGCAGCTTTTCTCAGCCCACAAACTCACACAAGCAGATTAAAAGCTCCCTGTTCAGCCAAAAAAATGACACATGAGGAAAATTGAATATTTGGTCACATAATTATCTCAAGAGTTTGGTTTGTAGTTGACAGGTAAAACACCAGCGGCCATGTTCTGCTTCTGCAGGATAAGTTTGTGGGTTAATACTTTCTGGCAGTGTTTGGACTAATGAAACAAAGACAAAACAACAGTGTTTCAGGTTGTTCTTTTTGTGTAGCATTAAGTCAGAGTGCAGCCTGTTTGATCAGACCCAAAGGCAGCCATCTTTAGTTCATTAGAAACCAGCAGACGGTTACAACAGCTGTTCGTATGTCCTCACCTAACAGCTCAAAAAAAAGGTCTATCAAAATAAAACAGGCGGCACCAAGTCATTGTTACTAAATATTCAGACCCAGAAGCTGCCTGGTGCAACCAGACTGTTTGCTAATTAAACCTGCTAACAGAAAGCACCAACATCAGCTCACAGACTGACTGAACCCATGTTAGGAAAGGCTGTTTGTTTATGATGTAAACTGATCACAAAATAACACCAACATACCTCACACTGCAAAAAATTAATGCTAATGACTACAGGATCAAATACTGTTTATGTGAGTTAATGCTTTAAAATTAAATCTAGATTTTTAAAAAAGTTTTAGACAGAGAATACAGAAAGTATAATGTAACAACCCAAAAAGGTTCAAAATTGTGTTCATGTAGGATCCTTTTATTACATAAAGCTGATTGATATTCCCTCATATGTTTATTTACTTTATGAGTTAAGTAAACTCATACCAGCACTTACAAAGGATTCGTCATTTCCATATTTGGTATTTAATTTTGCCTTTTGAAAAATAGCATTTTTTTACATTTATGTTAATATTAATTTGATGTAGAGTGACTGAGCAGACGCAGCTACAGATTTTTCCAAGAAACTGATTTGCACATTTTTAAAGTCTTAACCAATCGAGACATCTCTAAAGTATAAAAGGTGCAACTTGACTCGAAGTGTGAATTTAGAAATTAGTAAGACAGAACTTCGTGAAGAGCTGGTGCAACCTAATCCAGATGTTTAGTGGAGGAAGTTAAACAAGCTAACAGCAGCAGCTTAAATGGAGGTGGATATACTGAAAGCAGGATGAGCTGAGTAGCAGCAGCAGCTTTTTTAAACAATGCAGCAAAGTTTAGTAGCAGCACGAAAAGGCATGGCGAGCAAGCAAGCGAAGACAGAGGCATCATGGGTACAGAGGTGAAGACAGGAGGGGAGGTCTAACAGAGATGAAGGGGAAGTCGGGTTACAGTAAAACCACCTGACACACAAACACACAGAGAGAGGCTGAGGTTTAAAAAACGAGATACGGACGTAACAACCAGCACTGCAGGGAGGCAGGTGGAGAGGGTGGAGCACAGATACATTCACCTGTGAACACATGAAGGTGAGGAAGAGGAGGAGGGGATGTGAGGCATCACAATAACAGTCCTCTGTTCGTTTAGCAGTTTAAAGGGGAAAGGGAGCCGTCAAACGCTGCGTAACGTTACAGAATGATTGTCCTCTTGAACAAAACTCCCCTCCCCTCGTCGTGAACCGTCTCTTTTTACGCTCCTCTCATCCCCCCCTTGTGTTAGTTTACATCACAGGGATTTCCTCTTTCATGTCACAAACACACACACACACACACACACACACAAAAACCCTGTGACCATAAAAGACGTTTATATACACATATACAGACACACACTCTCTCACACACACAACACGCATAGACACGACAGAGAGACACATTTTGACCCGATAACACGACCGACTGGTTTGTTACCAGGAGGCAGAGGATTGGATGGTGTCCGTGTTGATTATAGCAGAGCTTAAAGCTGATTGGCCGAGGACACAGACACAGCAGCCTGTTATTGATATGACAATCAGTGCTACAGTGGCACAATACAACTGTACTAGTACAAAAATCACTGTTATTATATTGCAATTTTTAACTTTTGAGTCTCTATGAGGTCAAACGAAAGCTAAAACTTTAGGATTGAAACAATAAGTCAATTATTCTTCACTAAAATTTATCATGTTGCCCAAAATTTTCTGGTTCCAGCTTCTAAAAAGTGAAGATTTGCTTCTTTCTTTGTGTTAAATAATTTTAAATTCAATATATTTATAAAGTAATTTTAAGAAAGTATTGATGGACTTTTTTCAATTGTTTTTGATCATGATCGGTGAATCAAAGAATAATCAAATCACATTAACAAATAAATAAATCATTACTTCCAGCTGCTTAAAAAAACATTTTTATAGATTCCTACGCTTCAGACATCTCATGTTTCCTTCCTCCCCCCTCCTTCCCCCTCAGTGAGCAGTATTGTGGCGTTATGATGTTGGGTTCCTAAGGCAGTATCACAGTACGGTCCATAGAGAAACAACAGCAGTACAGAGTTACACTGGTCTGCCCAGAACCTTAAATCCAGCTCAGGTGAGACACCGACTGCATCTGGATTCTTTATTAAAGCCTCTTATTATTTGGTTTTTACATTTTTTTAATACGGTTTGTTGTTGTTGTTGTTGTCCTGTTGTCAAATGATGGCTGAACATTCAATACAGGAAGCAACAAGAGGGAAAAAAAGTCTGAGGTAACTTAAAAATTGTTAAAATCTCATTAAAAGCTCCTGCTAGCTCAGTGGGCTAAGGCACATGCCAAGTTCTGCAACATCATTGGTCTGAACTCGGCTCCTGATCGCTGTCACATGTCCTGTTCTCCGTCCAATCACATTCCACCGTGAAAACACAGAGTACTGAAACGCCTGACAGATAAACTCAATGCCACTTTGGCCATTTTTAATGAGTTATTATTAAAAACGTGGGGTTTTTACAACCTGCATCATTCAGACATTAAATTAAATGTACAATATCGAATCAGCAAGGTAACATGACTGTTTTAGAGGCAGAAAATTAATTAGCTTAATACATATTTAACGTAAACTCGATATTTTAATAATGGATTTACTATTAGATAATTTTTTATTTTAAAAAATGTTAAGCATCAGATCAGGATGCACTGTTTTACATGTATCACCGTCAACTAAATTTGTTGTAAA
>JAQMCX010000005.1:1571858-1599678 GCA_029814765.1 Acanthurus leucopareius
CAATAAAGAGGCATGCAGGGTCTAAACTATAGTCTAAATGGATGATAAAAGTACAATGTCAAATAAGAATAAAAATAGAGTTAAAATAAATAGAATAAAATAGAATAAAGTTAGATCTGACACCTCCTATATATATATGTGTGCATAAATATATTTATATTTTGGTGTCTAGAGATATTCTATTTTGCATTAATACTTATGTTTTAATTTTATTGATATATTGATATATTTATACTTCCTACTCTTTAAGTCTTCTGAATGGGAGCATCTGTAACGAAAGGCAATTTCCCCTCGGGGATCAATAAAGTATTTCTGATTCTGATAACGTTGATAGTAAATTGCTTTGGTGAAGTCGTAGGTTTTAGTACAACGTGCTGGTTAATATCAGAGTCTGTAGGAAGCATTGGTAAGAAGTATTTCAACATTAGTTGGGTACAAACGGGCCTTAATCAGCCGTAGAAGTTGAACATTAATGGTCGTACTGAATCCCGGTGACATGCATCAAAGCCCAGCAGTCATTAGGATAACCGCAAATACATCCCGGGGCGCAGCGGGCTAAAAATAAACTCGGCACTTCTCACAACAAGCGACTGTCTTTCAGGAGGATGGGAGGTGGTCTGCAGGCCACAACAAGCCTCGGCATCACCGCTGCTGCTGCTGGTGGAAAATATGAAACTATAACAATCATCACTGTGGCAATTATAGTCCCTCAGCAATCACTGTTATCATCCTACTGTCAACATTAGGGATCATAAAGGGAGATGACTCTCACTTCCATGGCTGGGAGGAGCTAATAACCCATGTGTCCTTTCAAATAATATCAGTTAAATGGATTGTTTTGAATGCATCTGCTGATTTTTGGATACTGTGTTCTTTTTAAAAGCACTCGGTTAACTCTGCCTCTAGAAAAGGGCTTTATCACTGCCGTTAATGCAGGTAATGACTCAACACTAATGTCACAAAGTTCCTATTATTAAGGCTAAAAGAGCGGGATGCATGCTGAGCCAGTCGAAAGCTTCAATCAACAGTTGTTCATCTGTAAGAGCTTTAAAATCCTGCGTGTCTCTCTGTCAGCTGACTGACGCTTTTCTTCAGATGATTAGGGGATTAGTCAAATAAATGATAATGTAAAAAGAGACACCCTGATGTGTAAAGAAACAGAAAACTAACTTTTTTTTAGTACACCTTAAAAGGAACACATTAATATTTATCTCTAATGAACATTTACTTCTAATGATATCATACAACCATGTTTTTAATGTGTTTTTAGTATTTTGTGTTTATTGTTTAGCTGTGGTGCATTCAGGATGGATGGATATTTTATTATTCTGCAAATCCAAATTGCAAGAGAGCCATTAGTCACAATAAATCTGTGTACACAAAATGGAAAACACCTCTGTAAAAGGGCAATTTTTTATTTCAAAAGCCCTTATTATATCAAAATTATTACACTACTTTTTAGCTTATTGCACTACTTTTTATATTACACTACTTTTTCCCCTTGTCAAGCTGCTGTACATGTGAATTTGTCATTGGAGATCAATAAAGTATCTATCTATCTATCTATCTATCTATCTATCTATCTATCTATCTATCTATCTATCTATCTATCTATCGATACATTTTTTCATTTATTGCAGCATTTACTGCTTTTAATTCGCACTGAACTTCACAGACGACTCAGAAAGAGTGTGTGGTCTTTCTTCTCAAACCCCTCCCCTCACTATAAACACCCCCCTTGACATTTACACAATAACTGTTGCATTAAAACAGCCTCCTTCTCACAAGCTGCTCACCACTACCACACTACTACAGAAACACTCACTTGTGCTATTAATGCTCTGCACAGTACATATTATCCTACTATCCATAGTGCTTACACCTGCTATAGATTGTATTCCCATTTATACTGCTGTTTATACTGGATGTATAAGCCATTTTAGGTATGGATCCATTAAGATTTAGCTGTTAATGCATGTCTGTTATCAGCATTACTTGTTCCTAAAAGCATAATATACATTTTTAAGTACTAATATCTGCTGAATCTGCTGTACATACCCCATATAACATAGTGTATTAATTTAATTCTGTGTTAATCGTAGCATATTTGGATACTCCCATCACTGTATTTATACATATACTACTCTGCACTCCAGTGTTTTTTCACACTGCAGGTTAGATACTAAACTGTGCAATTAAAATGAAGTTTAATCCATCAAATCTACTCTAAATTTATCTAATCTCATTTTATAACACACATATAAAACAATTCAAGCCTGCGAGCCCTCTAATTAAACCCAATATGGCAAATTGTGCAATTTTTAGAAACCAGAAAAGCTCTTCTGTATTAAAAGGAAGGAAACATCGATGAAAACATTTTCCAAATCAGTACAAGTTAAACAGAAAACTCCAACCAGCAAATAGCTTTACTGACTGTTAGTCTATTTTCTCTGCAGGGGTTTGGATCTGTAGCAAATCCAGATGTTAAGATACACATCATGACCATAGCAGCTGTCTGCCTGCCTGCCTGTCTGTCTGCCTGTCTGATGGCTGTGTGAATGATGGAAAACTGAGGCACACTGTGGTGACTTGTTAACTGTTCAAGGTACATTTTCCCTCTTGACCCCTGAGATTATCATTAGCTAGCTTCTGCTTCTGCAGCCACTCGCAGGTGAACTGATCCACCTGTGAGTGAAAGGCTTGTTTCTTCATAGCAGTTGTTGTCATTCCTCACAAATCATCC
Source organism: Acanthurus leucopareius (assembly GCA_029814765.1). NCBI lineage: Eukaryota > Metazoa > Chordata > Actinopteri > Acanthuriformes > Acanthuridae > Acanthurus > Acanthurus leucopareius. Next base: position 1,574,602 of record JAQMCX010000005.1, read on the forward strand.
AATTAGGGGTCATTTAATTAACACAAGGAGGAGCAGACACAACTCTGCCACCTCTGGCGAACAGACAAGTCGCCTCACAGACAGACATTTGTCATTAGTCGATATAACACGTGTTTTTTCTCGTGATAGACGATGAAACCTAACAGCAAAAACACCTTTATCCATTATCGGACACCCTACCAATGACAGGTGTCGTGCCACGATTTCTCCATCAGAGGAAGAGTTTCTCCTTTTATTACTGCCTAAATGTAAAGCATCGTCAAATAAATAAGATATATAAATAAAGAAAAAGCATATAGCTGCCATGATATGATGTATTATTCACATTTTTCACAGACACGGCTGGTGGGTTAGGTGAAAAACAGGGATCCTGTAGGGCAAACCGAATTTACACGCCACCTGTCGTCACGGTGCTTACGTTATTTGACAGGTGACCATTACTGGTATTTTTAGGCTTTTTTTTCAAGCACATAAAGTAATCACATTATTTATAGTCTTTTATACAACGATTGCAGGTGAAATAATGTCACAACTAACCGCGACCAGATGTTAACACATCCAGCGACGGTTCAGGCGGGTGGCCAATTTATGTTAGCAAAGATTGTACGAACTTTCTGCGATTAAATTACCGCGTATTATAACAAAAAATCGCTATTTACAATTGTTTCTTTACGGTCGATGTAAAGTCGCACTCAGATTTTTAAGCTAAAGGGGAACCGAGCGTGTCAGACCGGATCGTGTGCGATAACGGGTGGCTGGTTGCCGTTGTCCGATAAAGGATGCACTCAAGTTGTATTTACCTGTAATGGGAAAGAGGCGCTCTTGTTGCCCACATATCCCCGGACTACATGGCTCTGTATGGACAGAACACGGCATTCCATGGCGGCTCCCGGTCAGCCGAGGAGGGATGCAGATAATCCGGTACTTCAACGATAATCACGACCGATCATAACAGTAGGAAAAACAAAAATTTAAAAGTCAACGACAACGCCGACAGTTGGTGAGGAGCGACGTTAGCTAGCTAGCTAACCAGCTGTGTGCCAACAAGCAGGATGGCGGTGTGTGTGAGCGCGTGTTGTGGTTGTAGCAGGTGATGTGCGCTGAGTGTGTGTGATGGGGAGAGAGAGAGAGAGTGTGTGTGTGAGAGAGAGAGAGAGAGAGAGAGAGAAAGTGAGAGAGAACGCGGCCCTATAAAAGCAGTGGGAATCGGATGAGGGGTGACCATAAAACAGGCGTTGTGATTGTTATCGTTAACGTTTAGCCAACCGAGAATACAAACAAAAGTGTGTCACGAGCTGACCAGACAACCGAAGGGGGGGGTGGCCGCGTGCAGCCACACTTCCACAGTGAAGGACAAGAACACACGCACGGCACGCGGCACGGACGCGCGCACGCCGGTTTTCTGCGCAGGCAATCTCTGGGACCGCCTAAACCGGATGACGTCACCACAGGGCCACTGAGCGCATCCCGACCACACAGCTGTGATTGAATGAATGTGGATGACAACTCTCCTCTATTTTGTTCTATTGTGTTCTATTTATCCACCTAACGATGCCGAATTATTTCAGGAAACATTTGACATTTATTTATTGATCAGATGCGTTTTTTTTCATACCAAAATAAATGACTGATGAAAAATTAAGCTAATATTTGCATCTTTTAGAACGCAGTTTGGTACTGTGCCCGTTTTTTTTACTTGTGTGTGTATAAATCTGGTTGTGACTCACTATGTGTATCACGGAGTCGTGACTTAGGGGGGATCTGACTTGGCAAAGACTGCCTCTGTCACCACCCAACACAGCTAGCAAGTGATGGAGAGAGACAGAGTACACTGAGTACATTTGGAGACAAATATAGCCTGTAAATGCGAGAGAGAGAGAGAGAGAGTGAGAGGAATAATTAAGAGTGTGGAGGAGAGGCAGACAGAGAAAAATGCAGCCAAACAGACAGATACTAAATTGACAGCACCACCTGCTGTTCATTCAGGCCTGGACTTCTTTATGTGATGCTACAAAGAAATCAGACACAAACACACATCCTGAAGATCAAAGAACACAAGACTTTCTCTTTTAGAAGTGCTACTTTATTAAAATAAACTAAAGACAATATGTCATTATTGCATAGTACAAACAAACAGTCTGGGATACATTATTCCTTATTTTAATAGTTGATCCCCCAAACAAACCCCCCATGTTTCATGGTGAGTAGGAGGTTAGATGTCATGGATCATTTGGAGTCCTGGTCCATTTTGGGCTCTAAAAAGAAACAGTACAAATAATTCACTGAATATTTTGAATGCATTTAGTTTTAATTTGTCACCATGCATACTTTAATTGGTCTGTAGTGTTATACAGCAGAAACATCATGTTCAGATGTAAAAATACAATCATAATCCCCATAAGGAATTGGATTATCAGCCGCAATGTTTTACACAAACAAACAACGTACGTCGTTCATCATCTGTTATGTTGCCTTGGAGATTTTCACCACACCAAAGTTGAGTGACAGCAACCAGCTACATCAAACATCACATGCTTCTCAGCGACAGACAGATTAGAAGCAGATTGATACTTGATTTGTGAGACGAAACCAATCAATATTTGAGAGTTTAGAAACACATTGAACCATCCTTTGTTAGAGTGTTGTGTTTAAAATCAGCTTTTCTCTCTCACCGGTGAAGGTGAACTCAGGGAAGCTGCTCAGGTCTCCACCTCCATAGAGTCTCTGGAGCTTAGCTGTCTCCTCTGACAGGTATTTTTTGTAATCTGGCTCCGCCTCCAATGGTCCTCCATTCAACCTTAGAGGGGAAGAGGTGATAGACGAGGAGGCAAACGAAAAAGAAATGTTCGTTATTCAATCAGTATCTCCTTTTCGTTACATATGAAAGCTCTTTTTGCTCGTTACCTGCGCATGTCTCTGTATTCTCTGATCTTCTCCAGGAAGAGTTTCTGCACTGGATCTAAATCTGACACATTAAAATTAAACTATTAGGATCCAACTCTCCTGCAGGACGATGTTATTATATTTGACAATTGCTTTTAGATTCAATATAAAATATGTTTGCATGAAACTAAAGTGTCTGCAAGTGTTTGTACCTGTGTGTGTCCCTTTGCCCTCCTCATTCCCTGAGGCTTCAGTCTGCTCCTCCTCCCCCTGCTCCTCCTGCTCCAGCAGCACCTCCTTCACAGGGGGAGAAGCTGGAAAATCATCCGTCACTGTAGCCTCTGTGTCTACGTCAACTGATCCAGTGGCAACCGTTGCTACGGTAAAAACCCCAGAAAAAGGACAGGTGAAGGTCTGCAGGATGTGATTTGATTTAACTTCAGAAGGATCCACCTCAAGAACATCATCTGTCCTCTAAATTCTTAGAAAGAAAGCAAACAGCTGCACATCAAATTGTCAAACTACATCTGTGAATGTGCATGATTCTGCTCTGAGTTTTATCTTCTATCACCTCCACCCTGCCTTTGCCTCTCTTAATGTCTTTTCACCACCAACAAGGGTCAAACGTACCATTCAGAATATTCTCTTGAACAGCTTCTCCTTCAGTCTGGCCTCCTGTAACCCTCGATGTTTGCCCAGGAACGCAAAACAGCAGCTCCTCCATTAGTGCGTCTGTCTGCAAATCTTCAGACAAAGCATCACCTTCAGGCAGGAACAGAGACTCATCATTCAGAGCCTCAGTCATCTCTTCCACCACCACCCCATCCTCCACCTCCATCTTCTCCTCTCCAGCCAGAATTTCAGCTTCTCTCTCCAGATAATCTGTGGTTTTACCCAAAGACTCGTTCTCCAGAGTTCCCAATGAGGCCTCCACTTCAGCCAGAGTCACAGACTCGAGAGTCATGGCCTCCACCACACTCACTTCCGGCTCTCCAGACTCATTCTCCACCTCCTGATTAACAGCTTCATCCTGTTGTAGCAGCTTCTGGTCCTTGAGTAACACGTCGGGTGGTGGTCTCAGTCCTTGCTCAGAACCCAACATGGCCTCCAGCATAAGTGATGTCTCAGCCTCTATCGCATCAGTGGCTTCAGAGATGGTATCAAGTGTTGAAATTTCAGCCTCTGTTGACTCCTCCAGAACAGCCACTTCTTCTTCTGTGGTCTTAACTTCCATCTTCTCCTCTTTAGCTACCTCCTCAGCTTCCTTCTCGAGCGCATCCCTTGTTTCTAGCAGATCTTCTGTTTCAAGACCTCCAACTTCAGCCTTCACTTCTGATAAAGTTACTAATTCAAGCGTCAGGTCTTCTGCTTCTGTTACCTTCTCCTCCATCTGCAAAGACTCTCTATGTTCTCCTACATGTGGATTAGAGGCTGAAATTGTTTCTACTGTGCCAGAAGTTTTGGGAACCACCGTAGGAACATGACAGAGAAGCTCTTTCACCAACATGCCACTTTCTCCTTCTAACTCTTCAAGATCTGCAGACAGAGAGTCCCATTTTGAAAGAGCTTCGGTTAAAATTTCACTCTCATCCTCAGTGGAGCTCTTAGGTTCAGCTGCAGCCTCAGTTTGCATCTGGACCAAAACCTCCTGGAGCTGGTTTTCCGCTTTTCCATCGAGAACCAGTTTTGTTTGGAGGAGTTCATCAGTTTTTAAAGACTCTACCAGAACCTCGACATCATGGAGCGTCACAGACTCTAAAGTCATTTGTTCAGACTTGTTCGCTTGTTCTTCCACAGCAACATTTCCTGAGGACGAATCAACTGTGGATTCTATTGTTTGCTCTAATTCAATTTTCCAAAGAAAAGGTGGAGTTTCTTGCATTTCTGGGGTTAAGTTAGTGTGTGAGAGGCTGTCAGCTGCTTCATTTTCAGAAACAGCAGCTGCAGTCTCTAGAGGAGAAGTGCTGGCCTCTAGTGCTGATTCTATTGTAGTTTCTATTAAAGGTTCTTCTTTGGTACTCTCTGAAATGTTTGTTACTCCTGAGTCTGTGCTGCTGGTTTGTATCACTTCAGCTGCAGCTTCAGCATCTTTTGTCTCAAGTGTTTCAACAGGACAACTGCTGGTTTCTACTGATGCATCTACTGTAGTTTCAGTGGAAAGTTGCTCCTCTGCAATGTGTGAATTAATAACAAAACCTGAGTCTTTGCCTTCAGTTTTTACTGCTTCTACTGTTGCAGCAACTTCTCCCACTTGTGTTTCCAGAGACGAGTTGCTGGTCTCTACTGATGCATCTACTGTAGTTTCTACTAAAAGTTCTGCTGTTTCACTGTGTGATACCTCAACCAATCCTGAGTTTGAGCTTTTGGTTTCAGCTGCAGTTTCTACTGTGAAGTCTATTGTCGGCTCAACTGGAGCCTCAACAACAGGAGCTTTATTCTCTAGTGTTTCTACAGGTAAATGACTGGCTTCTTCAGGTGAAGCTCTTGTTGTTTCTATTAAAGGTTCTACTGCAGCAGCTGGAAAAGATGACGTCTCTGTGTTCTCCACTACTTGGGCTACTGAAGGCAGTTCTGTGGCAGTTTTGACTTCTACTTGGTCTGTTTCTGTAGCTGTTTCTATACTGGTTTCTATATTTTCAGACGATGTTTGCCGTCCTGTTGCAGCTGCTTCTGATCCCACTGGTGAAGGTGCTGTGCTGGTTTGAGGAACATTTACACTGGAAACACTATTAAGAGTAAAATCCTGAGTAGAATTAAGAGACTGCTGAGGTATTTCAGAGGAATATGAAGTCTCTGGGTTTGTTGGAGATGCTGGTTTTAGTTGAGGGGATTCTGGAGCAGAGTTAGAAGTAGATGTAATAGCTTGATTAAAGCTAGAAGCAGCAGGAAGAACAGACGCTGCTGGTTCTGTTTTTAACAACGGAGGAACATCTGGGGTGGAGACCTTCGTTGAGGAGGTAGTTGTAGGTTTGGCAGGCTTGGAAGAGGCTTTGATAGATCGAGCTGTGGGAGGAAGAAGAGAGGCAGAGGAGAAAAAATGAGACTGTAATTGACATCAGTGTTAGAGATATTCAATTAATTAAAAGTATGTTAACTCAGCTTGTAGAAATAATTGTCCTCCAGGCAACTTAAGAGCACATTTTAAGTGCTGTTCCCTAAAATACACAAGCTGATCTAACATGATGTTCTGCAGGATTACTTTCAACTTCTCCATATTAAAAGCAGGCATCCAAAAGGCTTCAAATCAAAACTTTCAGTGCATGTTATATGATGAAGAGGGAGCTGGTTTATTTAGTTTGCAAATTCCAGAATTAAACTTCCAAATCTTAATTTATAAACTAGAATAAATATTCTGTTAAAATGCAAAAGTAGCTCCTTCTGCAGCTTCAAATTACTGTCACCTACTTTGTTAACAGACCAGAATAAAATCTGGAAAATCTTTTTGCATTTGATTTAGTCTGACATCTTGCCACACAACATCCTGAATGCGCTGACCTTTACCAGCAGGAGGCGCTGTGTTTGGCCTGCGCTGGGAGAAGAGTTGCTCCAGCAGTTTAGCGACATCCAGCGCTGGCTGAGGCTTGGCTTTTTCTTTTTATGGAAAAAGTAAATAGAAACTGTGGATTAAATAACTCGAGCAGAAAGCTGTCTGGAAACACTACGAGCTCAGTTTTAGAAAGTCTTTTCTCAGCAGTGGTTCCTGTTGTTTCTTCCACTGATGAAGAAAAGCTAATATATAAATACAAAAATGTAACAGGAAGTTGGAAATACTGCGAGAGGAGAAGTGTGTTTGTCTTACTGAAGTGTGTTATGCGTGGCTGTTTTCTGTCTGATGGTTTGGAGCTGAACGTTGCAGTCTGCGGTCTCCATACAACTCTGCACAACTCTCTGTGAACACACTACACAACACAACACACACAGTCATGTTACAGGATGTCAAGCATACATGGGGGGTAATGTTAGTGCACAGAGTACGAGCGTGAGTAAAGAGTAAACATGCAATGACTACAACAAAACTGAATAATCACTGTAGAAAACAATTTATATATGTTGGTATTTAAAGGAACAATCTAGTTAAAAAGTAAAAGGCATGTAATATATAAACGGGGTGGAGGAAATGCAGTAAAAACAAATTTACTCAAACAATTACACTGTTAAAAGTGCAAAAAAGTGTTAGTTTTTAAGTGTTAAAGTAAACTTTTTAAGTGACAAAGGTAAAAGTACTCGATGTGCAGGATTGTAATCACTACAGATTTCTTAATATATCACTTTAATGTTACTACTGGTAAAAGTGGGACTATTTTTATTTATAATTTTACTTTGTATACTGCTGTTTAGCTTAGACTTTTAAGATAATTATTCATAAATCTTATTTTGGATTAATAATAATTACATAAAGAAACTAGTAACTACAAAGTAAAAAGTATTTCTCTCTCTGAAATGTAGTGATGCAGAGGAAGCCTACAAAACAGAAAATTGATTATCTCCATTTAAGTTCAAGTACCTCATAATTGTCCTCACTGTAAAAAGAGTACTCGAGTATTTACAGTCCATAGCAGGAACTGATTACTATTTGATAAATGCATGGGGTCAAATTTAAGTTTTACAGTTAACCACAGATAGAAGAATATAACACATTTACTTACTCTGACACATAATCCTGTTCCTCTTCTGAATAAGGCAGCAGCCATTTTAGTTTAAATTATAAAAAGAGATAAATATATTACAAATAACGTTATAGTTTGAATCTCTTTGGTAACGAGTAACGGGTAGGGTAAATGTGAGGTCGTTCTCAGAAAAAGTACTAAATGTCCCGAGTCTCTTTCCTCCAACGTGGCAGTGTTTTTATTATTATTATTCTCTATTTGTCGCTTCGGAAAAACCGAGAAATAAATTTGCAAGTAATAAAAATGTAAAAAACGCCAGATAACAAATCAAATTTTACTATTTAAACGTTAGTTAGCTAGCTAATCTAAACTCGGCGATAACAAGGATCATCTTGAGTGAACATGTGTCGACACAAATCGATCAAATCGATCTCTAAACGGTTGAAATGTGTTAGTTTATTAGCTTGCTAGCATGTTTTTGTTAAATAAAGCTGTCCTGTTTGTGTTTAGCATTTCAGTTACATAAAGCTCTGCATCTAAAGCCCCTAAACACTGACGTCAAGACGGACAGAAGAAGAAGAAGCTGATTCCGGTCAGCATTACCAAAATAAAAGCATAAACAACAATCCGCCTTTTCGAACGTACTGTAGCCCTCTCAGCTTTAGTAACCGTTGAACTTATTTTGAAGGAAGTGTCGGCGAAATTCCGGTGTTTTAGTGGTTGAATGATTCTACATTGACGCTTTTCAAGCAAAGTCAACGCCCCCTTTTACAGCATGTGCCACAACTCAATGGAGCAAGTAAACATTCTCATATATTTTTTATCAGAGCTTTAAAAATCCTATTCCTATACACAGTTTTGATATTGAGATCATTTAAGTTATTAAAATATTATCTTTTATTGTAAATCTGTATATAGGTAGAGGTAATAAATAGGAAAATGGAAACGTTGCTGGGCTTGTGTTCCCCCTACAAAGCATAATGTAGGCTATATTATTTGCAATTTGGACTTGTGTTGTTAATAAAGATATTAGAAAGTCTTCATTTTAAGTATTTTAAGAAGTCTGATATTTCTACAAAAAACAGCAATATGAGAAAATGCAGACAAAATACATAATTTTGTTTTTCTCTATAATGGTTCCTATCCAACAATTATTTGCCAAATAAATCAAAAACACTGACAGCTGCATTCTTGGTCCAACTGAAATTTATTCTTAACATTGAAAGACAACAACGTACATCTTCTTCTACAGTGATAATCAACAGCAGGCTGTCTCTATCGCCCCCCGCAGCGCTCATATATTAACTCTCAGATAGCAGTAGTATTGTACACAACCTGGAAGGTAGACAGTAAGAACAGGTTCAAACTGGATTAGTTTAGTTTCAGTACAGTGTGGAGAGGAGGAGGGGGTCGGGAAGAGGCGTGGGGAGGGGGGGCGGGGTACTGGATATCAGTACAGGGATGCAAGACAAATTCATTATCATCATCATCATCATCATCATGATCCTCAGTTTCAGTCTGGGGAAACACAAACATTCGTTCACACTTTTCCTCCACAGTCTCGCTGACTTCTGATTGGACAGTGGCTGGTCACTAAGGTAAATATTGGTTGTCTCAGTGGTGATTAAGTAACCGTGGCATCAAATTAAAATGACTAACTAACATTTACTAAATCTCCTAGTGGCTAGCTAACTACCGTATCTACAACTCTGCTGAGAGAACAAGCTGGAAGCGTGTCTGTCCGACCATCTAATGCAGCTGCCATTTTGAATACTCAGGTTGGGAAAGAAGATTGATTTTGCCTTCAAAGTAACTCCTGAGTTTGTGTTTTAGGCAATAACTGGAAAATGATATGCTTTAAAGAAAAAACTGTGGTTAAATTTGTGAGAATACACAAAAAAAAATGTGTTTCCGACTTTTTTTTGGCCTTCTCATCAATAAACTTACAAAACCCACATGAAGGCATCAAAAGTCTGTTTTCTAAACAAATAAAAAACTACAAGATCTCAAAACTAGAAGGAGAAATTAGCTGATGATTAAAAAACAAAATGATTGGTCCTATTGTAAGCTGCCGTAGTCCAGTCTTTAGCAGGTTAAAGCTAACTAGTTAGCTAATATCTTTGCTAACTTTAAGTCGTCATGATAGCTGGTTTAGCTCTGAACTGATAAAATAATGTTATAACATTTGAAGTTTTATGTGCTGAGGCAAAAAGAGCTTTTGATATTCATAAAAATCACACAAACAGATCAAATGCTAAGTTTTTTCTGTGTATTTAAAGCCTAACGTAGCTTTTTCTCTGCATCATGAAGCTCCATTACTGTCCAAAAAGTATTAAAAACACATGAATGAGCCACGTCAGCACTGATTAACACATTCCTTCATTACCATGAAAACACACACTGAACTTTATTTTGACTCAGTCCCACACACACCATCCTGCTGCCTCATATACCCATAAAAACACCAACTGTGGATCAATCCGCCGCTAAAACTAGTCCCAAAAAAATGCCCTATTTCCTCCTGTTTGAAACAGATTTGCTTAAAATTACAGTGCCGAGGTTTTGTGAAACAGAAAAAAAAACATTTGTGAGGTTTTGATATGATGAAGCAAAGAAAATCAAACACCCATCTTTTGCTCCATTTGTTTGTTTTCCTGCGCTGACTATTCAAAATGGCCACTGTCCTGTCAGCTGAGTCGTGTCCTGCTTTGCGCCATAATCAGCGACAGTATGTGTGTTTTTAAAAAGTGCTGGGAGTGCTGATGCACAGTAACATTACTCCTAACTGAGCTCCTTCAGGGTTAGACTGTGTGAATAATGTGAAAGGCTGCTCCTAGAAAATACACATCTGCAGTATCTAGCGTGTCCGAGGGCCCATATCCAGCTGTGGGCCCCCTGATCCTGTCAGGGTTTTTCCTCCCCTGCATAGTGACGGCCGCCATGACAGCTTCGCACAGCAGCAACACGACAACAGAGGTTAGATGTGTGACAAAAAAATCAGCTAAAACTATGACCCCCCGTGTGCATCCAACGTAAATAAAAAAGATAAGAAAAATTAAGACATTCTTCTTCATAGGACCTCAGTTTAAACGAGCGGTCGCACCTCTTCCCGGATACACGTGAAAGGGTGAAAGGGACGCCTCGGCATGTCTGTGGTTCGTTCACACTGGACACTTGTCATGATATATCGGGGTAAAATCTTCTGTATTTGCAGCTTTTATTAGCATTGTTAGCATTTTAAATAAACCTGTACATGTTAAGCACTTTCTGAGATAATGTGGCAAGTGTTCAGTGAAGGTTCGAAAGTGAGCAAAAAAAAAAATTCAAAACGACAACGTCCCTTTTACCTGAAGCACCTCGACGCCGAGAGCCCAGAAAACTCACACTAAGACTCAGAGAGCGGTAAGACTCCACGTAAAAAATCAAAGAAAATGTAAAACCGAACCGTACCTTTAATTAGCCTGTCCGCATAAACACTCACACACTCATTCACACACACACACACACTCACAAACACACACACACACACAGGGGTTGGGGTTTGTTGGGACTAAGATAAGAGGAGGGGGGCTGGGATTGTCACTGGAGTGTTTGTGAGACTGTCTGATGAAGCAGAGGAAGAGAAAACAGTAAAGATCCGGCTGATCTCCAAGAGGACTGAACTGAACCAGACTGGACTAAACACCGAACTGGACCGGACTGAAGGAGGACAGAACCGGACCGGACCGGACTGGACTGGACTGGAGCAGGACTTTCATCCCCTTGTAGTTCAGCAAGAAGTTATCTTTTAAATCTTCCATCACAGAATGTATTGATCTGAGTTTTAAGAGGATTAAAATAAAAATTATTGAATCATTTTGTCCTGGAATAAACATGTAAAGAGTCCAGCAGATGCAGTGATTCATCAAAACATGAAGACATCTGGTTTTAGGGTTAAATATTAACGTAAAAAACTGATATGTGCTCTGAAAATGAGATAATAATAAACTCTTCTCTGTCTGTTTCCACTGAAACAAGATGCTGAACAACTTTTTGATTTTCAAATTATTGAAATTATCAAAAAGAAACAAAAAGAAAGTGATCTTGGGCATATTTACCTGATTCAATAAATCCAGTTTTTACTTTTAACAAGGGAATAATTTAAGCTGAATGTACGACCCCCTCCTCATTAAACATGAACTAAACCAGACCAAACTAATCCAGTCCGGTCCAATGTGATCCAGCCAAACTGTCTGGTTTAAACATCCAATCATTTCTGGTTCAGTCCAGTCCAGTGAGGTCCTGTCCAGGTTTTATGGTTCCTCGAACAGCTGGAGGTCCAGCCTGACCACGATCTCTCCTGTGGGAACCTCGTGGAGCAGCAACCGCTTCGTGATTGGTCCTTTAGAGCCCTGGTCCTTTTTTATTTCAGCCAACCGGATCTCTGTCCTGCCCAGGAAGTCTGAGGTGAACAAAGTCAAAAAGAAAAGAGAGAGAGTGAGATAAAGAGTGAAAACAAAGAGGCTTTTATCTTTCCTGGAGAAGGTGTGATGTGAGAGAACATCTGAGAAGGTTTCTGACCGTCAGGTGAGAACTGGTCTCGTTCAAACACAGTGACACAGAGGACGTCCTGCTCCAGGTCCTTTATAAAAAACTGACAGTTCGAGTTCCACTTCGGATTCAATGTGTCCTGAACAAAGAGAGAAACAGAAGAGTGAACGATCCGATCTATAAAATGAAGTGACACACTGTGGATCTTTATTCTTACTAAACAATAAACTTTATCCACCAATGAGTGAAACGTTTGCTCAGCAGACTGGGATCAATAAAGTACTCAAAACGCTATTTCTGTGAGCTTAATTTTGAATTGAAGAGTCATTTTTTATACAGTTTTAATTATGAAATTACATTGTTGGACTTTAATTTGTAAAAATTTGCATTTATCTGTCTTAAAACTTAAAAAAAGTCCAAACAAGAATGCTAATAAAACCCTAAAATCACTCCCAGCTGCTCTTTTAGGAGAACTAAACTGAATTTTCACACATTTATAAAGTCTTTAGTTTCTAAAAGAGGATAAATGTTCAATGTTGTGAACATTTTCAAATGTAATGATGCTAAAAAAAGACTCCAGATGTGTCGTACCTGCAGTGTTTTTGTGATATGGCACTGTGACCCCATGGTGACCTCACAGTAGGGATTACTTTTACCTGGAAATACAGACAGACAGGTGTTTATCCACACGGCTTATATACAGTAACTTCTGTTCTCTGAAGGACAAGAAACAACTTGTTCTGACAGAAACAGACGTTTGAAACTCTTCCTGATCATAAATTCAGCTCTTATTTTCAGCTTTATTTACATCAGAGACAATTTACACGACACTTTAATCCCAAAAGTTAAATGTTTGAAATACTAACAGCACTAATAAGCAGTTTAAAGTGTCAAATGTCATTTTTGTACCATGAGAGCGACACGGTTTGAGTTCGATTCCCTCCACAATGTTGACCATCAGTCTGCCGATACCTGTCGCCCTCTGAGAACGCACTGAGACACAGAAACAAAAGTTTTTGTTACTGAATATCATAAAAGTTTGATTATAGAAACTTAAAATAAAACATTAAACTAAAAAAAAACTCTCAGGATGGAGGAAATAAAAAAAAGACAAACCTAAATACGCCTTCTCTCTCTTCTTCTTCTCTGTTTCTATGAAGAGCTCTGAAGCTGCTTTAATCTTCTGAACCCACGCCGTCCTGCATGAACACACACACACACACACACACACACATGCTTTGCTCAGAAAAAACTACAGACAGGAGATAAAACAACAAACAGCAAAAAAAAGGTTCATTCTGTAGGATTTATTGCAGGAATAAAGCAGAAATTGATGATAATTATGGCTTCATTAATGTATAATCACCTGTTTTCTTTTATATCTACATATCTACTCCTCTACACTTCACTCCTGCTCCACTAAATCCTACACACTGGACCTTCACGTTAAAGATTTGAATGTTTCTTCCACCTCTGCTCGAGTTGCACATCTGTATGCATGTGTGTGTGTTACCTTTCATTGATGCTCTCAGCTCTGAGTGTGTAAACTCTGTCTATGTGGGAGATGTGGAACAGAGGTTCATCTCCTGACGGGTCCGTCGGCAGCTTCACTAACACTTCGTTCAGAAAGATCGGCTGAAAGAGGCGAGAAAGCTCAGTTCATATGAGTCATGTGGAGGAAATACGAACATTTACTGTCATTAAAAACAAAGCACTCCAGAAACTGTGCATGTAAAACACTCCTGTTTCTCCAACAGTCTGTGAATGCAACATCTTCCTTTTTGCAACTTCCTGCAGTGAACAAATTAACAGAGTCGAGTCTCACCGTCTTGTACATGCGGTACTGCAGGTGTGTTTTCGAGGAGAAAACTTTGTCGGAGCCTGATGAGCCCAGAGGTTTGGTCACCTGTGAGAGGGACACAGAGGGGGTGTGGCTTCAGAAAGAGGAAGCTTTACCTGTGCAGAGGAAACACGCAGAGGAAGCGGCGGACTCACCTGTGTCAGCAGCAGGAAGTCGTTGAACAGGAAGCCGTAGAGCTCCTTGCTGCTTTTAGCTTTGAACAACTTCCCGCTGTGGAGAAACTTCCTGGGTCCCAGACAGTTGGTGACGGAGTTAAACACCAGTTGCTGAAGGATGGAGAGGAAAAGGGGGATTATGTAAACCTGGCGTGTAATCTCACCTCACACACACTTTACAGGTTGAATATGATTGATTTGTTCTGTGTTTTGATGAAAAAGGACGGCAGACAAAAACCACCTAAATCAGGTGCAAAGCATCTTTTCTCTCCTTCTGAAGTTAATTTATTTCCTAAATGATTGATTTATTTGTGTAAATAATTGTAATAAACTTAACTTTTTTTCTTTACTCTTTAAGTTTTATTATTCTGAAATTTATCAGATGAGATCAATCAATCCATCAGATTATTAATTGTTCATTATCCTGTAACTGCACAGACAACCAGGGTTCTGTTTTCAGTGTGTTGCTGCTGATGCAAAACACATCTGGAAAGCTCCTTGGCCGTGTGTGTGTGTGTGTGTGTGTGTGTGTGTGTGTGTGTTACCTCAGACAGGCCTTCACACTGGACGTGAGCTTGAATCCACTCCAGTCGATCTGAGTTCTCCTTTTCTCTGACGCCCTCATTCACCTTAAAAAAAACACACACACACAATAAGCTGTGAGTCAGGCCGATGTGTGTGTGTGTGTGTGTGTGTGCGTGTGTGTGTGTGTGTGTGTGTGTGTGTGTGTGTTCACCTGTGAGCACAGCTCCTCTGCTTTCTCCAGAGCAGCTTTCAGGTGGCTGTGGTCTGGATGTGACTCTGGAGTATTTTCTAAGATCTGTAATCAACAGACAGAGAAATGAGAAAAGAGGAATCCAAAGTGCCGGAACGTCGGAACGTCGGAACGTCGGAGCGTCGGAGTGATTTTAAGTCCGATTTCATCCCTCAAACGTACGTTTTTGATGATGAGCGGGTAGCGTGTGACTCTCTGCATGGGTTTGAGCAGGAAGCTGGACAGAGGCATCCCCTTACACCTGGGATCCATGGCTAACCTCTGACAGACGGAGACAACACCAGAGAAAACGTTTTATTTTGAAATTTAATTCAAGGGTGAAACCATTTCCTCCTTCCTGAAGTTAAAGAAACTGCTGTGAGTTTAAAAAGCCACATAACACTGAAAGTTTGCTGAATTAACCTGCTTAAATCAGAGATTAGCTTCAGAAGTTAAAAAGCTGTAAAGCTGCACATGAAGTGTGTGTGAAGTGTGTATTTGAAACCTTCAGGAAGTCTTTGATCTCGGGGTTGTCGTCAGTTTTCTGCTGAATCAGCGTTGCTCCGTTCAGCTGACACGAGCAGAATCTGATCGAACGATTAGAAAACATTCAGATTTTCACATAAAAAAAACAAACTTCCTGAATGATCGAAGGCGGGACGACGAGAGGACGGACCAACCTGATGTACGGCTGCATGTGAGGCAGCTGATTGGTCAGAATGTCACCAATCATCTTCACCGGCATCCGATCACCTGACATCTTCTTCCTCACTCTCAGAGCCCTGCGGAGGAAAGAGGTGTCATCAATACTGTGTACTCAAGTACTATTATGAGGTACTTGTACTTTACTTGAGTATTTTCCATTTTATTCTACTTTTTGGAAGCTATTCTGTAGTTTTTACTGCATTTAATCAACAGCTTTATGTTAGAGGATTAAGATTATTGAAAAAATCTGATTATTAGAAATTATTATGTGAAGATTAATCATTATTGCGTGAATTTTAATCATTATTGCGTGAATTTTAATCAATTTTTGTGAATATTAATCATTATTATGTGAATATTATGATTATTACGTGAATTTTGATCATTATTACTTCAATATTAATCATTATTATGTGAATATTAATCATTATTATGTGAATATTAATCATTTTTATGTGAATATGAATCATTATTACGTGAATTTTAATCATTATTATGTGAATATTAATCATTATTATGTGAATTTTAATCATTATGTGAATATTAATCATTATTACGTGAATATTTTTCATCATTATGTGAATTTTAATCATGATTACGTGAATTTTAATCATTATTATGTGAATTTTAATCATTATTACGTGAATATTAATCATTATGTGAATATTGATCATTATTATGTGAATTTTAATCATTATTATGTGAATATTAATCATTATTACGTGAATATTTATCATTATTACGTGAATATTTATCATTATTATGTGAATATTAATCATTATTATGGGTTAATCAATATATAAAGCATGTTTGTTTCCTCTGTGTGTCTGTTTACTTGAGCAGCTTGATGTTGCACATGATGAGCTCCTTCCAGTTGACGAAGATCATGGCCACTTCCTTCTCCGTCAGCAGCTCGCACTCCAACAGAGGTTTGTGGAAAATCTACACACACACACACACACACACACACTCGTCTGAATTTAGCTGAAAATTTGACTTTTATCCTCAGAAATTCAGTGAAAAAAGGCTTTTTGTTTCCAAAACCAACATTGACTTTGTCCAAAAGAGACAAGAGAGGTCAGAAATAAAACGACCTCCTCATTGATGATCTGCTGCTTGTTGACACAGTTTGTGTTTGTAACATTTGTGTTCAACAAATGTTGACTTTGGAAGTCATGATCCAGTATTTCAAGCCAAATAAAGTCAAGAATGTTTAACGTTTAGGACAGTTTTTAGCCTTTTTTTGACCACTTGCATGCCACAAAATTAAGAAATACTTGTTTGATGCCAAGTTTAATTCTTGGCTCAGTTAAAAAACATCTAAAACAAATCCTGTGGCCAACATCTAATCTTCTGGAGTGCATTAGAAGGAAGCCTCAGGAACCTAAAGGGGGATGTAATGTGCTGTTTAATCAAAGTAATCAGCTCGTGTGTGTGTGTGTGTGTGTTCACCTCCGTGACGAGCTGCAGATCGTTGACGTAGTTCTCCTCGGTGACGATCAGCTCGTGGATGTAGCCCTGCCTCTTCCTCTCCATGGGACTCAGCATGTCCAGCAGATGGAGGTCAGCGCACCCTGAAACACAAACATCACACATACGGGCGCAAACAGCCGTCAATGCAACATCCTGACAGGTTAATTTTAAAAAAAATAACAACTATCACACCTGTTTTAATGAATTATCAACCAAATACATACCTGAGGTCAACAAACAGACAGTGGGACTAACAGCGGTGCGAACTTGAGGAGTCAGAAGTTTGTCTGTCCTGTTTTTTAATTGTTAAATTACAATATGTGTGTCCAATAATTCATGTTGTGCAAAGAGATTAAAGATGGATATTTAAAGTTTATATTTATGACAGCGGCTCTGCTTCTTTGAGGATCCAGATTCTTTGAAATTTTACCTAAAAAAGGAAGTTTCTTGCTTCTGTTTTGACCATCGATAATGGAAAATCACATGCAACACACTCAGCATTACACTCTCCAACAGTGTTTTAGTTTTCTAAATGTCATTGAAATGAGTATTTATGGAGATATTTATGATTCTTAACACCTTAACTTAATTTAAGATGAATGCAAAAGAGGGAAAAACCACCAGCATGAAACTCAGATGTGACAAAGTGATGCAGTTACATTGATTTAACTCTCAGATCATTAACTTGCTTGATTTTAATGCTGGATGAAGATGTACTAACATTAAATTAATAAGTTTTGGTCAAACTGGAAGAGCAGCACTGTGACATGAGCGGACAGAAACACAGCAATGATTATTATGAAACGGCCTTTTGGCTAAATACGGCTGCAGAGTTTCTGGTTGATTAAATCTTGGTATACTGAGTAATGCAGCTTTAATTATATAACTCACTATTAATAAATTAAATGTATAAGTAAAGGAATAATTATGTTCTGCATAAAACATTCTCCATTTTTAAATTCAAGGTCAGATATTTGTTGAAAAACTGTTTGAACAACAGGTTTAAAACTCAATATTTTATTTACAAATGTCATTATAACAGGAACTTTTCTCATAATAGCTTGTACATAACATCTTTAAATGTGTGTGTGTGTGTGTGTGTGTGTGTGAGTAAGGAGACCAATCAACTGCAGTCTGTCTCAGAGCGTTTAATCATCAGGACCAGTCAGATTCACCGCTTCATTAAAATCTCCACCAATAAAACCTCAGGACATGTTTTTACTCTCCACGCTATGCTAACATTCTGTACATTTCATTCATTCATTCATTCAAGTATCCTCTTCATTCCTTTGACTATCAGTCTGACCATTCATGTCCATAAAATTGCTCATTCATCCTATTTTCACTCACTCATTCATTCATTCGTGCACGCACCGACACCAAGTGCAGTCTGCTTTACATTTGGCCTGGCTGTTAATCCATTCATCCATTTATCAGAG
This sequence comes from Acanthurus leucopareius, assembly GCA_029814765.1. NCBI lineage: Eukaryota > Metazoa > Chordata > Actinopteri > Acanthuriformes > Acanthuridae > Acanthurus > Acanthurus leucopareius. The sequence continues at coordinate 1,593,009 of JAQMCX010000005.1, forward strand.
CTGCTATTTATAACCGTTTGAAGCACCAACCATTACCATTCATTGGATTAAGTAAAGATTATACAGAGCTTTTTAATTTTATCAATCAATCCAGACTAAACCAGAGCCGTGCGTCAGAGCAGCAAAGTGTGTGTGTGTTCTGTTAAAGAAAAAAAAAAAGTAAAATCAAGCTTAAAATTTCTAAACTTGGGCTGCAACTGCAATTAATTCTTTATGTGCTGCTTCCACCTGCAGCATGTTGAGTCCTGAAATGATTTAAATGTCATGCTAATCAGGGGAAATGGCTGCAGATGAGGATTAATTATTATGAACCCAGCTGGTGTGCAGCAAGGCTCTGGTCTAGGTGGGTCTTTGTTCTAACCTAAAATACTCTCTTTGACCGTGAAAGTCTCAACCATCGGTAACCAAACTGACAAAGACTCACGTTACAGCCCCGAAAACCAGGATCTGTTTAACACCAGCTCATGTTTCTGCCCTCTGGGGACCCAAAACAAACCAGAGAACGACCCAAATTTGGGCCTCCAGCCTCAGTTTGTTTTAAGAAACCGATGGTCTTTGACTCTCAACCAATCAGAAACCTTCACCTCCAATACTGACACACTGAGGAGCCAATGGGATCCAAGCAGATTAATGCTAATAATAATAATAATAATAATAATAATAATAATAATAATTCTATTGCTTGTTGTATAAAAAGTTGCGTAGTTCAATAGTCATTTCTTTCATTGTTTTTCTGAGGGTAAACATTAAAATCACAATACTGTCATCTGGATAAACATAAACAAAAACAATACAAATCTGATATGGCAACCACTATAATACCAGTCTGTTGCTATGGGAACAAATAGAGGATGCAGTATTATTGTCAAAATGGAAACCACGGTAACTGTACAGTATGTATATTATCTGAAATCGAGGCTGTGCTGCTTTTTTTTCTGTCTGTCTGAATGTTTCTCTCCCTCAAAACAGATCTAGTAGATCAGTAATATGTTGTGATTTATTATGATATAAGATGTTTTAAGGACTCTGAACAGCACTGTCAGCGTTCAAGCTAACGATATTCAGTTCAGGGGGAAAAATGTGCTAAATGTTTGTGTGGAAACACAGAAAACCGCAGTCATAAAATCAAACTTACAAAGTGAAAATTAACGGAGCTGTTGTTTGAAAACAGCGACAGTAAGTGATGTCTTTTCCCATTTCTAACCTTTCTTAAATTTTAACCGTCACTGTTCCTTGGTGCTTTGTAGGGTTAAACTGATTTTACCTGGTTTGATACAGTAGTTTTGCAGTGCAGGGGGAAGCAAGAATCCGACTTAAAACCAGCTTTTTTTGCATGAAGTCTGGTGACAAGGAGCTAAAACACTTCTACTTTCAAAAGTGCATCACAGTGTGAAAAATTCACGGAGGTAAAGCTTAAATTACTTTACAACGTCACTAGCTTGTAAAAACGAGCCACAGCTAAAAGCAGCCAAGCTATTTAAAGGAACAGTTGTCATTTTGGAAAAATGTGCTTATTCGCTTTGTTACTGAGTGTGTGATGAGAAAATCAATCTTAACGTCTGTTTGTTTCAAATGTAGCTGAAGCTAGAGATCGATTAGCTTAGCTTAGCATAAAAGCTGGAAGCAGGGGTAAACAGCTCACCTGGCTCTTCCCAGAATACACAGATAAACAACCCAAAAGCTCACATTAAATCTTGTATGTTAAATTTGTGCACAAAAAGAAATGTAAAAGCTACAAGTTGTATTTAAAAGGGGGGTTGTATGTTGTTTTTTGGTGTTTTCAGCGTAATTTGAGCTCTGGATGGAGCCTTTGCTAGGTTTTTTTTCTGAGTGCCTCCAGTTTTATGCTAAGCTAACTCATCATCTCCTTCATAACAGACAAAAGAGCCGCATGAATTTCTAATAAAACTCTTAGCATGAAAGCTAAGAAGTGTGTTCCCCAAAATTTTAAAATATTTCTTTAACTGGAATGATTCAAAGATGCCAAATTGTTCCACTTCTTCATATTTAGTACCAAATCTGTCTGTGTCATGTCGAAGTCCATCATCCTGGTTTTTTAAGCCCTCAACAGTACGACAGCATCTCATCATCATAGCAACAGACAAAACAATAAACATGTAAACAAAAATAACAACAACGGAACATAAGACAGATCATTTAAAGTTAATACATATTCAGAATGTTAAACTACTATGGATAAAAACAATATCACTTTGTCTGAGAGTGTGTGTGTGTGTGTGTGTGTGTGTGTTCACACTGTTTCAGGTGATGTGCATACTCCAAACTCTCTGTACCATGTTGTATTTGTGTGTGTGTGTGTGCAATTTGGTTAGCTAACAAGCTAAGCAGTTATAGCATGGCTTTCCATTTGAGCCCTGAGCTACGGGGCTGAGTCCATATCCAGCTGCTCGCTCCCCTCTATGCCTCCTTGCCTCCTTGCTTCCTTGCCTCCTTTCCTGGCAGAGAAAGACAAGAGGAGAAACTAACAGACTAACTGGAAAACCATAGAAGGGAGCGGCATCCTGGGTTGAAACTTAGCACTCAACTGCTGCGAGACGCGAATGTGCCTCATTTCCTCTCCTCTCCATGACTTCGTCTCCTTATGGGGGGGAGGGGAGGGGGGGTTGAAGAGGAGAGGAGAAGAGAAGAGGGGGCAGGAGGGAGGAGTCTTTGGCATTAAGGAGAGAGGAGGTGAAGACAGGTGAGGAGAGGAGGGGAGACTTTGACATTGAGGCTTGTCCTTCTGCAGATAGTGGGTCTTTCTGTGAAGCTGTGGGAGGGGAGGGGTTAGTGAGGGGATGGGGGAGGGGGAGGAGGGGAGGGGGTGCAGCTGCTTTTGACTGACAGGTGAATGAAGCTGCTGAACCAATGGGAGCCATGTTAAAAAAAATAAAAATAAAATAAAAAAACATGAGGGAGGAGGGCAGGAGGGGTGAGCTGAGCTACTGAGTCTAATGACAAAATCTCCCAGAAAGCCACAAAATGACCCACTATCCACGTCACCACGCTCGGATGGGGCTGTGTGTGTGTGGCTGTGTGTGTGGATGTGTGTGTGTGTGTGTGTGTGTGTGTGTGTGTGTGTGTGTGTGTGTGTATACAGTCACTGTGATCCAGTCAAAACATGTTCATTAGTCCAATCTGGGAGAAAAGCTCAATAGTCTCTCCTTCAATCTCCTCTCCTTCTTTCTTCTTTTTCCTCCTCCTCCTTCTCATCTAAACACCTTCCGAGTGATAAAACACAGAAAGAGACGGATAAAAAAAAAAAAAAAAAAGGAGGAGAAAAGAAGAAGAAGAGAGCGCGAGAGGAGAGGAGAGGAGAGGAGTCCTGACTATTGATCTCCCTCCTGCTGAACAGTGCTGTTTGGAGCCAGAGCCTTAGATAAACAGAGTTTGGCCAAGTCCAGTCAGAGCCATGCATAGACAGAGGTCTCGCCACCACTGGGCGTTTAAAACGTTACAGTCTGTCTGTCTGTCTGTCTGTCTGTCTCGCTCTCTGGCTTCTATTGGTGGAGAGTCGCCATATCCGGGTCATGTGACCTCTTGCTGCTGTCCCATTGGTTGAGTGGCCTAGTGGGTCTCTTTGAGGGCTTTGAGGAGAGGGGGGTTCTGGGTAATGATATGATCCTAGAGAGAGGACAACAACAACAACATCAACAAAAACAACTAAACAAAACAACAACAACAACAACAACAACCAATCGGGTGCTAGGTGGGTGGAGCGTGCAGCAAGACAGAGTGTGGAGGTGTGGTCTAATCTAGCATAGAAATAGAGGATCTAGAGCGAGTAACACAACAGCAGACAGAGTGACAGAGCTTCCATCTGCAGACTGTTACTGTACCTACTGACTGAACACCAGAGCTACTCAGCTGTTCACACCTGTCGCCAGGTGAATGACCATGAAGGGCAACAAAGTCTGCAGAAAGGTGAATGGATTAAGCACCAGACTGCGCAGAGTTGGTTAAGTTTAGGCATTGCTGGTTACAGATAGCTGGATGCAAATATCATCAGACACTTTAAAATGTGTATACAATCATTTAAACTGCAGACTAAATGATATTTTAGGCAGATATTTTAAGTTTAAATAATCGTCAGTGCTTCTTAAAGACAGTTTATGTAAAGGAAACTCTGCTTTTAAATAAGTTCAATATTATCTTTTGCATTTCCTCACTGCAAATTATTCTTTCCTACTGGTTGGTATCTATGTAAATAACCAAAACAGATCCAGTCTGAGTGCAGCTCTTCATCAAGCTGCTTCATTGTCGCTGCTATTTCATGCTTCCAATATTTAGTATTTAATCTGCCATCACATAAAAGTTGTGTTTCCATCAAGGAGTTTTAATGCAGATGTGAACTTTTGTAGTAGAAAAAATTACTGAAAACTTCAAAATCAGAAAAAACTTTTTTGTAAAATAAGTTTAAACAAGTTTTACAAGTTTTCAGTGATTTGATTTTAAAAAATCCAATAATAAAAAAGATGCCTTTTGCATTTTAAGTTAACTAATTTAATAATTTAGCACTGAAATAAAATTATATTATATTATATTTATATTATACAAAATGCATCACATTTGGCTCAGTTTTGGAAAAAATACCCACAAGTCTGTTCAGCTTCATAATTTTAAGATGCTCAGTTGAGATTTAACGTCTGTGCGTCTTTGCTCAGCTCTAGAAACTCTAAGTCTATGGTGGATCATGCTGAAGGGAAACATGCAGGAGGAGGGAAAACACTTTTACACTGATGCGCGCAAATATACACACACAGGCATGCACATACACACCATACAAACACACACACAAACACCACCCAGAGGTGTTGCATGACTGGGAGGTAATCAAAGAGGCCCAAAGGAGTGTCAAGGTGGAAGGTCAAAGGTCAAACAATCCAGGGTCAAACACTGAGAGGGACAGCATCTCCACACCTGGCTCTGGGGTGTGTGTGTGTGTGTGTGTGTGTGTGAGAGTCTGTATGTGTGTGAGAGGAAGAGAGAGTGTGTCTTTGTTTAAGTGTGAGTGTTTGATGTTAGATTTCTTTCTTTCTTTTTTCAAATCAGCAGGATGTTAAAATGTTAATTTTAGTATCTTGCGTGTGTGTGTGTGTTATGTGACTCACGTGAGACCGAGTGTGTGTGTGTGCGTGCGTGTGTGTGTGTTTGCAAGTACTCACACTGCGTGCTCGGGTCAGTATCCGTGGTGAGTTTGACGTAGTTGCTGGGAAAGAGACCCTCCCTCCCGTTGAGCTCCCCTTTCCACCAATCACAGTCGTCCTTGTTGAGCACTGTGATCACCTGACCTTTCTGAAAGGCCAGCTCGTCGTCGTTCTGGGCCACGTAGTCGTACATGCCGATCACCTGACACACAGCTGCAGTACCAGAGAGCGACATGATGGACAGGTTGTCACATGTGACATTTGCAGGAACTATTTTCTGTTTTTATTGTGAACTTATAACACTTTTTTCTTCATTTTTCTAGTTTCCAGATTATCTTTTAATAACAAGAGATTCGATTGTGCAGAATTATTCAGCCATCTATGATTCCATGACGTATTTAACTGGTGTTGATTTAACTTATCAGGGTGGTGAGATCATATCACAATAATAAAAGTGCTAATTCTTACTGTGAATGCAGGTGTGTGTGTTAGTTTGTGAGCGTACCTGTGCTGGCAGGAGCCAGTTTAGGAGGGGTGGGTTCTGTTGGCGTCGTCTTGTTGGTGCTGGGACTGAGCAGCTTCACATAGTTGGCAGGAAACCAGCCTATCTGGCGCTTTTTCCCTCGAGCCTGAGCCAATCAAAACACAGCACGTTATTAGTCATAAATTACAACCAGACCAGAGTCGGCATGTCCTGACGTTCTGCAAACAGCCTCGTTGTTCACAAAATTTACTCTGTGTTCCTCGAGGGATATATGACAAACAACAATAAAGAGATAATATATGTTTATACTGACATATTATCCAAATCAAACTATAATTAGAGATTTAAAATGTTGAGAAAAGAACAAAAGCACTCTCACAATTACTTGAAGGAACAACTAAGAATCCTAAAAACTCAAAAAAGTTATAAAAGTTCTATGAATCTACACAAACAGTATGTTGCAACTGATTTTTAGCACAAACAAACCGGATGAGGACACATTTTGGCATCAAGGTTATTATTGTTATTTATTTTTTGATTTCTTTAATAATTTTTTGATGCAAGGTCAACACAATGAACAGTCCTTTATGTAAATCAGAGTTTGTTTACCTGGAGCTCGCCCTCCCACCAGCCCCCTGGGTTCTTTTTTCTGATGAGGATGAGCTGTCCTGGAGCTAACGTCAGCTGTTCTGCTCCTGTAGCACTGTAGGGGGCGATCACCTGAGCGATTTCTGATTGGAGAGACAGACAGGAAGAAGACGATGTGGTTAGTAAGCAGTTCAGATCCTTGAATCTGTAGTTTGAGGGCATGTGGTTATTTATCAAGTTAGGTTCAGCTTCTGATCCCTTTCATTTAACGCTACATGTTATTATCACTTTTGATAAACTCAGTCCCTCCAGGAATTCACGATGTTGCAATTGCAACGACTAACCCAAATTTAACCAATCTCTGTGAATTCTGCGCGACCTTGCAATTTTGTCCAATCACCGCGACTTTTCCGCAATTTTGGCCAGTCTCCCGTGAGTTCCACCAATCATA
>JAQMCX010000005.1:1603604-1636446 GCA_029814765.1 Acanthurus leucopareius
TTTTAACATGGGCTCCAATGGGAATCTGCTCCCTTTTGGAGCCTCAAGTGGTCAGTCGAGGAATTGCAAGTTTTTTTTACTTCCTGGTTGGCTTCAATGTGGAAGTGGAGAGTTTGCCCCTTGGTTGCACATAGTACTAGCTGCTGATGGCATGAAACACAGGTTACACAGGTTTTTGTTGCCTCTGCAGCCATTTAAACACACATACACTCAGGCAGCCATCACACACCTGTTGATGCCCAGGGGTCAGTCGGCTGGCTGAACAGCTTGTTCAGTTTCTCCTGCATGTCCTTCTTGCCTCTCACGTCATCCTCCTTCTCTTCTACCGATCCTGCTCCCTTCCGACCCTCTTCCTCTTCCTCCATCCCTCTCCTCTTCCTCTCTTCCTCTTCCTGAGTCACTCTGTTTAGCCATGCATGGGGCGCTGAAATGGAGGCGGGGCTAGGAGCTCCAGGGGCGGAGCCTCCTGCTTCGTCCCTCCAGGCCCCACCCTCCTCTGATGACAACCTCCAGGGTGAAAAATATTTAAAACGATTAAAAGAGAAATTTGTTTTTTTTCACATTGTAAAGAGAATATTGAACATTGCATTGACCTTTCTGATGTCACATCAGTATTCTCAAGTATATTTGATTCTCACCTGCTCTCTTGCAGGTCAGCAGACTTTCTCTCGAGCGATGTGTGCATTTGAGAGTGTGTGTGAGTCATTGTGTGTGTGTCTCCTTCCAGATCCTTCTGTTTCTGTCTCTGTTGCCGGCTGTGAATCTCCCTCAGCTCCTGCAAAGCATGATGGGATACAGGAAAGGAACAGCAGTGAGGAGGAAGCGGGATCAGAAGGCTGGTAGCTACGGGTAACCATCGACAACAAACAAGAACAACAACAACAGCAACAGTAGCAGCAGTATGTATTAGTCAGGTGATCAAGGCAAGCTCCGCCCCTTCAACGTTGCCACTGAGGTGATGAGACGTCTCTGCTCGTAAACGTGTTGATTATTTTGAATAACTGTGTTTAGACGAGGCTGATGAGCAGAAATAAAACTCCTAGCTGATGCTCAGCCGAGGATACACCAAATTTATAAAGAAACAACTGACGACGGAGAGGAAAAGAGCTTGTTTCTGTCGACTCTGAACCGAAGACATCTAATATGTCTATTTGCCCTTGAAGGGGGTTTTCTCCAGTTTTTGAGAAATAACTCTCATTTCCCCATTTAATGGGATTTTGTTAAGTTTTTCTTTATATCAAGGGCAGAAAAGTCACAGTCAGTCCCTTAGGAATCAATTTCACACCTTCTCATTGAACCCGGGTGATTGGCTTTCATTGGATGGATGAGTCAGCGAAAAGATAAGCAGATATCAAATGATAAAAGGCATCTATTTATGACACTGGGAGGTCTACTAATGCTAAAAAACAGCTCCTGCTTTGCAGCCATGCAATATTCTGTCACATGCTAGCTGTGGTATGAAAGGACTTTTAGCTCAATGAGAAGCTTCCTCTTTGTTTACATCTTGTTTACATCTTGTTTATGTTTATGGTGTTTTAATGGATGCAGCTCAGAGGATTCCTGTTGTTTTTCACTGGGAGGCCAATGAGTGACAAGAGATCACGAAAAACCATCTGCATCCACACTGACTTTCTCACTGTGGTCAGTCACGATTTCCCTCTTGTTCTCTTGTTTTATCAGCGTAGCTTGTGTTTGTCTGTCTTTGCAGGGTTTAAACTGTGGATTTCTGCTGGTGTGACTCTATGAGCCGCTCAAGCTGGTGTTGAATGTTGACAAACAGACGTGTGAACGCAGACAGTGAACTGCCATTTGGTAAGTGTCATAATAAACAACACTTATAAAACCTGTGAGAACATGTCAATTATTTATGTGTTTCTTTTTGCTAGCAAGCAAGAGAGGATCTTAACGTGATCCCGATGGCAAAAGCATCTAACTGGAAAAACAAACTGAGAAAATAAGCAAAAAATAAAAGATTTTATGCTGTTCTCTAATGTGAATGAGTTTGGGGTTTCAAAACTTTTCGGAAATAAGTTTTTATGTTGGCCAAAACCACTTCAAGAGGGAGGGGGCGTCACAGGGAGGGGGCTTCGTCACTACTGGAGGTTGGCGCTGACCCAGCCACAGACATTAGGCTTCGGTCATGGCGGTGGGGCGGAGCTTGCACAAGGCACAGTATGTTTGTGGGAGGGGTTAGATAAAAACAAAAAAATGAAGGAGGGGAGATGGGGAGAGATGGGGAGTCAGGGGGATGCGGTGGGGGGAGGGGGGGCAGTTCTGTGTAGTCATGACAACCAGCTGTGCCATTAGAACACACTCAGTTACTATAACAACAACACAAGGCAGCTGTCGTGTTTCAGCCAAACAACCAACGTGAGGAAACCTTGAGAAACAAGCAAACCAATCAGAAAGGAGAGACTGGCAGAGGAGTAAAAAAAACTACAACTCTGGAAAGAGAGAGAGAACTCCAAATCACCTGAAACAGGAAGTGGAGGACATGTGACAACACAGCATGCCAAGCATACACTTCTACACACACACACACCAGACTAGAAACACACACACATTCACCCGAATTAGGCAAAGCTTACCTTAACTAGCTTCCAGTTCATCATCACATTAGCCTAATAAATATCACTAGCTCCTATTTGTCTGGCTGAAACATCATCTGCTAGCATGTAGCAGTAGCATTAAAGTACAGTGTAGTAATCTAGTGTAGTAGCCTAGCATAGCAAAAGCATTAAAATCACCTAATCTAGTAAAACTGCTAACCTAGCAAGACCGCTAGCTTAGCATGACAACTGCGTACAGTTGGCTAAGTAGTGAGCTAACACCAGCTTTGGTAAAGAAAAGATGGGGCATTAGGACGGGAAGGGGAGGCTGGGTTGTTGTGTGGACCTTTATAACGTAGTCTAGCCGAGCCAGACACACCCTGACGGCTGACACACACTCCTGTAGCTGTCCCTGCTCCTGGCACTGAAACACACATATACATATATACATACACACACAGAGGTTCAACCATTCCTTGGACACAGACACACGCAGACAGTTCAGCTTTCAGGCCAAATTTACGTACTTGTCCAATTAAGGTATTAAAGTGATTTTTAAAAAATATTTCTTCTGCCTGTTGCAAGCAATTTAGACTTCTCTGATAAATCTGAGATATCAACACTGGACACTAAAAGTCTTCTTAATAACAGACTTTGCTAATACTGTCTCATTAACTGTATGTATACCATGTTAAAAAATGTGATATATGGCTGTCAAAATGATAAAATATCAGACATAACAGAAGTTAAATTATGCTGAGTCAGATGTTTGTTCAAAGTATGTATTAATTTGGAATTCACTTGATGAATGTCGAAGACAAACCTCTTATGTAAAAGTACAATATTTGCTTTAAGTATTGAATTATTTGCAAACTGCTTTTTGAGCACCTGAATAAACATATTAATGCCTGACGCAAGCCTGGTGATTTTCTTTCATCAGAGATTAAACAAAAAAAGACAGAGCACAATGAGGCCTTGACTCATGGAAGGAGGAACTATTGTGACTCACAGTGATGAGTAACATACAGTTGAGTAAGGCCAGCGTTACAGCAACAGGTTGAAATTAGCAAAAAGCCCAGCTGTTATTTAATTCAGGCTGCAATAAGCCTTAAACGATTCTATAACATTATCTGTTTTGGCTAGCAAATAAAAGCTGTTGGGTGTTTTTTAAAGTCATTAGCTTGCTTATCCTCTCTAATAACACACATTAGCTTAAAAAAAACTTCTCATTCACAAGCTGTTTCATTAATTTATTCCTTCCATTCCTATTTTTTAAATTATAAGTGTTGCTAATTTGTATATTTTCTCTGGATCAATGTGGATCAAGTACTCAGTGCTCCTTGTAAGAGGTGTTGCTGACTCTGACTCGTGAGATTAGACAAAACAGCACACCAGAATCAGTACAAGAGTATGTGAAGGTCAGTGCTTTTCAATATTCAAACCACTCACAGCTTGACAATTACAGTCAAGCTCTAACTGGCTGCAATACATCTAGCTGCCTGGTGGGGGCATCACAGTGCACTACACATGCTAATCACAAATGTCTGCACAAACTAGACAATTAACAGTCTGGTTTGTTGGTGTTAAAGATGACAAAGCCTTCTAATGTGACTTAAGTACTTAAAGCTTGCAAGTTAGTAATCTGATATAAGAGTGTTTACTATGTTTTACTTGTCACCTTTTTATCAAACAGTCTGCTAAATCAGACAAATTCAATCCAAAAGCAAAAACTACTCTTTGTTCCAGGTCTGCCAAAAGAGGCAGAGTTTTATCAAATCATTTGATATTATACTGTATCATAAAGTATATCCCAGCTGCAGTACCACCCCAGTCCAGCAGTGGCAGTGTGCTCTACCTGTCTCCCTCTCTGTTCCTCCTGAAGCTGGCGTCGCAGGGCCTCTATCCTGGCACAGTGGTTGGCATAGAACTCACACAGAGACTGGCATGGGCAAGGGAGCAAAAGGCCAGTGTAGGATATAAATAAAGGAGTAGAAAATATATAAGGAAGGGTTTATTATGTGTATTAAACAAAGAATATAAACGGAAGAAATAAAGGCAGGTGATCAAGAAATACAGAGTTAAAAAGCAAGAAGGAAACATAGAGGAGGAGGAAGAGGAGGACAGCGAGCAGACTCCAGAAAAAGACATGAGGAGGATTGGAGATGAAGAATCCCAGTGGGTGTGAAGAACAGAGGAAGAACAACAGTGACGGGAGGAGATTTTGGGGAGAGGAAGTGGTGTAGAAAGGAAGGCGGACGGCAGTATAGTCAAACATTGTTCATGTCTCAGTGGTCTCTGTTGTGCAAAGATTTACACCACAGAGACAATACTGCATCTTACTCTGGAGAAAAAAAACTGACATCCAACACTTTGTTTGTTGTTCAAAGAGACACTTTGCTCAAATCGCTGCATTTGGTTGAATATACTGAAAAAGACTGAGGACCGACTTCATTAGATTAGCCTCTAGAAAATCAATTTATCGTGGCCTGTGTTGTCTCTGTTTTCCTCCCTCCCCCCTCTTCCTTCTTATTCTCCTGTCCTCCTTGCAGAAACAGACCACAGGACTAATTCTCCTCTCTTTGACCTGACTCAGTGTCCTGCGGAAATGAGGAGAAAACAACAAACAGGACAAAAAGTGGTCCAGGAGGCATAAAAAGACTGTTGTGCTCCGACCCCAAGGAGTGAAGTGCCTCCATCTTCCTCTCTTACTAGTAAACTGCTGGTGAAAGCTACATTAAGGAGCAGTCTGGGAAACCACTCAGTGTTCCTGTGCACAGCTAGCTCTCTCCAAAAAACACAACAATCAACATTAATGCACATACTAAGACACTGACAAAAATACAACACATACAGTGTTCAGATATAAACATGATTACTATAAAGCACATTGGTAAACATGAACATTGCGACTGCATTAAGCTAGTGAGCGTATGCGGTTATGAGGAGCAAGACAAGACAGGATTTAAAGCTACAGTCACAACACCAACCAAACGTTTTTTAACATAAACACTGTTTCTTTAAGCAGAACAGTAACTGTGTGAGCAAGCTAGTTATTTGGCTGTGGTTAAAAAGATTTATATAAATGAATAAAGCACTAACTGCAAAATTGTATTAATAAAAAGACTCACACATGCCACTACTTCGTTTTTATGTTACACAAATACAAAAATTGTAGCATCTTGGATGTAGAATAAGAGTAAATGTTTTGTACTTTTAGTGTTCATTCAAAAATACTTCAGAGTTGAGGGCCTGCGGTACTTTTCAGTGAGAATATCAACATGACACAGTGGAAAAATAACATCACAAACAAGCCAACAAGCCAAGGATAACCCTGCTCTAAATACATGTTAAATTCAAAGCTTTTGAGGCTTATTTTCTTATTTATACACTTGATGTGCTCTGTTATAACAGCCAGAACTATTAGTTCATTAAGGGAATAACGTAATCCGTTAATTAAATATTTTAACTTTATATTTAAAGAGTATAGACCTGACCTTTCTCTTCTGTCCTGTATCACTGTGTTAGTTTACTGTTTACCTTCAGCTGGGTGTTGAATGCGTCTATTTCTAGCAGTTTGGCCCTCGTTTCTCTCTCGACAGCATCCAGCTGATCTCTGAGCTGCTGTCTGCTGGTCTCCTTCTGCTCCACAGCCTTCTGCAGGGACGACAGACTGTCACCTAAACACACAGAGGCAGGATTAGATGGGGTTAGGATTGTTAATCAAACATATACACATACTTGTCAATATATTTGAACGAGTTAGCGGTGGAATTTACAAAGCTTTGGTACAATGAGGCAACCACAGAGTCAGATAACCAAAACCAAAGCTTGCTTTGAGTTTTATTATATATACACAGATGTTTCTTGAAAGTATAAACTTATCGAGATTTAAGAAGAATCTTCAGATTTACAAGTAAACATTTCAACAACAATAAACCTTTCCATATTAAACCACATAAAAACTGATTATTATCAGAGAAAGGGAACTCAAATCATCACTCCCTCTATATGAACTTTATTATTGTTGCTGTGAAGACAAGGGTCAAACATATACTCCGATACTGCACCATCCTTACCCACAATGCAACTCAACTGAACCCTGAACCCCTGGCAACAGTATATATATACTGTCTGTGAAGTGCACGTTAAGGTGTGTGTTTAGTTTCTGTACTCACGATGCAGACTGTTTTGTTGAACCTGTTTCAGCTGGTCGTTGAGACTCTGTTTATCAGGAATTAGCCTCCCCAACCACTGCTGGGAGTCCTGCAGACGACCACAAAGCCACACGGAGGAAAGTGTCAGATCTCATTGTCACATCTTCACTTTTTTACAAACAGGTTCATTAACAGTCCTTGATTGTAATTTCTATGGTTTCAAAGAATATGACTGTTTGTTACATTAATGGCTCAAGTGATTTAATAAGTAGCATAAATTAATTTGTGTTCATTTGCTGCTGGTTTACATTTGTCTTGTGTACCTGCAGCTGCTGTTGTAGCAGGGTGATTTCAGCGATGCGTGTTTCTCTGGTCTGATTGGTCTGCTCCACCTCTCTCCGCTGGACTGAAAGACGACTCCGTACATCCTTCAGTTTGCCCTCCAACTGGGTCTTCTTATCATTCTAGAGATTGGAAAGAAATGACAACTTTTCGCATCGATGTACAAAGTACAAGGTTATGTTGTCAGCTGTTCTGTTCTTGATGGCATCAGTTGATTGTTTTAGATTTATCTGTAAAGAAACGTTCAATCCCACCATTGTCAAACAAACTCACGCTCCATTTGTCAATAACTCTTAACAGTACAGTGACTTTGTGAGTAAATGCCCTCCTGGTGCCAACCTGACAGCCAGCTCAGTCAGCTCATAGTGGCCTTCATTGTCTTCATTGTAGAAGCTGGCTGCAGAGCTGCTTTTGGCAGGTTAAATCCTGAGTTGTGCTTCTCCTTGCAGCATCTTAGCAGCTTTTATCAATCGGCTTCATCTCAAAATAACAACCGGGCAGTACAGCTTGTTGACAGCTTTAAAAAACTGACCCCTTAGATTAACAAGCATGTATGTATGTTTGATAATATGACAATGTGTGTGTGTTATTACCAGGGCCTCCAGCTCAAACTCCAGGGTCTTCTTCCTGGCTTTGAGCAGCACTATGCTCTCCTGCTCACGGTTTCTTTGAGTCAGAAGCTCCTGGCGACGTTGCCGCTCCCACTCCAACTGACGCTGACGCTCCAGTTCACGCTTAGCAGCCTGGTTAAAAAACACACACACACACAATCATCGACACAGCCATCAAAAATCACGTTTAAATGCGCCGCAAAATTACACAGGATTGAAAATATGAATATTATCATTTTCTATTCATATTTTCACTTCATTATACACAACAAGCCATCTGCTGTATGAGTGTAAATTGGGCTCTTTAATGTGGGAGTTCAGATTGAGGCGGGGTGGTGCTGAGTGTGTGAAAGGCCTTTAAGTTGTCTGCAGCAGATGTAATTACAAGTCTACACCTGCTTCACTTCAACCCAGTTATAACTCTTCAGTTAAAATGATGATAGCTGGTAATCATTTTCCTCCTTCATACCTCTCTCCTCTCTATCTCTTTGCGTCTCTCCTCTTCCCTCTGCCTCTCCAGCTCTCTCTGCCTCTCCAGTTGTTTTTCTAGCTCATGTTGTCGTCTCTTCTCCTGCTCCAGGCGCTCGCGCTCCTAAAACGCAAGCATACAACAATGAAAAGGCAGAACAAGCAACTTTCATTTGTTATGGGCTTTCAGTTTATCCTGAACTCAACACTTGTCGTAAATTGGATTAATATACTGCTACATTTCAAAGAAAAGGGAAATTGTGACTCCTGCAGTATACACACTCATGAGGTCATAAATGCAAATATTTTACAGCCTAACATACAAGCCATAAACCATGACTGACTCAAGTGCACACTGTGTTGCAATAGGAAACGAAAGTAGTTCACCTTCCTCTCCTGCTCCTCTCTCTCCAGAGCAGCCAGCCTCTCCTGCTCTTTCCTCTGCTGCTCCTGCAGAGCCTGACGTCTCTTCTCCAGCTCCAGGTTTCCTCGCTCAAAGTTCTCCCTCTTCTTATCCTCAAAGGTCACTGAAGGGACATAAATGGAGTTAATATGAACATTTAAAAGCTAAATGTTTAACCATGTTTCTGGCCTTGCTGAAGCATTAGGAAAGTGTTGGTAGCTGCAGGACATAAGCAGCTCAGATACACACTACTACACTACTTTATTTCAAAACACAAGAACTCAGTTAATCACAAGAAAGAGCAGAAGAGTTCATGGTGCAAAGGCAGCTCAGACATCACACAAATAACATTCACTGAAGTTTTTGATCGGATCTAATTTCATCTTCATGACATCTACAGGACCATTCACCTGGTAATTTCTTCTCCAGGCTGCTCTCTGTTTCCTCCTCTGCCTCCTCTGGGACGCTCTTCTGGTCCGACTGAACACTGTCACTTCGCACACGCCTTAGAGACACACAAACACAACATTCTTTCCTTTATTTGGTGTTTTCATAATGGCAGAGGGTAGAACTGTCTAGCACTTAAGTCCAGTTTCGCCCCCGGGTGTTTAAAAGAGTTGAGATCTGGTTATTGCAAAGGTCAAAGCAAATGATTCACATCATTCTTATACTGACTCTGCACTCACTTTTTAGCCTTTTCCCGTCTACATCTAAAGCATCGCTGTCAACTGCTCAGTTAATGGGGTATTTAGTTTCAGTATTTACCTGAAAGTAGGTGGGAGGTAATCTGGTGGTAACACAGGGGGTAGCGGTAGCCCTGACATAGCCATATCTATGAGGTGCATGGCCAAGATGAACTCCTCAGCTGTGAGCTTTCCATCCTGGTCGATATCTGATAGACTCCTAAAGGAAATGAGATTATGAGCAATAAAATCATTTTTTTATGGACTAATGCCCTCTAAGTGTGCACTCCCATTCTGATAAAGATTAAATGACTGAATTTCAATGCACCGACCATATTGTGGCCAGCTGTCCCTGAGGAAGACTGGACTGCATCAGGATTGTGCGAGCCTGAGGGCCTGGAACACAAAGGCATTTCAAGAGGAAGAAAAGTCACTAAATGCTTCAATACTGTGACAAACATGGAGTATCTTTACAAAAAAGTACATGTAATAGTGAGTGCAAGAACCTGTTAGATGTCCACTCATCATCTTGTCATGGGAATTAAAAAGCTGTCTGTATTTCAGCCTGGAGGACTGAGGAACGGCCCAATCAGAAGGAGGCTGAACGCTGGGAAATAACAAAAAAAACAAGAGTTCACATGAGGTCACTTATCGTGAAAAGAGAAGCAATGAAAACACACCCAAAGATTACAAAACAGCAGGCCTAAAGGCAAAATAAGGATATAAAATGTAGAGTGCATAATCAATATGCTCTGATGCTCCTTGATTAGTTTAAGTGTACACTACATTTTAAATTAACTTATCTACAGTTTGTGCTTCTTACTTCAATGTGTTTGCTGAGGTTAGAGGAGTTTAAATAAAGGAGATCTCACACACATATTTTTTTATCTCAGTAAATTATTATTATCATGTGGCCCACCTTGCAGTGTCCAACGACGGACCCTTCTGCAGTTTTGTACTGGAACGATTAAATGAAGACGACTTGTTTACAGAGGGAGCTGAGAAAGACAGAAAAAAAACATTTCAGTCTGAGGATGTGGTCAGATACTCAGCTTCAGTAGCATATTTACTTGGTAAAACCATTAATTACGTCATATTTTCTAAATCTTTTATGGCGTGACATTAAAGTGGGTCAACAACAAATTTTAAACACTGAATTCAAAGCGGCTGCACCTCACTCAGAGCTAAATTTGTTACCTTTTCTAAAAATTTTCAACTATATTACAGAACAGGACCTCCTACTAAGAATACAGCCTTCACACAGACATGGAAACAATCTCTCACTGTCTAACATGCAAATATGAATGAGTATATTGTGTGTAAATAGAAGCTTAGAACTGAGACCTTTGCCCACACCCTGAATTTTTTAACAGATGCAACGTAAATGTTACCTGTGTGGGAGAAGCCTGAGATTGGCTGCATTATGCCTGTGGGAGGAGCCCCGTTGGCAATAGGTGGTGGCAGGGAAGGCGGAGCAGACGAGACAAGGGGAGGAGACACTCCGACAGGGAGAGGCGGCAGTGGGAGAGGAGGCACGCCTGAAAGAGGAGCTGAGATGGGAGCCATGGAGGGCATGCCTGGAGAGTTAACAGTGCAGTAATAAATATGATCATTATACTTATGCACAGTATCAGTCAAAAGCTTTATAAGGCATTACAGAAAGAGAACAGAGAAATAAAAACATCAATATTTCTCTGGTGCTGAATTAGACGTTGTGTGAATTCACTCTGGTAAATGGGGTGTGAGAGCCACAGTGCAAGCTGAGGGAGTGGAACATTATGACTCTATACTGTGTTTGCATTACACTTTTATTGATCAGCTTTAAAAGGAGCGATAGACTGAGAAGAGCAAGAAGAGCGATCAAACATTTCCTGAATGACCTTTGGAAAAAAAAAAAAAAAAAAGAGTGACATCATCCTTATCAAATCAACCTGCAGTGTTTTTCCAGCACAACAAGACATCAAGGAGGCGTCAGGAAAAGCAGTTGTCACATGAACGGATGCAAAGGATTACATCTATGTTATTACATTAAACTGAGGGCTTGTTCTTCTATATTAACTTATCAGCAGCAAACAGCCCCAGAGAAAAATTAGAGCCAGTGCAGAAGAAAAATTACAATAAAATGATCATCCTCATCATTTATACTGTCATTTTCTAAAGATGTACCAAAGGCAAATGTTTTGGAAGCAATATTTAAGTCTATGAAACAAAACAAAGCCAGTTGGTACAAGGTCAAATGCAAAAAAACAATCATTTCTTTTCCAAACACACAGTAGATGATATATTTTTTGTCAGCGTCTTACCAAAACCAGTCTGTGGAGGTAAAGGCAGTGGGGGTTGTTTCATACTGGGAGGAAGCGTGGGAGGCAGAGGGTGACCTTGGAGTTTGAGTTTGATGAGTTTCATGGCGATGGAGAACTCGTGCATGTCCATTCGACCATCACTGTTCATATCAGCCAGAGCCCTTAAAAAGTGAAACAACATAATAATGATTTGATGCAAGAGGAAGAAATTTTGTCAACATATTTCACTACTGAGCACACTATCGCTTCATAATCATACTGATTTTTAAAGTAATTACTTTAATGAATGACTGAATTGGGTGAAATAATAAACAGAATGCCTTTATAAAGCATTTCTGGTCTTTTGACCCCTCAGAGAGTTTTACTGAATAGGTTTTAGTCTGTGAGCTGGTAGTAACTTCCTGGCTCTGTGACTCACCAGATTTGGGCCAAGATGGGAGGGGGCAGGCCTGACTGGAGGAAGAAGTTCTTGGCTTGGTCACCTTGACAAACAAACAATGACATTGTGTGAGATCAAAAGCCAGTCCAGAAATGAAAGGCCACTTAAGACCGTGCAGAGAAAGCCAAATCTCATTCGTAAACACAAACACTGGGTCTTATCTTTGACTCATGAGACTCCAGCAAAAATTTGTTTTTGGTTATTGTTCTGTCTCTTAGTCCATGCAGTAATGTTAAGGATGAATTCAAGAGATAAAATCAAGGTAATATAATTGAGTTATACAACAGCAAATAACAGAAAAAAACTACCACTGGTTAAATTTGGACTCATTTTTATTGTTAAATCAAAAGCCAGAAATTCACCAATTCCAACTACTTCACAGTAGACAGGTTCTTTGGACTTTACTCAGAGTGACCTTGTCCTCTACTCACCTTACCCATATGTTTGGGGGTGTGTAGGTGAGAGAAAGCAAAACACTTCACCCACACAAACACATTCGGTTTTAAAACAAAAATGATCTCCATCCAGAGATGCCTTTAATGCTAAATCGGAAATCATCTCCCTCCAGACTAACGCGTCTGAATATGCAAATCACATGACCGTTCACATACACTTGCCATGTGCGTGTGGGTGTTTGTCTCTTGCACATTTGGACAGTAGGATTATAATACAATTCAGAAATTAACTGCACAAAAGCTGTTTGCATGAACAAGAGTGTAAGAAACATCTATACTTTTTATCCATGTTGATGCTTGTGGACATAAAAAATGTCATGTTATAAAGACATGACAGGTTCTACAACTCCTAAGTAGTGTAAACATCGAAAAAGTAGAGTATTTCTCTTTCAGGGAAAGATAGAGGGAGACAGAGTAAGGAGAGAGAGATGTATTGAGGGAGTGGGGGAGGGAGTGGGAGAGAGATACCTGTGATGTAACCCCCCGCAGTGGGAGAGAGGCTGTGAAACTGCTGATCATGTTTGGCTCTCTCATCCACCGAGATCAGAAACACATCTGGACCTGACCCACAAAACAAACACACACACACACACACACACACAGTTACAGTTACAGATTAGAGACCAAAGGCCAAGACAAAACCAGACACAGACGGACAGAAGAGAAGAAAAGGGAGGCATGTGAAGAATGTTAGTCATGACTTTCAGTTCCTGTAAAAAGATTCCTATTTGGTGCGTCTGCTCAGAGACTGATGAGAAATGGAAAAGGCATGAGTGTCTGAGGGACCGAGAGCAGGAGACCGCTGACTTTTCTTAGAAAGGTCGGTACGCAGTAGGTCGCTAATTATTGAGCAGCATTTAAATTTAATAGGCTCATCACCAGCTGACGGGGATCATGTTAGTGTTTAACATCCATCTTAAATGTGATAATCCAAAAAAATTGACAATATTATAGACAATAAGCGAATCTAAACATCCAACATATTCACTACAGTCAGTTTTATTGATCTGTCAGTGACTTTATTCAATAATTACCCAGTTTTGCCTCTCTGTTTAACCTATAGCCTCTCTTTTTGTGATTCATTTTTCTCCACCTCTCAAGTACTATACAGTGGAAGTTTCAGTATTTTGTTGTAAGATAAGATTTTCTCTGAAATCTCATTAATGCCTCACACTCGTGTTTCTAGCTGAACAAGAAAACTTTTTCCTTTATGGACCACTGGAGCACAATGTTGAGAGTAGCTGGCCCTCATTTAGCACAGAGGAAAAACACAATATGCTCCATCTAACAGTTTCAAATCTGTCTGACGAAGCTCACACTTAGTGGTCTTTAAGCATGTGAAGCTGGTCTGCCTTTGTTTCCATCTGTTTGTCTGCAACCACTTTCACTTTGACAACACTGACCACAAATTTCATTTTGGACATTTTATTTTGAAAGCTGCTGAAACGACACATTTTTCATTTTGCAATATTTTGGTAACCTGAAGTTAACCGTTAACAGATACTATTTTTTAATGTGACTTCACTCTTCTTCCCCTCTGAAGTAAATCAATGCAGTTGACAACTAGACTGATAAATAAATCATTGATGCGAAACTTGTCACAGAAAATGAAAGTGGTTTGAGAAGCTGTGGCTTCTTTTGTGACACTCTGGTGGAAAATTCTGATAGGCTCAGTGATCAAAGAGCCGTCAGCCATGAGAGGAAAACATAAACACCAGCTCTCATAATATGCATCTTTGATTGCAGTTACACAAACATACTGACCTGTAAATGTGGTGGGGAACTGTGCCATGGTTCACTCAGTCTTCTGCACTACACAATACCTGAAACAGCACATTAGAAAAACAGACAAAGTGTTTATCTGATCAATCTCATCCCAACTCATTGAGTATTCAACTGCTCAATAATGCAACCACATATATTATTTAATAAAAAGACAACTTCCCATTGAAAACATCTCACTAGTGAAACAGAAAGCTCTCATAGTGAGGGAGCAGCAATATTTGTCCTCAACAGTCTATTAAAATGACCCATAATGTCCGGTCACCTCCCGAAGGTGCTGATGCAGTCGAGAAATTCAGGCAGAGGAAATTATTTTCTAGTTTTAATTTTCCACTCTGCTGTCCTTTGATGCTGAAGTTGTGAATTTCTATTGAGTCCAGCCAAGTGAACCACTGAGGTTCCTGTGCCTTAAAGCTTTATTTTGATGCAATGATAAAAACATGAAGACACAAAGCATATAAACACAGTTTGTTTTATAAATCCCATTTTTCTGTTAGAGAAAATGCTAAATAACTGCATCAGTCGGCTGTTCAGCCTTGTGCCCGTCCACAGAGGACTTCACCATGTCAGCCATGCTTGTGCATGTCAACAGGGCAGCAAACCTTTATTTATGCAGGGCAAGCTGCCTGAGCATACTTGCTTGTTTTCAAAAACCACTCTGCCTCCCCACTCACTCATTTACACACATTCTCACTTGGGAGCTGACCACAGAGAACACTATTTTTCTACTGCTGGCCCATAAAAAGCTCCACTGGAGTCCTTTTAAGAGTCAGTGTTTCTTTCAACCGATACAAACTGGAAAATTACAAACAATAGGACACCAAAAACAGAGAAATTGTGTTTTTAAGATGAAAAAACATTCACAGATAGTCCAGCTAAGAAAAATACTGCACACAAATCAAATTAGCTGCACTATCAAAAAATATAAAAGGCTCTGATAAGACATATCTTAGGTTATTTTTAAGAGAATTTCTCCTCTTGCTTGACGATATTAAAATTAAATCACAAAAATAATACTAATTTACAATTTTTTTTAGGCTCAAAACACAATATTTAAGTATTATCCCTTAAGTTATATTTTTTGTTGAAAAAATATAACATTAAAATTCCACCCTACACCCTTACAATAACACATTAACACATTCATATATGTATATTACCACGTGTGTGTGTGTGTGTGTATGTGTATGCATCATACCTCTGCCCTAGTTGAGGTATGTTAATCATATCCAGACCTCCCTCCCCTGCATCCCTGTGGCCAGTGTTAAGTGTAAACAGAAATCTGGTGTTTTTACAAAGGGATTAACAGAAACCCAGTTATGGGGTCACTTCACTTGGTGTTATCTGAGCATTTGGTCTAAGTTTTTGGATGATATTCAAGGATATTCACTTCTGAGACCTTTGCCAACACCAAACTACAATAGAGGCAGAAGATTTCTGTTCATAATGTTCAAAAAAAAAACTCAACTGCAAAGTCTTTATGAAGAACAGCCACTTAGCCGCTGCTGTGAACACTCTCAATGAGACTATTCCTTCAGCACAAAATTGTCCTTGGCCTATTGAATTGTGTGTGTGTGTGTGTGTGTGTCAGTATCATCAGAGCGGGGGGACAAAGTAACCAGCTTAACTAGGTCAGACGAACAAAGCCCACCCAACACAAACACAGGGACACACACTTTCACGGCTGCAACTACGAGGCAGTTGCGCAACTACAGTAGATTTTTTTTATGTTAGCTCTAAACAAGGGACAAAAGCAATCAAACTGCTGTTTTAAGGCATTATATGTTGTTTTCAATTCTTTTATCAAGTTCTGTATACAACTCAAACTCTACAGTCACCATTATGTCAAGAAAAATGTGTTTTCAAAGGCTTGTAAGGAAAGAGAGAATAAGATCTCAAATGACTGTAGAAACTTTACCCTCAAAATACATCAGTTTATGCTACTTAAGGGTTTATATTCAGCAATTTCTTAATGTATTTTTGACTGTAATAAACACCAAGAAAGAAAACTGCAGTAGAGAGCAGAGTGTTATCTTTAGGTGAAGTTACAGGGATTGGAACAGGAAGAGGTTGCAAAACTCTGTCAAACAAATAAGCAGCTTGTGAATCAAATTGTCTTTAGGTGACAAGTGTCAGATTATGACATTACCTTGGACTAAAGCTGAGTAACCGCATAAAAGATCACACCCTTTTTTAGTAATATCAAGTGCGAGGTCGCTCCCTGTGCTCAAGAAATCTTTTGCATGAATCATAGTCTGACATCGCCTCATGAGAGCTGTGAGACTCACAACGCACATAAACAGGTTTTTACTCACAGTAAAGCAAGACATCGGTTATTTTAATTTACCGATCACTTTCAATTGCTCACTTGAAATCCTGCAAATATCTGTTTTTGATAAAACAGAAAAGATGACAAAGATTGTAAATCCAACAGCAAACTTTGTATAAACTTCAATTAAAAGTGACACTAAATCTGAGTTTGTTTGTCAGAGCCTTCATGCGTTTGTTTCCTTTGTCATTAGTGTGTACGCACATCAAGGTTTTATGCTCTGCTCTCTGTATATGTATTGTATTTGTGGGATTAGTTTGTATAATTAGAGCATTGGGATGTAACTGAGTGTTGGTCTGTTATCAAGGCTTGTGGCAGATGCCAGTTTAAGCCCCTTACACACACACAAACACACACACACATACATGCTCCAAAGGCAGCTTCATAACATGATACAGATTAGGGTCCAGACTCTTGTCTCTCTTTTTCCCTCCCCCTCATTTTCCTTTTGACCCCCTCCAACATTCCCCTTCCCCTTCCCCTTCCCCTTCTTCTATGAATTAATTTGGCAAAACCGCATACCAACTGATGCCTGGTTGTCCACTGAATGCAACAATGCTGGATATATTCAAAAACACACTTATAGTAGTACTGTAAATTATGTTTTTTTGTGTTCCTGATTTCCCTCACTTGTCTAGTCTGCCTTAATGATTTCACTCTGCTCATCTATGAATACATGGCTCAAAATCAGAGAAGCGTAAAATATTAATTCAAGTCATTTCTGGACACTGCAGATTGTTTAACATGTTTAAAATCAAAAGCATACCCACCCTGCTGCAATAAAGGAAATGCATGAATGACTCTTAGATACACTTAAAAGACTCGTGCCTCTTAAAAGACTAAATATCAAAACACAAAACTCTTCATCTGCACATTTGAGATCAAAAAGACGACCCTCTGCAAGAGATATCACACTGTTAAAGAGGTACTTAGTGAAAACAGCAATACTGTAATCTACAGTCAAACAGTAGGTCTGCCTGACCTTCTCTATATTCAGAATTACAGTAAGAAAAAGCAGTGACATCTAAACCTGAGATGAATCAAAGAGCAGCAAGACTCATTCTGTTACCCATTCATATCATGCTGGGCTAAAACTGAATCAGATCAGGGAGCTTTCTTGAAAGGGAATTTTTCAAAGACTTGAAAGATTAAAATTTTAAAGGTTAAAGAACGTATGCAGGCCTGGGATATAATTATAATTCTATTAAATTTGCAATGCCTCGTTTCTTTTTTTGGTTATTTCAATCTCTTCAACCATTACTTAGTCCTTCAACTTTTGCTTTCACAGAGGAGAAAAAAAATTCTGTCTCCTCTTCTATCAGCCATCAAAATAGATCCAGAAATGCAAGACACGTGTCAGATGTCATAACCAATAAGCATTCTTTCTGGCCAAAGGAAAATTATTCTTGGCTGGTGATTTTTTACCATTTATCTTTCCCTTTCGCCTGTGAGTCAAATTGTTAGTTTCAAACACAATTAACAACCATTTCACTTGTGACTTTAGCAAATTATCCAGGCTCTTTTTCATTATTTTAATTTTTTTGACTTGGACATTGATGAATTATTTGTAAAAACAAACTCTTGCTTGATTATTATTTTTGGCCTTTACCTTAAAATATTTATTTTATGTGTTGACAATATCTTGTGAGAATGGTTTAACAATGATTGTGTTGGTATTAATAACTGCAGCCTCTTCACATCAGCAGTCTCACTCTACATACTCCCACACACACAACACATGCTAAGCATTTAACACACACCCTCTGCCTCACAATACACTCTCCACAGTCTCCCCCTCTTTCTCGCTCACACTCCAAAGAAACACTGACAATCAACACACACTCTGATACGGGCCCTAAGTTCTGTGTCTCTCTTTTGAAACACATTCTTATCACACAGATGTCAACTGGTGAGGCCTGAGAGGTGACAGGACACCCACCCACCATGCGAGCACACACACACACAAAATTACTACTGCAGTCTCTGCATCAGCTCCTCCCATATCACTCCACCCTCATGCTTGCTGCTCCCATCCTTCCCATAGCCACCACAGATGGCTTTCATTAAAACAGTCACAGTGTAAAACGTGACAGAGAAACCAAAATGCCTAAAAAGGTCACAGGTTTAACTGAAGCACGACACTGAGACGACTGAAAGGTCATCAAGTCATTTTCTTGTTCATCATTCAAGAAGGAGTTTAATACAATGTGAATCCGCCATTTAACTTCATGTTTGACCTTGAACAGGCTGCCAATAAGGAATTTTTTCATCTGACCCTTAACACTTGCAGGGGAAAATCCTTTTACAATCAACACAAAGTTAAACACTGGGTTACATTTGTACAGTTCTGAAAAAACAAGACACAATAAAAATAAGCAAAAACACTTTTTAGCTGTCTGTGTAGTTCATGTTTACAGCCAAGACCCTAACATTAGGGTAACAGATGTATTTCCTGCCAAATGGGTTTATATTAGAACGATGTTTGAGAGACATGGGACATGGGTTTGAAGTTATAATTTGGACCAGGATTAACTTTCAAACAATTTGTGATGTAAAGAATAAGGCTTAGAGGTTTGCCTCTAGAAATCAGACTAAAATAGATTTTAAAAAAAAGGCTTTTAGCAATTTCAGCAAATGAATGGAGAAGCAGCCTCCGAGTGTCAAACTCTGCATTACATTCATCATTCTGCACAGTGGAACTCAATCATCCAGCTGTAGAAACAAGAGGAAAAACAGATTTGGAGACAAGAGGGGCTTTAATTATATGAATAAATCTGGATGTATGCAGGATGTCTCATACACATTTAAATCTTTAAATCAAAGTTGCAGATACATAAATATGAGACTAACTGGTCAGAGAGAGGACAGACAACTTGCACTGAAACTTTTCTCTTCAAGGTTTTAAACTGTTCTTAGCATGAGGACAAAAACACGAGAAGTGAAAGACTCAACTCACATCTGAGGCAATGCTGTTGCTGAATCAAAGAATCGTTTAATACTGTAAACAACTTGGTAGTCTCAATAAAATTCGCACCATGCATGCACTTTGACTCACAAAACAATGTTTTCATCTGCATTCTTCCCTTCTTTCCACCTTTAAGAGGACCTGTCAGCATCCACGTTACCATGGGAACCAGTCCTCGCTGATGAGGAATGTAAAGCCTGGTCATTCATATCGCTCAAGTTACACATCCTCTTATGCAGGATGAGTGTGCTCACTTCTCTGGAAAGATCATAGACTGTACCAGGAAAGGTCTATTTGACAGTTCATTCTCACTTCCTGCATTATTTCCTTGACGTCGCCTGTGAGAGGGTGCTTTGCTTAAAGACCCCAAGCGTTTTTTTTCATGTCTGGATAGCACTGTTAGCTAGTTGTGCAGCTGTGTGTAACATCGGGTTTAATGTAAGAAAACGCTAGGCTACTGTGAAGAGCCACATCCTGAAAGTCGCTCTCTCCTTTAGCATTGCACAATCTTTTTGAGCCATCATCCTCTTTTCTGCCGATCCGGCAACTTGCAGGGCTAAGGTTAACCACAAAACACCACTCAATATTAACGTTAGGTCACAGACTGACAGGGCAGATGCAGTGATTTAACATTAGCATACTGGCTAGCTATGACTAGCCATTAGATATCATCGACTTACTAGTTTATCTCGCCCCAATCTTCTAAACCAGGCAAATATTATGGACCTCCTAGACAGGTTCACATGATAGTTTAAAGGGTGACACTGGCAGGTTATATGGGGTTAAAATGACCATCTAGCACCGCTAACGTTTACATCGATACAGCTAACAGGCAGGCTAGCAAGTGATAAGCTAACGTCAGCTCGTCAGCCCGCTCAGGGACATTCTTTCACACCACACACACTACACTCTGCCCTTACCTCATAGTTCAGTTTCCATCGTAAAATACTGGATAGCGTAGCTCGTTGCGTATTTATGTTACCATAAAATATTGTATCTTCTCCCAAAATCTGCTGTTTTATCACCAAAGCCCTTTCCGGCGATTCTCCCGTGGTTCCAAAATCCCGACCGACTGAGGGACAGCTGGAAAATGGGGTAACGTTCCTGACATCTCGCGAGATGTCATAGTAACCGTAGGAATATTGAAACAAACTCGCGAGACTTTGCGAGCCGTTTGCTTGCCCGGATCACAGAGACGTTGTGAAGTAAGGGATTAAGCGCACTCCTGCCCCCTGCCGGTTAAAAAGAAAACCCTGTTTCTCAATGAAAATATGAATTATGTAAATAAATAATAAATGATACAGACTAACGTTTGTGAAGGAAAAATCTGATCAAAGATGAGCTGGAGGAAATGAGGTCAGGAGACAGAAGATGTCTTACGCAGAGGCATTTATTGCAGAAGTCAACGTTGAAGAAATCAGTACTAGCAACATCCACAAGCAATCATGAGTAATGCCACCACTATTCTGAGTTTTTCCTGTATGTAAGATGTGTTTAAGTCTGTGTGCCTCACATGTCATCAGTCCTAAACTACGTATCTAAAAAAAGGTCCAGCTGTTCACCTTCAGGATCTTACTGTGTTTCAGAACATAAACATTCATACCCTCAGGTTTGGTTACTTTAGCAAGGGCAGATGGGAAGAGTCTGCACAAATAACTGTAAGACACAAAGTTGATTAAAACAAAGGGACTGTGTGACACAAACATCAACTTTTCTCTACTAAAGTGCAAAGAAGTATAGTGGCAAACAAAGTGGTGAAAAGGCAGAGGGGGTTGGAGAAATTCCTTCACAACGTTTATGTCTGTCAGAAAAGCACTTTGATTGAAGGCTAAATACAAAAGAAATTTACAATTTAACATATGAAAATAAATTGGAAAAAAATACAGTTTTATATTAATAGTCTGGGGAAAAAAATTTCTCTAGAAAAACTGATGCCAAAATGATAAATATCGGGACTTAGGCCATCAGTACAACAGTAAAAATGCAAGATATTTAACAGGAAAATGAGATAAATACACTTTCTACAACAATATAATCCGTCGTGGCAAAAATCAGTTGTGGCCAGATTATAACAGCAGAAATATGTCAATGAATTTGCCAATATGTCAATGAATTTGCCAACACACACAAACAAACAAAAAAAAGAGAGAGAAATATATTAAAATGATTCTGAATTATTGGAGGCGGTTGTTAAAGTTTTAGCTTTACTTATTTTACCTTAAACAATAAGATTAAATGGTGCTTTGTTTTCGAGCTATAAATTGTTGTATAGTATCTTTGAGATGTAGTTATCCGGAGCATCCAGTAGAGGGCGGAGTTGCGAGATTTTTAATATCGCGAGCATAAATTACAAACAACAAGGAAGAAGAGATCAGCTGACCCAAGCTACAATTTAGCAGTAACTAGAAAGAAATAGAAGCGATTTTTCCGCAGGAGAAAACTTAAAAATATATGACAAGGATTATTTTCGAGCAGATTTAAGTATTTAAAGTTGTCTGTAGCTGCATCTCAGCATAAATTAGAGATTAACAGCATGAAAGGTTTGTACTGCCGAGCTGGTGTCAGTGATGCTGAACCCAAGTTCGTTATTCAGGAAACGGTGAGTTTGTGTTGTTTTTCAGGCTCTAAATCAGTGAAATGTGACGTTCAAAGACAGGCTGTCGTCGACCAGCAGCAGCACCCATATGCACACTTAATCATCAGTCCTGCAGACTAATCTCATTTGCATGTGTGAAAATATTACTCCATCTGCAGGCATCAGTCCTGCTGAGTGAAATGTATTCAGCATTTTGACACAATTTCTTAAAACTAATTCCATCCGTGAACATCTGGAGTAAAATCTTATTTTCTTAAAGTCTAAATTATTAATTAGTACAGTAATTACAGTAATTAGTATCTCACCCCCGCCAGCCTGGACAATTGAATCACACTGCACTTTAATGCTCAATACTCTATAATATTATTATTAGTATTTCATGTGTACTAATAATTTAATTTACGTGCAATATCCATGTATATAACTCCAATTTCATCTGGGCAACTGAATACTATCACTTCATACAGTCATCCTTGTAAATATTGTTCAATTTCTTGTTCTTATCATGTACTTATTATTTATTGATATTTATTCTTATTGTTGCTGTTTTACATTTTGTCTTTTACTGTTCACTCGCTGCTGCAACAATGCAAATTTCCCCATTGTGGGACTAATAAAGGATAAATATTTCATAATATCTTAATTACAGTAGCATTACTTCATTGTTGACTTCAGGCAGCAAATGCATCAAGTGCAACACTTAAATGTATGTTTCACAATGTTTTTTTTGTGTCTGTCTCTTTATTTAAACAGTTTTATTTAATATATTTAACAGACAACATGTAGTTGGCTTTTCTCTGTCTCTCTAGTTGTGATACAAAACTCTGTAAATCTATGTTTTCTATGTCTCTCTACCTCTGATGTTTGTTTGATTGTTGTTTCTCTCCAGAATCTTCCAGAGGTTTTAGGCAGCCATCTGGTCAGAGTTCAGGTAAAGGCATGTGGACTCAGCAGACTGGACCTCAAGGTACTTTAATTAAAGATGTCAAAGTTTATTCGATTGTTACCTGCATGCATGTGCATATTCATATTCATCTGAAAATCTCTATATTTGATCATCATTTGTAGTCCATAAGCTGCACTGTTAGTGATGCTTCATGCACAGCTAATGTGAAGGCTTTTTGGAGTTGTAGTTGCATTGTGTTCGCATTGTTTCTAAACTTTAATACCTGTAAAAATCAATAAATTAAGTTAAAATTAGTTGGTTGAATTGATCACTTTTTCACTGATGACTCCTCTGCTCTCTGCTCTCTCCTCCAGTTGCTTGATGATGTTGGGATCCAGAGAGATTTAACTCCTGTTGGCAGAGAGGTGGCCGGAGTCGTCCAGCAAGGTTGTAAACAAACACACACACACACACACACACACACACACACGCACGCACACACACACAGTGAATCATGTGATCAGTAGTGAAGGACTTCACAGACCTTTGTAAGCACAAGTTTAACTGCTTTGTTTCCTCGCAGTGGGCGACAAAGTGTCTTTCTTCCAGCCAGAGGACGAGGTTGTAGGTAGGATTTTCTTTTTAAATGTATGGACGCTTCAAAGCATGACAACAATTTGTAGGGTTATGGTTTCTTTTAGGGATGCATGATGGGAAAATTTTGCTGTTATAGGATTAACTATGTTCTATATCACTCATAACACACTGATAACACTGCATAACTTAAAACAACTGTCCCTCCAACCTTCCTTCTTCAGGTATTCTTCCTCTGGACTCCTCCTGCTCTGGACTCTGTGATTTAGTTGACATTGATGAACAATACTTAGGTAGCATATCACACACTCACACACACACACACACACACACACACACACACACAGACAAACACCTTCATGCCTACTCGTCCTTATTGACCTGCATAAATGCCAACGTCCATTTTCTCAAACAGTGCTGAAAACCACTTAACTTAATTACTGCAAACTTTTTGCATAATCTTTCAAAGAGCTGAACTACATGTGTATATAATGAGAGTATAACTCCTCCACATCAGGCCATGAACTTTAAATCAACACTTGCATACTTTGAAAACTTAAAGGAAGAGGTGCTGGCAGATTGAAAAGGCTGAATAGTTAAATAGCACCTTCAATACACACATTATTCTCCCTCTGCAGCTTATTTTGAAGCCTTGCACAAGAAAGAGAGGTCATGCTGTCCTTGTAGGTGGTTAGAAAATCATTTGAATGAAACAGGAACTTAAATTCTATCATTTAACTCTGATTTTATTCATAAATCACTTTTCACTCTCAAAGCTAGAAACTGTGAGGTCATTAGTCATAATGAAATTTGTAAAACTGGTCCAATAAATGTGTGTATTTCTCTTAATGTTCTGCAGTTCAGAAGCCAGAGAAGCTCAGCTCGGTGTGTGTGGCCGGAGCGCTGCGTGACGGCGTCCGTGCTTACACTGCGCTACACACACATGCACGCATGGCAGCAGGACACACACTCCTGGTCATGGATGGAGCCAGCGTATGTAAAAATGAGTTTCCACGATCGTTGTATAAAGAGATTTTTAGAAAATGTTTTAGCTTTCTGTTAACTTTAGTTTAAATTTCAGTGTGTGTGAATGTTTCCATCTCTTCTTCCTTCGCAGCCGTTTGGCCTCATGTGCATCCAGTTAGCTTGTTTCCACGGAGTGAAGGTTCTGACGACGTCACACTCGCCACAGAAACACACTTTCCTGGAGCAGCTTCGGCCCAGCGTAGGTGAGCTGGGACGTCTGCAGTTTGCTTTCAGAAGACTTTTTAAAAAAACCCTGTTTCTGTGAAGTCTTACACACAATCTTCACTTCACATTTTCTGTAAAATCACAAAAAAATATTTTCTGATAATTTCATGCTGTTACTCTTTTCATCCTTTTTCAAAAATCTTTGCTTCTATTTCTTGTCTTTTCCTTCTTTTTTTTCTCCCTTCAATATTTCCCTCAGGTGTTCAGGATCCTTTAATAGGTGAGATCTTTTCTTTCTCTCTCTGACTGACTCACATGTTTCTTCCTAGCTGGTCTTTTTATACCTGCGGTAAATAATTGTTGCATCCATTAATATGAGCTGAACGTTTATGGCTTTGTTTGTCCTCTTTGGTCTGAAGCCAGAATGATTCAGCTGTACAGCATGTCACCTGCCAGTGTGTCAGATTCTTTGTTTTTGTTATAACTTTTACACATTTAGTCAAAGCACTAATATTTAATTAGTTCGTATCTTGTTACCCCAAGATAACCCAGGTCATTTTTCTCAAAAGCTTTAAAAAAGAAGATTTTGAATATTATATCTGGTGCCACCATGTGGGTAATAACAGCATTACAGCCACTGCAATGAGAGATTTTTTACTCTGGCACTATTGGATATTTGTTTCCATTTTAAAAACGTGTTATAAACCAGACTGACTCATGATGTGCTGTTGTGTTTGTGCATAAAGCCAAGGTTATTCCCGTGTATAACGACACATCAAAGCTGCTGCCGGTGGTGCTGGAAGAGACAGGAGGGCTGGGAGTGGACATAGTGATAGACTCTGGAGGTAAATGCATTAATGTGTTAGTTTTTTTTGTCTTATTCACTGTAAAAATCAATGTTAATGATTGTAAAAATGGATATTACATCAGTCAGTTTGTTCTCAGGCTTTTAAATGCTTCTGTGGATCAACTCAGTTTTAGATTTTAACTATGAAACCTCAGTTTAACACCTGAACATTTTGCTATGTTTGAGTAGTTCGTCTGCAGGAGGAGGAGGAGTCAGAGGAGACAAAGCTCCTCCCACACAAACATGACATCATCAGTGTGCTGGGAGTGGGGGGGCACTGGGTCACGTCCCACAAAGACCTGCAGGTTAGTCAGTGTCAGATTTAAAAGCTGCATCACACATTTCACAGATAAAAATCCTAATTGATTCAAATAAGTATTGAAAATGAAGGTTCAGCTGTCAGTCTGTTTATATTTTACAGTTTTATCACCACTGTGTTTCTGTATTATTGCAGCTGGATCCTCCAGATTGCAGATTACTTCACTTAAAATCAGCCTCCATGACTTTTCTCAACCATGAAGTCTGGACGGCTTCATCAGCACAGCAAGGACGATACCTCCGTATCCTGCACTCACAGTGTGAAATCTGAAACAAATACTGATGATCAGGCACAAACATGTCCTCCTTAATAGGTTCATGTCAGATATTCTGAAGGACATTGTGGAGAAGATGTCAACAGGAGTACTCAGGTAACTCAAACACCTTAAACTCAGTGAAGTCATCAAGTCTGACAGAGTTTTTTATTGAGTTAATGGAAATCTAGTCGGTCATATCAGCTTTAACAAACTGCAAGAACAAATTATTATAAATAGGAAACTGCAGCCCACTCACTGTCTTCAAGATACACAGGCTGTGGTTTAACTTCATCTGATATGATCTTTCTGTCTGTCTGGTTTCAATCTGACTCTGCAGACCTCAGCCCGAGGAGGCGGTCCCTCTCTATGAAGCCACAGTCACCATGGAGGCCGTCCAGCGTCACCAGAAGACGAAGGCTGTTGTTCAGCTCTGACCAAAGCACCGTGAGATTAACAAAACCTTAAGCAGACATGATGACGAGTCTGCTGCCTCACAGTCATTAACACCTGAGCTTAGACTCACCAGGAAGAATCTGGTTCTACAGCAACCAACCAAACAGTCCCTGTCAGGACTCAGACCTTCTTGAACATCAAATTCAAGGACTTTCCAGGCCAAATTCCTCAAATTTAAGGACCCAAAATGTTATTGTTTAAGACACAGATAAAAATACAACCTGAACAGGAAACATAGTTTACCGTGTGGATGTCTCGTGTAATGTTGCTGTTGTTTTCTTTGTCTAATCAGAAAATAAAACAGACATCATGTCTCATTTGTCCATCCTGATTGAAACACCTGCCTCTGCTGGTCCAAATGTATTTTTCTCTTCAGTATGTTTCTTCAGTATTCTGTTCTTGTGAGGACTTTGCTCACTGATGGTGGTGATGACAGCATCACTGTTTTTTCTCAGGGTCATTATAACAGGGCAGATGTTCTCTCAGCACATCTGGAAATCCTGTTTCCTTTGAGAGACACACTGATCCACAAGCAGGACAGGAACATGTCAACTGTCCAGCTTCTCCAGTTCAGCCAATAAGCTCCTTTCTTGAAGAGACTGGCAGACCTGAGGTCCAATCAGACATCAGCTTACAGTATCAACATTGGGTTGACATGACAACAGTCCATCTGGTTGTCTCAGGGTGCCTTCTAGTGACTCAAGACAGCTTCCCAGGATGCACCTCTCCTCCTGTCGCAATGACCGGACCACATCGAGCTGCTCCCTGACGGACGGGTCACACTGTTGGAGGAGCTGGGAGATCTGAACAAACAGCACATTAACAGAAAAACATAAAGACATGTTGCTTCAGTGGAAATACTACAATACTATGTGGAGTGTGTGTGTGTGCAGAAACACACCTTATCCAGAGCTGTGTGTGTGTCTCGTAGAAGTTGCAGGCAGAAAGTCTTTGCTGTCTGAACACTCCACTGCTCTCTCTCTTCACACACTGTCTGTCCGAGCAACACTGGCTTCCAATGATGACTGAAAAAACAAACAAACAAACAAACAAATACCTGTAAGTTATTTACATTCACATACAACCATCAGGTGTGTGTGTGTGAGTGTGTGTTTTTAGACTTACTACAGTGTTTGTGGCAGTGACAGCAGTCTGAGAGCCGTCATCAGCCTCCAGCTTGGACCTTCACTGGACACAGTGAGGTTACTGACAAGGAGAACAAGAAAAGGGAGTGAGAAGAAAAAATGTGATGCGATTTTATGCAGCAAATTTAAGAATTACTTTTAATTAATCTCCGTGTGCGATGCAGAGATATACAGGAATGTTTTTTATTCATCTTTCTTGAAATAAAAACTAGATGCATGCAGAAACTGCAACCTCTTTGAGAAGGAGAGCATTTATAATGGAGGACTGCTCCTTTAACATCAGTTCAGGTTGCTAAATCCCACCATGGCAAAGGAATTTCTTTATAACAACATCATAATAGTATCTAATACAACAACAGTGTGCACAGAAAGCATATAATACATAAAATATGGTGATGAAAAAGTCAGTCTCACTGCAGGAAATCGTTCTCCCTGAGAAACTTCATCTTCTGGTCCAAACTCCTGTCACCTCTGAAGACATCAACGATAAGATCTGAGAAAAATAAACAGGTATGAACTTAAAATCACATACTCTTTGGTTTGAAGTTAGTTTAAAGATATGAGTTGTTGTTTTCTTTAACGTTTGTGCATTCACGAACCAACCTAATCTGCCTCCTGAGCCACAGCAGGTAGCTAGCTCACCTGTATCCACGTAGACTACGCTGTGGGGGTTGCAGGGGGCAACAAATCCATATTCTAGCATCAGGCGCTGGTTATCATGGGAGCCGTAGTTAATGAAGGCCTGCTGGTAGCGGAGTGTCCCAGAAACACTCCTGATTTCATAACACTTTGTCACATCATTGAAAATTGCTTTTACCTGAAAAAAAGCACATTTTTGATGAGATTTATGAAAACTCATTACTGGCTCTACATCTTTCCAACAGTCCAATCAGTTCACCTTGGAGGGAAGTTCATCTACCCTGTATTATCATGTTAACCGTTATGTGTGCAGCGTACCTTCACGTCAGGCCGGTGATTGAGCAGATCCAGAAAGGGAGCTAAAGCATAATCATTCTGCCCGGTTAGGAAGTTACAGGCTGGGTGGGACATGAAGACGGAGCGTGTGTTGACACTACACCACGCCCACCTGGAAGAGGAGGAGGAGAGTAACAGCTGCATAACCTGACGGACAAACACAAGTAATCTAACAAACACAAGTCTAACATAGACGACTGCAGTGAAGTGGAAGAAACAGCTACACATGTTTGAATGAATAAAGTACCACTAAGAAAAACAGGAGACCTCTGTTAGAGTTTGACATGTGTGTTTGTTTGTGTGTGTGTATGTGTGTGTGTGTGTACCTCAATGCTTCATATGTCAGCACCTCCTCCACAGGCTCGCTCAGGATTGGCTGCAGGGATCTGGATCATTAAAAATCACTTTGGAAGTTATACGAATTGTAAACATGAGGAGGATTTTTTATTTTCAACGTCTTTTGCAGACGTATATGTATTAAGATGCATTAAACTTGCAAACTGAAATATATGAAGAAATGATGAGAAGTAACAGCTTTAAATAGCAAAGAAGGATATCATCTAAATGCAAAAATTCAGTGTGTCACAAAATCTTGCATTCTGCAGCTAATGTTATACAGTATTACTGACTGAAAACACCTTCACACCTGACTTGAACAACCTGCCTCAGTGCTTCGTGTGCTGGACTCACCTGAAAAAGTCTCGGTTAGAGGAGTAGATTTCTCGCACTGCGTCCCTCTGATCTAAAGCCTTTCTCTTCACACTGATAGGCAGAACAGCCATGACGTCATCTGTAAAATAGGCGGGGCAGGTGTACGTGGAGGGCAGCACATCGATGTAGGGGAACCAATCAGAGGCCTCTCCTTTATGCTGCTCACAAACCAGGAAGACGCAAAGCGCCAACAGGGGAGAGAGGCGGGATTTCCAGCTGGGGAATAAATAAACAAACAGTAAGGTTCGATCCAATTCTGCCCTGTAGACCCACTGCAGCTTTACTGCAGCTTTTATTTTCCAATGTTTTTAATAGTTTCACTTGTATATGAAGGTGTGTTTGTTTACCTCTTGATAAACTGTCCCAGGTAGCTTTCCAGGACCGTCGAGGTCGTGAGGAGACAAGACTCAGGCAGAGAGATTAGCAGCTCGCCGGGCTGAAAGGAACATGAATGGACAAAGAGAAAGTTAAAACACTTTAAAATCCCAACAGAAATTAAGATTCAAAAAGATAAATGAAAACCATTTAACAAAGACAAGCAGAATTCCTACATAACTTATTTACTTAAGCTATTTAGCTACTCAGTAGTTAAAGATGCATATACATGTACATGTAAAGATGTGTCATAAAATGACAGTGAGAAAAATTCTGAATAACACCCGGGTTGCCGTAGGGAAAAAATGTATTAATGATGTGTTTTATAACTTGGTTTCTAATGAAAGAAACTGAAGTAATTACTAGTTACAGAAACTTTATGCTGCACTGATGCATGTTTGCAGACTTACCTTTACGGTCTTGAGAGCTTGTAGTCCTCTGCCAGTGTCTGAATTACAAGAAGCAACATGCAGACATAAGAACTTTAAAGTGCATGCATCAATCCATTATCTATATATTTATATATCAATCATATACAGTGTATATCAAGGGACAGAATCTGGAGATGCTGATGCAGATTGATCATTGTGTGTTACATTTAACTGCAGTCATGTCTAAAGAAACTGAATGTTCCTGAACACATCACATTGCAAACCAAATGTCTGCAGACGGTGTGAAAAGCTACGTAAGTGTCTTTGAGCAAAGTCTCTATCAGCTACAGGCTGAATGTGTGAAGGAAGGCAATCGAACACAGCACATGAGGCTGAGCAGGTTGAGTCGTACCGGTGAAGTGGGCCGGCTGCAGCAGTGTTGAGGTGAATCCACGCTGGTGAAGAAACTTCATCAGCCTCACATACTTCAGCTGGTGACACAGAGAGACTGAGGAACAGAGAAACAGACTGTGATGTGGCAACTTAAAGCAGTGATTTTCTTTAATGCAACAATGCAGAAGTTATTTGGCTCATACCTGACTGAATGCTGCCTTCTTGTTTCTGCCTCCTCCTCTTCCTCGCAGCTCGTCCAGCCCGATGGCTGCGACCTCTCATGACCCCACCAGGACCTGAGACACCATGTGGCAGATAAACAAACAAACACATACATATAAAAAGGATAAAAAATGCTAATGCTAAAATGCTAAGACTCGTGTGATCTTTGGTTTTCAAGTGTAACACACAAAAATTACAATTTCCATATAAAATGGGTCAAGTTATAGCGTTACTAAAACATATTTCGGTAAATTGCTCTTAGTTTACTTTTCTAAGCCCTTGAATACCAAATGACACCCCAGCATGTATCTGAACTTAAAATATTCAAAGTGTGAATATATATTTCTGTAGACAACGCGTTTGAACATCATAAACACTGTAATGATGTTGTATTAAAACGCTAACATTTGACAAACCTCAATTACAACCAAACACTGGCGTAATCTGCCTCTCACAGCAAGAAAACACGAAAAACTTTCCCATCATACACCACGCAACAACAGAAACGCAAATGTACATATATTAATATCAATAGACTTAAACTATGTCGATATAAATAAATGAATACAAAGATAAACACTGAAAAGTACCTAAATATTATTCGCATGTGTATCAAATAAGTATCTTGTATGTCAACTCAGGCAGCGCTCGAGCTCAAACTCAAATGAACCCGCATGGTTGTCTTGTTTTTCCGGGTATGCGCACTGACTCTGCGCACTAGACCTTCTCCTCTGCCGTTGTTGTCTCTCAGTCATTGCTGCGTTTCAAGTCTTTGCAGCTGAAGATCTACGTTAAGTAAGTAACCTCTGTTTCACCTCATAGTTGCACTGTATTTGATAACCATGTAGCTAAAATATAAATGCACATGTTTATTTCACCCTTTATTTTTACTTGATACGACGATACCAGCTGAAATTTAGCTAATTTTGGCTACTTTGCGTTATGTAACATCAAATACTGATCTGAGAACAGTGTTTAGACACTCTGTGAAAATAAAATGTATGACAAAACATGCAGTATAACGCTATAAAGTTATTAAAGTGAAGTCTGGATTTGTAAAGTATGAAATGTTGCATTTACAGCCTTGTAATCCATTTATATTATTGCTTAAAGTTAGCTTGTTTACAGTACTGCATAACTGTAGCCAGTTTTACCTGTAACTTATACGAAAACACTCCTGCTGATGGCCTAACTGCACTTTTGTCCTTTAAGTTTTCGGCTTTTTGATAAAATGTTGTTGTTTTTTTTAAGTTGACATTGTGTATATTTTATATGGTTTTAAAATCTAACAGCTGTTAGCAATTAAAAGTGCAATAATCACAGTTTTCTTTCTGAAATTGTCACAATATCTCAGTAAATCTTACCACTACTCAACTTTCTACCACATGACTAATGACACAATCAATTAAATTCATACAGAAAAGCTGTTGAAGGACCCTTGAAACCCACTGAAATCTATGTGTGCTCTCAGAGTTTATTTTTCTGTTATTTATGGTATTTAATAACTTCATGATGTCTCCAAACAGGACAGACATGGCGGTCAGAGTTGCCGTGGTAACAGGCAGTAACAAGGGCATCGGTCTGGCCATCGTCCGAGCGCTCTGCAAGCAGTTCAAAGGAGACGTTTACCTCACCGCCAGAGACGTGTAGGTAGCTCACCTGGTCACACCTGGACCAGGTTAATGTCTTACACTTCAACATTTTGCAGTATGATTGAACAGTTTCACCAAAATGTGACTGACAAAGATCTTATCTTTGTTTTATCTCTTTTTATTTAATTTTTAACCAACAGACCTTGTTCTTGTCAGATGTGTTACCTATTAGATTAAAGAAAAAGGTGTTTTTTTGCAGCGGTCGTGGTCAGGAAGCTGTGAAGTCTCTGGCTTCAGAGGGACTCGAACCCAAGTTTCACCAGCTGGACATCAACGACCTGAACAGCATCACCACTGCTGCTGCTTTCTTTAAAGACAAGTATGTAGGAGTGGATGTCCTCATCAATAACGCTGCCATAGCATTCAAAGGTAG
>JAQMCX010000005.1:1641750-1652708 GCA_029814765.1 Acanthurus leucopareius
AATGAATATGATCAGGAACCTAGGAGAGTGAGGGAGATGCCACACCCACAGCACAGAGACAGACAGGGGGAGGGGGGCAACAGAGGATAAGGAAAACAACGGATCAAGTGGAGACATGGCCAGGGCCGTGACATAAGCACTTTTTGGTCTTTAGGATTGCTTTGTGATGTTTTGAAAGCCCTTGAGGACGTTTCTAGTTTTAAGGTGTATCTTTCAGGTGTGTCTTTTAGCAGTTTTCAGTGGTCTTCCTTAGTGGTCAGCTGGTTTTACAGTGGTAATCTCCTTAGATATGTAGGAAAAAGAACGTGAAAATGTCAAGCAGTGAAAATGAAAAACAACACCACTGGAAAAAAAACAATGCAGTGGGATATAAGAGAAGTTATAAATGTTATAACAAATATAAACAAATTTTAAAAAATAGACAGCAAGGAGACTGATATTTTTAAGGAGGCAAACAAAATAATCAGGATGATTTAAGATGACCTCTTGTCCCTTGCTGCTTTGATAGGTGGGGGTCCAGGGGAAGGTCCTGGAGGAGGAGGCCCAGTGGACCTGCGGACAGAGCCCAGGGTGGGGTCTCTATCTGGGGGTGTGACAGCGGTGGACACATCTTTGAGAGAACAGCAGCTCCAGCAGGAACTTGTGATACTTAAACAGCAGCAGGAACTCCAGAAACAACTTCTGTTTGCAGAGTTTCAGAAAAAACACGAAGTGCTCACAAGACAACATGAGGTCCAGCTGCAGGAACACCTAAAGGTAGCTAGTCAGGTGGTTTGTCTCTCAACCTAAACAAACCGTCCATTCTAAGTCTCACGTCTCATTCATTGGTTAACCAACCTGTCAGTGATTCAGCTAGACTGCTGGTTTTGTCACTCAATAAAATGTGTGCCTTGTCTGTGTGTGTGTGTGTAAGCAACAACAGGAGCTATTGGCAGCAAAGCGGCAGCAGGAGCTGGAACAGAAGAGGAAACTGGAACAACAAAGACATGAAGAGCAGGAGAAACATCGACTAGAGCAACAACTGTTGCTGCTGAGGAACAAGGAGAAGGGCAAAGAGAGTAGGTCACACTGTTACTTGTGCGTTTACTGTGATGCCATGTACACACTG
Organism: Acanthurus leucopareius; assembly: GCA_029814765.1. NCBI lineage: Eukaryota > Metazoa > Chordata > Actinopteri > Acanthuriformes > Acanthuridae > Acanthurus > Acanthurus leucopareius. The sequence goes on from JAQMCX010000005.1 coordinate 1,642,859, forward strand.
GCTCTATGTCTACAAGCCATCGATACAAAGATCCTGAAATGTCCCTAATTTCTGTTCTCTCTTTAATGTGTTTTTAAAGGTGCTATTGCGAGCACAGAGGTAAAACTGAAGCTACAGGAGTTTCTTCTCAGCAAGAAAGAGCCTGGCATCGGCGGACTGAACCATTCCTTCTCCCCAAAGTGCTGGTGAGATTGCAGCGAGCTCAACCTGTCCCTGGACAGATTAGTCACATATTATCTTCAAGTGAAATCCTCAAAATTATTCCTGTAGCAGTATTCTGTGTAAATATACATTTTCTAATGTAAGCGTAAGCTGCAGTACTATGATACATCAGTGATCAGTTCTCATTGCTTTTTTCAACTGTGTCCTCTTAGTACAGCGAGCCGCTGCTCTAGTTTATGGGGCTGCAGTGTATTTGTAGGCCGACCAAGGCTTAAACAAGTAGCTTCATCACTCACTGAGTGTTAAACTGGGCTTCTAAACCAGGGCCCTCATCTAAGAATCACTTCTAGGAATCATGCTAAAGTAAACTTGACTTAAAAAAATGCTCCCACCTCAGAGCAGAACTTGAAACTAATTTATAAAGTGTCCCTCACTGCCTTTCAGCAAGAAGACGCCTCTATGTGTAATGTTTCTGTTTTATGATGCCCATAGCCATAAAGTGGAGATGATGATGACATGTTGTTGGTTAGTTGTCAGCTCTTTAAAAGCTTTTTCTTAAACACCTTTTGCACCATGGTTTAGCAATTAAAATCAGTTAAAAAAGAGGCACAGACAATATGAAATTCATTTCCATACAAAAAAAAGACTTAATTGTGTGTGTGTGTGTTTGTTTGTTTGTCTGCAGGGGTGCTCAGCAGACCTCCTTGGAGCAGGGCTCTCCTCCGCAGAGTAACACCCCAGGAACTCCACCTTCCTACAAACTGCCCCCACTGCTGGGGAACTACGAGGGCAAAGACGACTTCCCTCTCCGCAAGACAGGTAGGAGAGACAGACGGGGGCAGTGTGAGGATGTACCTGTTTGTGTGTGTGTGTGTGTGTTATCTGTCAATTACTGTGCAAAAGTAGAAAATGTATTTTGATGAAGGATTATGTGGAGGTGGGGTATGATGTGTTTGTATAAATATGTGTGTGTGTATGTGAGTCAGTGTGAGTCTTATTAACCTGGGAAGACATACCCCTCTACACACACACACACACACACACACAAATGCACATTTTCAGATGTAAGTGATACTAAGAAAAAGCATTTTCTCTGTACATGTCCATGTTTAGTGCACTAAGCCCTGTTCCCACCGAGTTACTATGACTTTGTCTGTCAAACTTTCTGTTCTAAGTTGCACATATGTAGTTTATAGTAGCAATGGTTTCAGAATAAAATGCAAATTAATCTTTGAACCAAAAAAGTGTTTCCACCCACCTGTTTATTTGTGCATTTTTAATTTGCACACGTTAAAAAGCATGAATGACAGAAATTTGAAGAAAATAAATTTGAACTGCAACGTACAAGTTTCTCTACTTGGTTGAGGTTAAACAGTTGGTGTATCAGTAAAAACAAAATGTGGAAAAGTGCTTAGGCTACAGACTTAGCAATATAAATCATAACGCACTGTACTATACAGCATGCGGTTATGCTGGAGCATTAGATATGTGTGGACAAATGATAAGAACTTTGTAGATTATTAGGTCTGCAAGAAAAATAAATGCTGTGTTTTCATCACATTTAATATGCTCATTTTGTTATTGATGTTTTATAAAGTATCCCCACTTTTTGGGATTGCACTTATTTGATTTTTAAAAAATACAAGACAAATTGTTTCAGAGTATTGAGTTATCACTGTGTTTGGCTGACGTAACGTAACTTCCCCAAATTCAATTAACAGAAGACCAAAGCTGCTATCTTTAGCCCAACTTTAGTAGCCCAAAGTAACCAGTAGGGCCCTCTACATTTAAAATGACTTCTTAGTTGGTGTGCTAGTAGTAAACAGCACTTTTTTTTGACGTCACCTGTAACCTTACAAACCAATGTGTTAAGTAGCGAATAACAAATTAAGCCTTGATGTTGGAAGGAAAGCTTGGTTGCTACTGTGGCTAGTGAGTTAGTTAGCCAGACACGCTATTTGACCTGATATGACAGTAGCCATGTAGTTATGGAACTTTTGAATTAAGTAATTAGGTTTAACCAAAAATGTTCCATACTTTTTTTTTAGACATTTAATAATTAAACAGGTAATTATCTGATTTCAGAGTAATAAATCTCAATTGTTTCCTGGTCTCTACAGCATGTGGATGGAATGATTGTATTATAGCACCATCTTAAAAACATCTACATTTCAGCAGCCTTTGCAAAGTCCCTTTGTGTTCATCATTTGTGTTTAAGTGTTTACTTGCTCAGAAATATCAACGCCCAGATTGCAATGAAAACAGAAGGAAATTTTTTTTTTTTAAACTTTTTTTCTGAGATCCCTAGAATTAGGACCGCTGGATGTAGTTCAGGTAGCTTCAACCAATAAAATCTGGATTCCTCTTCCTCTTCCTGCTCCTTGCCCTGAACCTTGACTTTCAGACCAAAGCTACCTTAAAATACACCTGCTGCAGCATGCTGTTGCTCTACAGAAAACAAACTAGCTAGCCAAGATGTGCAGTTAGCCAAAATGTAATGTGGGATTACTAGAAAGCCTGTGCCCTCGTGTCTGCCTTGATTGTCCTCTGTTGCCAAACACCAGTCACCTTAAATTACCCCAATAAAAAACTCTGCCAAGCACAACCCTGAACTTCACAATAAAACAAAGAAAGAGTCCTTAGACATAAAAATGACAACACAAGATTTAAAAAAAAAAAACCCAACAAAAATACTATTTTGACATAAATTGCTTTTTCTTTATGCCTTACATCTCTCTATAATACAAATAAGAGGGGTGGTTGATCATTGCCATTTATCAAGAATTTTTTTTTTTTGTCTGAAAACTCTCCTTTTTTTCTGTTTTTTCCCTTTCCAGTCTCAGAGCCTAACCTGAAGGTGCGTTCACGGTTGAAGCAGAAGGTGGCAGAGAGGCGGAGCTCTCCACTCCTTCGCAGGAAGGATGGAACTGTTATCAGCACCTTTAAGAAGAGAGCCATAGAGATATCAGGTATACACAAGCACCCACACACGCACATATGCTGTACATATTTATTTTACAATGTTTTACTTTTTTTACTCTGAACTAAGTGCAAGATAAAATGTAGAAAAGGTGGCCATGTGTTCAGTGGATAATTCACATTTATTCAATTATTTTTGAATTATTTAACACGTTTTTTTAACCAACTTATACAATAATTCTACTCTCTCTTTTGTGTGTGTGTCTGTGTCTCTCGACCAGTCTCCTCTCTTTGTAATAGTGCTCCAGGTTCAGGTCCAAGCAGTCCCAACAGTTCCAATTCGACTATCGCCAATGGCAACACAGGATCAGTCCCCAACATACAGACTGAGGTACAAAAACACGCACACAAAATTTGAAAATTTCAAGTTTTACTCAATGACTTAGGCAGCACGCAGGTTGGTTTCATTTATACAGCTCATACAGCCACACAGCTCTAGCTCACCACCTACAGTTTATTTACATTTGTTCATTTGAGAAAAGTCAAGTTAGTGTTTCTGCATGTGAGTAAAACAAGTGTTAACCAAAGTGCTTTACAGAGAAATGTAAAGCATCAGGACAGAACAAAAACGAATAGGTACCTCACACAGACATACAGTGTAAGTGTAGGCTCCCTAACATCTGAATGTGGCGCATTATGAGCTTCTATCTCTTTTGTATTAGTTTTGACATTTTTTGTAAGCTTTCAAACAAATACCATGTCTAATATTCAATTCAATTCAATTCAATTCAGTTTTATTTATATAACGTCAAATCACAACAAAGTTGTCTCAAGACACTTTACATATAGAGCATGGCTAGACCACACTCTATAATCAAAATTTATAGGAACCCAACAATTGAAAGCAATTCCCACATGAGCAAGCACTTGGCGACAATGTCGAGGAAAAACTTCCTTTTAACAGGCAGAAACCTCGGCCAGATCCAGACTCAGAGGTGGGCGGGATCTGACAGAACCGGTCGGGTTGGAGGGGGGTAACAAATGTATGGACTAATTTTTCCGCATCTTTTTGTGATAGGATATGCCTGATTTTTGCTATGTTACGGAGATGAAAGAAGGCAGTCCTTGAGATTTGAAGGCAGTCCTTGAGATTTAAAGGAGAATAGATTTCTTATAACACTCTTATAACACTTTTTGTTTCCAAACCCATCCATGACTGACTGTAGATAGTAAAACACAGCTCATTTTTGTTAGAAAAACTGGGCAGGTTAATGTGGCGATGAGATGTTGCAGTGGCAGAACCTGTGAGGTGTATTCAGTGGAGGAAAGGGCGGCATGAAGGATGACGAACTGACTGTAGACTGCAAATAAGAGACAGAGTTCAACACAAAATGCGATACAGAGGTTCTGTTATCATTCATATCTTTAAAAAAGACAAACATGTTAGTCAGAGGTTGTGCTAACACCCACATGATTCGCCTGTTTTTGCGCACTGACGCAGCACAAAAACCTCCAGCTTTCCTCCTTTAAATTCCCAAGTTGCTGCGCAGAGCTTCACTCCTCTCTGCAGCTCCACCACCTCAGGTTCACTCAGCAGCAGAAGATCAGTGAAAAGTAAGATTTTCTCCTCCTATTTACAGAGTTAATAACCAGCAAGCAAAACTTAAATGCATTTGTTTGACAGTTTGTCTACTAACAAGAAAGTTTAACAAGAGAACTTTATTCCTAAGTCTTTCTTAATATTTTAAGTATTAAAATCTTAAAATGTTTAACTCTAGTTTTTGAATTACAAAACAAGTTATCTCCCTGCTGATGCCATTAATAAATGACATTTTAAAGATGCTCTATGCAAATTTTCTACAGTGCTGCAAACAAATAGGACAGATTTTTTGGTGCAAGAGCTAACGTGCATATTTAATGTTCATGAGCACAAACAGAAGAAGAACAGTGCCCACCTAGCTAGAAAAAAAACAAAATTTTTATGAAAACATGTGCATTGCACCTTCAGTTGGAGTTAAAAACCATAATTTAAACTTTAAAAAGCTAATAACTATTATTTTATGCATTAACTTAATATGTTTTTTAACACCTTGGTTCAGTAAATCTTATCTTTTTTCAACGCCCTTGAACTTGACCTACTTATGACTCAGCGTTCACTATGAAAAGGTGTTAAAGGACTCGGCTCCTCAGGATAACTGATGATTGTTTAATATGTTGATACCATGACGTCTCTTTCTCTTTCTTTCTACACAGACATGGCTGTTAAGGTTGCCGTGGTAACAGGCAGTAACAAGGGCATCGGTCTGGCCATCGTCCGAGCGCTCTGCAAGGAGTTCAAAGGAGACGTTTACATCACCGCCAGAGACGTGTAGGTGGCTCACCTGGTCACACCTGGACCACGTTGACGTATCATGACTCAGCATGTTACAGTGTCATAACATAATTTCACTAATAATGTGACCAAGAAGATTATTAACTTTTTTCTCATCTTTGTTTACTTATTTTAACCTACAAGCCCAAATTTTTCATTCAATCTGTGGTAGTTAATTAAAAAACATTTCAAGTTTTCATTATTGTAAGTGCAACGTTTTGACAGTCAAAGGCAGAACAAACAGATTATAGAAAGACGAAAAATAAGAAAGAATCGTTAGATCACATGATGCAAAATAAACCCTTTGTTAATCATCTGCATAAAGAGAAAACACAGAATGGTTTTAAGAGAGATGAACCAAAGGTGTTGTAACTCTGGGTGCTTTAAGGATCCATCACTAAGACACTTAGCCCGTTTGTTTAAGGTGTCTCCAACAGATAAGTTTCCTTTAAGAGTGAAGTCAAAGTGCTTTTTGGTCTTTTTGCAGCGGTCGTGGTCAGGAAGCGGTGGAGTCTCTGACTTCAGAGGGACTCGAGCCCAAGTTTCACCAGCTGGACATCAACGACCTGAACAGCATCACCTCTGCTGCTGCTTTCTTTAAAGACAAGTATGGAGGAGTGGACGTCCTCGTCAACAACGCTGCCGTATTATTTCAAAGTAGGTTTACTTGTGTTATATGTTTTTATATGAGATTACACACATTTCTTGAGAGTGTGATACTGAACTCCTCCATAGTCCGTCCTGTCTTCAGCTAAGCTGCCTTGGTTACTTATTATAAAGCATATTTTATTCAAACTACATTAAAATTGAAGAGGCAGAAATCAAGTCCCTTCTTAGGTTGCATTATTATATATTTTTTTTCAGATCAGACTCAAACCATATGAGTTTGAAAAAGTGGCCTTTCCAAAAATCCGCTTTTGGAAAACTTTGGACGAAATAGCCTGGTGTCCAACCTCTCTTGGTTTAGACCTTTAATAAAACTCAGAAACACCAAATAGGTTTGTCTTTCCAAAACAAACAAACAGCCCTGGCTTTGTGGATGGGCCTCGATGGTGCAGGACTTTGGCACTTCTGGTAAAAATGAGCTGACTGGGGGTCAAAACATCAATATGAAAGGCTGGAAAAAAAGAATATGTAACATTTAGAGGCTGGGAAAAAGAACTCCTGCCTGGTTTTTAATTTTTTGTCTGTGTGGTTTAATCAAACTGCAGTCATGTGTGTTTGTTTGTAACAATAAAAAGCAAACACTTGGCCAGTTAAAGTGCCGTCCTCCGACACCTGAACATCTCTCTCTCTCTTGCTCATCAGATGAAGACCCAACTCCGTTTGCAGTCCAGGCTCCAGTGACCCTCAAGACAAACTTCTTTGCCACCAGAGACATGTTGACTCACTTCCTGCCGCTCATCAAAGCTGGAGGTGAGGACACACACCTGTTGAACTCTTCTTTTTTAAAAATAGCCAGCAGGCTGGTTGTTCTACTGAGTTTTCCAGGATTTTCTTTTGTCTTAATTAAGACAAATTATGATGTCAGCAAACTTAATTTTGTTTATTTTAATTGTCCGTGTGGGAATGTCAGAAGCTCCTAATCTCATTATGAACATTAAAACTCACCAGTAACCAGACGTTATCTTGGTTTTATGATGACTGTTCACAAGTAGCCGACACTTAAACATGATAACACACCTGAAACGAACTCAAACACACCAGTCAACTAACTCCCTTTTATAATGAAAGGTAACTAATTTGTTTGACATACAATGAGAGAGACTGAAACACACATCTGATACGTTTGTGTGTGTGTGTTTGTGTGTGTGTTTCAGGCCGTGTGGTCAATGTCTCCAGCTTGGCTTGTACCATGAATTTGCCCAGGTGCAGCCCGGCTCTACAGGAGCGTTTCCGCAGCGAGGACATCACAGAGGAGGAGCTGGTGGGACTGATGCAGAGATTCGTCGATGAGGCCAAGAAGGGGACGCACAAGGAGGACGGCTGGCCTAATTCGGCATATGGAACATCTAAGATTGGACTGACGGTATGAACCATCCATTTAATTTGTCATTTCATGTGTTTCATTTCATTTTTTAATTGCATATTTGTGTTTCTCTAGACTCTGACCATGATCCAGGCTCGTCGTCTGATGAAGGAGAGACCGAATGACGGGGTAATCACTGAAATAAAGAAACTTTTAATCAAAAAGAACCATCTCTTTGTGTCTCTTTAACCACTTTGTGCATAAAACAAGCTTGTTATAAAAGTAGAAATAATTTCTGTCTTATCTTGAACTTTGCTTTAATTTTTATTAGAGTTACTGCTGATAAATAGTTTTGCTGTGCTTGGGATTATATTTACAGATTCTGATGAATTCCTGCTGTCCAGGCTGGGTGAAAACTGACATGGGCGGTCCAAAGGCCGTTAAAACACCAGATGAGGGCGCCGTCACTCCGGTCTACTTGGCTCTGCTGCCCCCTGGAGCCAAAGAGCCTCAGGGGAAGTTTTTATCCGATAAAGAAGTGAAGCAGTGGTGAGGTTAAAGGCACCTGAGTGTTTGCAAAATTAAAAAAAAGAAAGCATGTATTGCCTCAAAGTTTATTTTACATTAAAAGAAGGTTGTTCCTCATCTAAAAGAGATAACACAAGCATCACATTATATGGAATAATTTAAACATTATCCACATTCATACTGTAAGCAGAACATATAACTACTGTGTACTTTATCAGCTGAAAGACTTTTTTAAGGATATTTATCAGGAATTTTAGTATTTTTTACAGTTTAGGTCAGTTTCAGTTTTAGTGAGTTTAGCAGCTAAACCAAATGAAGTGTTAGAAAAAACTCATTTTTTACTTTGCCTGTTGTAACTTTACAGGCTGTGTATTTTTTAGGGACTTTTTTATAGGGTTTTAGCATTTTTTAACAGTTTAGGTCAATTTCATTTTCAGTTTTAGTCAGTTTAGCAGTTTAATTTTTTAGATAAAACTCAACTTTTACTTTACCCAAGAATGCAAACATTAAGAATGAATTTACATGGAAAAAGTAAAAAATGAATGAAATCTGACTGTGGTGAAAAAATAAAATACAATGATTGTGTGGAAAAAATGCTATTTTTGCAGTACATTGCTTCAATGTCTAAAACACTAAATGAACTTCAGAGCCTAAACAACATGTGTCAGTGTCATTTTTGCCGGACTCTACTGAAAAACATCCACATTAAATTCAATTCAATTCAATTCAATTTTATTTATATAGCGTCAAATCACAACAAAGTTGTCTCAAGACACTTTACATGTAGAGCATGTCAAGACCATACTCTATAAATACTTTTATATTTTAGATTTATAGGAACCCAACAATTGAAAGCAATTCCCACATGAGCAAGCACTTGGCGACAGTGGCGAAGAAAAACTTCCTTTTAATAGGCAGAAACCTTGGACAGACCCAGACGCAGAGGTGGGCGGGATCTGACAGCATCGGTTAGGTTGAGAGAGAGAGGAGGGGGGGCAAGAGGGAAGAGATAGATAGAAAGGGGAGAGAAAGCAAGGTCGAAAGCTAAGATAAATCTATATGTTAAACTATATGTAAGCTATATGTAAGTTTTTTAATGATGTTACTATTAATAATACTAGTAAAAGTACCAATAATAATAATGCTAGCAATAATAGTAATAATAATAAAAATAACAATTGCTCGGAGCATCAAGCAGAGCCACAGCGGAAGTCACAGCTGAGATCAGTAATCCCAGTGCGACCTCAGTCCATGGGTATCTGCGAGACGAGAAAGCACAAAGACTCTGGGGAAGGTGGCAAGTTAGCGACAGACATGAATTGAGCATGAACGCAGAGCATATAGGGAGAGAGATGAAAGAGAGGAGCTCAGCATGTCATTGGAGTCCCTCAGCAGCCTAAGCCTATTTAACAGCATAACTAGGGGCTGATCCAAGGCGAGCCTGAGCCAGCCCTAACTATAAGCTTGATTAAAAAGGAAGGTTTTGAAATTGGAAGATGGTTTCACAGGAGAGGAGCTTGATAACTGAAGGCTCTGGCTCCCAATCTACTTTTAGAGATTTTTGGAACCACCGGTAGGTCTACGTCCTGAGACCTTAATGGTCTAGTTGGATAATAGGGTACTATGAGCTCTTTAACATAAGATGGTGCCTGGACGTTGAGCGCTTTGTAGGTAAGAAGAAGGATTTTGAATTCTATTCTAGATTTTGTAGGTAGCCAGTGCAGAGAAGCTGATACTGGAGTAATGTGATTTCTTATCCCAGTTCTTGTCAGTACACGTGCAGCGGCATTTTGGATCAGTTGTAGACTCTTCAAAGACTTTATAGTGCACCCCGATAGTAAGGAGTTGCAGTAGTCCAGTCTGGAGGTAACAAATGCATGGACTAATTTTTCTGCATCTTT
>JAQMCX010000005.1:1656056-1667181 GCA_029814765.1 Acanthurus leucopareius
ATTTAAGTCCTATAATTAAGATTAATTTCAAAATTAATCATATTTTTCTAGCTTTTTTCATATGGTCTCTTAATTTTTTTGTTGTTTTTCGTTTACTTGTTTCCTATCTTTCAAAGTATTTCACTCGTTTTTACAAGATCACTTTTCTTTTCTCTCACTTCATACTTTCTTCATCCCTGCTGGGATTCAACACAACATTGCACATTTTCTTTTTCATGTTTTCATGGGAAGAAAATGTGAAAACTTTCCTTCTTTGTGTAAAAACTTTTGTGCATGAAGTTCAGACTGAAGGAAGAATGTTTCAGAAAAAGACCCAAAACTTCATAAACATCTAAAACAGTCAAAATAAAGTTTCAACACCAAACTGCAAGTTAAACTCTGAGACACGACTGAGCTGAAAAAGCGAAGATGTCGCTGAAATAAGCAACATTAACACAGAAATAAGCGTCAGACTTCATGCTCAGATGGACATTTTCATATCTGCTCCTTCAGTTGTTTTTAATTTCTCTCTTTCTCCTCCTTCAGCCTCATTTTCTCCATCTTCTTCCACTCCTGGTCACCTGACTCCTACATCCACCTCCTCACCTGTTCGCCTGACACACCTGCCTCTCATTATCTCCTTTAACGTTCCTGCTGCCTGACTGTTTGCTGCTTCTGACTGACTGTGAACCTGTTAACTTGAACTCTGATTCCTATTTGAAGTCCTTCTCTTCGATCTGCCTCATTGTCTACATGTTTGTGTTATTAATTCCTACACACACACACACATCTGGTGCATAAACACCATACTGACTGTGATCAGAGAACCTCGAGAAACAGAAAATCTGTGAAATTACGGACTTGACTTGTGAGAAGCTTCATCATATCAGCTGTGAGCGACACCGACCGGCTGTTCTGTGATATATAATGAAGGGTCAGTTGTGAGTATTTCAGGGTTGTGATCACAACTCCATGTTGTCAGATGTGTGATTTTATTTCTACTACAAACTGAATCATTCAGGCTCTCATTCTTAAACATTATAATTAATCTACTCATCTCATTATAGGTAAAAATATCTGGTTTATATCACTTATTCTTTGCATTTCATCATGAAAAACAAGGACTCTAACAAACTGAGTCAAGCCGACAATTTATTTTCTACATCTGATGCAGCAAAGTATGAGTATCAATGACTTAATTGGGTGAAACTTTAAAATAATTCACCCTTTTGTTGATGCTTATATGCATTCACAAATGGCTTGAGTTCATGTTTGATAAAATGTACACCGATGCTTTATATCAGCTGCTGTGATGGCAGCATGTACAGTCACAGACATTAATCCCAGAAGAATCTCAGGAATCTTGTCACAACATTAAAACTTAAGCTTCTTAACAGTTTCCACATTCTTCTCGTCAGTGATGCTTTTGTTTCCTGCAGTCGCAGATTTGGCACCAAGAAACCTGCTTAAATGTTGTGAACAGAGGTTTCAGTCCATCTCCTTAAAAAACAAAAAATATCCAGACAAAACTTTATGTTTCATCCCAGAGTTTGGTGTCAAGTCGACCACGAGGGACACACTTAAGCAGGCCGAAGCAAAACCGTCTCCAGCAGCTTGTAGTTGAAGGAATCTGTCGTGCTTTGCTCTTTAATTTGGGCTGCATTCCTCGCTATTTGCAGAAGTATCGATTACTTTCATTATAAGTAAGGTTTTTGACCACCTGCTGGATGCGCTGGTAAGCTTTCCGATCAATACCAATAACTGCAGAGTTCTGGGGATGGGATAAGAAACAGAGCTCTCCACCCAGGAGAAAAATGCAAAAATTATAATTGGCAGCGAGAAGTTGTGAGGAAAATGTGCTCTCTTGCTCTGGGGGGTTGAAGTCTCGGCCAAATTGATATTCCAGGGCTGTCGAGTGGGAGCCTTCCTTCACTATTTCATCAGAGCTGCACACAGAGACCTTCATTCAGCAGGAAAAGACGACGCCTGTTGCTTTCAGAGCAGGAAGGGTCACGATGGCTTTTGTTTGGTTCTGACCTTTGAGCCCCGCTTCCTTCACACTGTCAATCTGGCCACAAATCTGGCTACAAATCATCTCCACTGGACAAGTTTTCACATTCCAGCTGCATTACAGGTGCCTCTGCAAAACGACAGCGCTGCAGCATCTTCAGCTGAATAATCTGCATCCTCCCAGAGTTCCTCCTGCTCACTGACAAAGATGCACCGCGAGGAAACAGACCGTGACAGCAGATCTGGTCTCAGGCTGGTTGTCTCGGCCTCTGGTGGATTAACACACCTTCAAAGCTTCATTATCAGCAGCACTTTAAATTGTTTTTACTGTGATATCTGTCAACCTTTATAACAAGTAAAGCTTGTTTGTTTTAATTACTGAGCAGCATCTTAACCGGTTCAATGCTCTACATGTCAGTAGTGCTGCAGTTCATACTGGTCACCACTAGATGGCAGTAAAGCATGACATTACACCCTGAACATGAGAGAATTGTGCTCACAGCATTTTTAAACCTCTCCATGTTGAATCTCCCTTCTTCCTCCATTCTGTCTGTGAGCTGAAGTCAGATTTTGATGAATAAAATAAACAGACATGCAGTTGCTGACTTTGCATATAAACAGCTGCTGGTGTGTGTGTGTGTGTGTGTTTTTAAATAATCTCTATGGGATTGTGATTTACTTAAAAAGAGGAAAATGTAAGATTAAAGAGTCATTTTAAGTCAGTCCCCATTTACGTTGGTTCATGCTTGAATTAAACTCACGTTAGGTTGAAGCTAAGTGTTAGTGATTAAATGTCAGATTAGATGTCGTGCTTTTATATCAGGGAAGAATTCCCAGCCAATGAAAAACAAGACAACAAAGTTAAAAACGTTGCTTTTGTGCCGTTTTGTTCCTTTTCCTCTCCAACAAATGTGCACACACAGTCAGGTTTTTCTTTTCTTTACTCTCTTGCAGGGACATAAACACAACATCAAAGTCAGATGCTGCCACGCGGAGGGAATGTTGAATCGAAATGATCTGTCATCCCTACAGGAACGCCGTCCACTCCGGAGACCTGTCCTTCCAGGACCAGATCCTTCTTCTGCTGCTTTGTAACGGAAAGGACAACGTGCTGACATCACACGGAGCCGAGCGTCTTTTCAGCCCCAAAAAACCACAACATCAGCTGGAGATGCGTTCACTGCTAAACACTCAGCAGGAGAGAGAGTTTCAGAACACAGAGATGTTTGAACAAGCTGCAGGGAAACACCACCACCCAGTGGACAAAGGCAGGAATTACAAAGAATTTATTTTAACTGAACACAAACACATTTACATTTGCAGAAAATGTGTGTAAATTATCATTTTCATAGGAGATGATTTTACATATCAGTGGCAATACTTGTAATTATTGTATTATTTGTTATTATTTCTATCTATTTGATGCAACTTGTATTTTTTCAAATTTGTATTATCTAACTTCCATCCTATAATATCATCTTTATTATCATCACCATCATCAATAAAAACTGTAAATCAAACACAGCCACACATGCAGATTGAGCTTCTATAAAACAGACAAATATAGATCTGTTGGTATTATTGCTTTTTTTATTAAAAAAAATAATGTTTACATTTAAATTGTTGACCTTAATGTGCAGAACTGATTCATTTTTGGTCAAAAGTAATAATTTTACGCTCCCACAGAGTTTCAATGGTGACAGTCTCTCTTTGGCCATATTGCTTGTTTGTAACAGATTAAAAACACAAAAGTATGCAAAAAACACAGAGGTGCACTGCATTACTTTAAAGCTGCAATAATTAGTGTTTTGCGATTAACAGTTGGGGGTCACTTATGGAATAAAACAATCAGAGAACCTTCAGTCAGTTCTGCAGACTGTTTCAGCTGCTAATAACTCATTTTTTTTAATTCCTGGCACCCAATTTTACCAGTTTTGTTCACTCTCACTGCTCTAATTATTATCATTATACCTTCTGGGGCAGCAGGAAGCTGTTTTAAGAGAAAAAAAGGTCCAATAAATTCACTTTCTTCTACCTGCCCAGCACCAAATAGCAGAACACACACCACACTGAGAAAATAATCAGCTCGATTGCAAGTAAAAGTCCTGCTTTGAAGAAGTTACTTGAATTCGCAGTGTGTTATTTTGCCACCAGAGGTCTTTCAATCAAAACAGTGAAAAGAAAAAGACAGAGGATGTCATGAAGAAGCGGGGAATCATGGGAGTTATTGTCTTCATTGCCAAACAGGCACGGTTGCTGATAAAAATCCATCTGAAGTGACTCAGGCAGGAATGTTTGGAGTTTTATTCACATTCACACTGTATTAAATTCTCATTTTTTCACGGCTGAACACCGATAAGGTTTGCCATTCGAGTGCACACATATTTCAGACATAATGACCTTGAAAAACTTCCTCCCCGGGCTGTTGAACCGACTGAAGTTTGACTTCAGGGCAGACTCTTTGATCTGGTGACGAGTCTATTTGTGGCTCCTCTGAAAAGTTTGAAAGAAAATCTCCTGCTGAGAGCTTCATTCTCAGCACAAGTCAGATTCTAACAACTAACAATGTGGTTTTTTTATCATCCAGGTGTCAAGACAAGAAATTTTATTTGTCACGTTAACGAGGCAATTAAAGCTTGAGATGGGCTAGCTGGTTAGCATGCTAGCTTTAACAGATATGACCTCATTGACATAATGTCAGAATGATGTCACGGTGTTACGGCCACGAGCAGGATTCAGGGGCAGGACGGAGACGACAGATGGGTTTAGTGGTAAAAGGGTTAGTTTCATTGTAAGCGGGGATGAGGATTAGGGGATGATGTGGGGAAGAAGAGCTCAGAGGCTGCGGGGGAAAAGCAGAATAATTATGTAAGGTTGCTGCTGGCCGTGAGCGTGGGAGCGATGGCATAAGGACAGGGAGGATGTTGGCAGGTTGGCGGAGGAGCCGGGGTTTTTTTGGCCGAGGAGAAGTGATGCTGAGACACAAACGGAGGAGAGTTAAACACTGGAAAACACACACAGGAACTGTTGAGTCGATGACTAGCTCGGCTCGGCCTTGACGTACATATGTGTGTGTGTGTGTGAATCACAGAGGCAGAACAACAATCTGGTGCTCGGTGGCTGCAGAGCTGATGTATATATGCTGATGGGCAGATAGGAGGCAGGTGTGCACAGGTGACACACACATACAGGTGGGAGCAATCAGGGCAGTGCAAGGAAAAACACCTGGTAACACCTGAGACCTTCAAGGGCAACAGAAACAGAAGAAACATGATAAAGTTGATAAAGTTATGTCACTTTTTAACATCACATATTGTTCCTGGAGAGCGAGTGTTACTGAATCTGTGAAAACAACTTGTGTTACCTGTCTGTCATCTGTTGTGACAGAGGAGGCGGCGACCCGCCCTCATTCTGCTGTTTCCCACCTGAACGTCGTCTCGACTGTCACCGGTGGAGATAATCACACCTTTTTTTTTTTTTTTTTGTGGAAGTTCTTCTTTCAAAAAAAGGAGCTTATGTTTTTGAAAGAGTTGACAAGACGCCTGGAGGAAAAAAAACTCTAAAAGAACAATCATGTGTCAAAATAAATGAAAAATGATTAGCAGGGAAAGAAAACAGACTTAATTCTTGTTTGGTTTTACTCTTCTACCTTCTGCCACCAGGAGGATTAAGAATAAAAGGTCCTTAAAAAAAAGAGAAGAGAGGAAAAAAGTAAAGAGGAGGAGGATGTGGAGATAATGAGGCGATGGGATTGAAAATGACAAAAGATTGCTGGCAAACAAAGACTAATCGCAGTAATGGCTCCCTCAGACGCTTCTTCCACATAAACAAACCGTGAGCATGTGGATGTGTGTCGAGTTATCCACAGTGTGGGTGTCTGAATGTGAGAGGGTTCAGCATTGTCATGCCGTTGTGACGTGCACCTGTAGGTGTATTTTGCCGGCTGAAATGACGTGCGTATGCATTGTGTGCACGTCCATATGTTTACATGTTTAAATGCAAAGAGCCTTCTTCAGAATATCTTCCCCGTCTGCAGCAGAGCGGCAGTGAATAGATGAATAGATGAAGTGGATTAGCATGTTTGTGTTAGTCAGAGTGAGTCATCCCTCTGAACAGACAGTTTAGAGGCAGTTTGACTTTAGAGGTTAGCAGGAGAAGAAGAGGAAGAGGAGAAGGTGTCGAACGAGGGAACAGCTACAAATATCTCAAGGACAGCTGCTTTATTGATGCCAAACGTTGCAGGATGAAAAAACATGCTCAGGTGTTTTGTTGGAAACGCTCGGCGGTGGAACGAATACATTCACTGAAGCACTCACTGCCTTTTAACTACACCGTTGGTACTTGTACTTTACTTCCATTTTATGCTTCTTCAGGCTCCCACTGCACGGATTAAGATTCTGCATAATGATCTTATAAAATATAAGGTGCGATAAAAACTTCCTATTGTGCATGAACGGAGTGATGCACAGTCATTTTCATGACTTGTGTGTAAGAATCACGTGTAACTCTGTTTGATTATCATGAACACCTGAGTTGCAAGTATTTTTGTGACCACTAGTACCACATTCAGGTTCATCATGGAGCAGAAACTGGGGTCTACTGCTGCAATCTGGTGTCTAAGTTTAGTTTTTTGGGAGCAGAAAGACTCTGCAGGTAGTCAAATCCAGTGAGTGGACAACAACTGTGGTGTTGAGGGTGAAAAACTTGCACATTTCACTCTAAATGTGGGGCAGCATAGTTGGTTTTGCGCCACACTGCAGTTTATCGATGTCAGATGTTCTCTCAGACGTCTCAGAAGGTCACAGTGGTGCCAGGCATTAACGGTTTGATCCTGTGGGACAAATTCATGGTGCAAAAACCCAGAAAAGTTGCAGAGAAGACCACCAGCATGTTCTCAGCTTCCTCTTGGTTCTTGGAGTCTGCAGGATCTTCCTTTAGCTGTCAACTTTCACTCTTTTCATCCAAGTTGCATTTTAATTTTCTAATTTAACAGTATTTCTATCTTTATAAGGTCCAATTTTGCTCGTTAAACCATTGTGGTGAGGACATTTCTGCACTACAATGACCTTCAAAAGGCCGTTTCCAGGTGAAAACTTGGTGTAGACTTGGGTCGGTGTTGGCTGGTGAATATTGAGCCACAGACGTCGAGGACTTCTCCTCACACACTAACAATGTTGTTGTCTGGCTCAGTTTCCTTCGACTCCAAATATAGCAGACAGCCACAGTTACACAACAATTAAATCTGAAATGCAAACACACTTCATCCAGCAGCTCAGCTTTGCTAATTAATTTGTCTCTTTCCTCAGCAAGCAGAAACATCCTCTGGAAAACAAAACCCATCTTGGACTTGTGGGGAAAAAAAGTTTATTCAAATTTAAACATTAAATGTTTGCAGACTTGTGCATTAGTTTGCTGCGTCTCTTTCTCTTGCACTCTTGCTTTAGACTTATCCATTTGTCTTTATTTCTGTTCAGTTTTGGTCTCATTTTCTTTCTCTTCCACTTCCTTCTGCTCTGCAGGGTTTTTAAAACTACTGATACGACTAATATGAAGCATGTTTGAAGTCTAATTTGCACTCTTCTGAATGTTTTATATTTTTGATTGCTTGGTTATTCTGTTCTGTTACTGAAACCTTCCAATCAATCAGGATCTATAATTTTCAGCTTTCTTGACAGCTACAGTAGTGGATTACTCCGTCTTGTTCCAGATTTCTGCATCAATCACTGGAGGACTGGAGGTGGTGACTGGTCGGTGTCATGGCTGACCATGATGACGACCCCAGAGATGGAAGACATGAAGCAGATTAGCCTGTAATGAGCAGCAGAGAAAGAGCTTTGAGCAGCAGTGGAGGGAGAAACATAAAATCTGTGACAGTCTCCAGTGTCTCTCCTCCGTCATGAGCTGGGTGGAGAGGCGGTGCAGGCTGAATATCAGTGTCTCCTCGTGTCCTTGACAGCAAACGGACGAACCTGAGGACCAGAGGGCCGGCGTCGGTGATTCAGCCAGGCTGACACGAGTGCCAAGCTCTGCTGGACATTTCTGCACTGCTAATATGAGCTTGCAGGCTAGAAAGCTAGCAGCTAGTGCATGTAAACAAACCTGTAAATGTCACTTCAGCTGATCAGATGCTGGTATGGATCGCCGTCTTTGATGCCACAGCTTACAGATCACCGTCTGCACACGGCTGCTGCAGCTGTGAGCTCTGACAGCAGCTGGCAGGCCGAACTCAGGACGGAGAACAAGAGAAAATCTAACATAGTTGGGCTTTTTCACCTGGTGGAAAGCAAAGAGAGAAGTTTTGACTATTTCTTATTAAAAACTATAATTTAAAAACTGTAAATAATAACTTTTAAAACCACTTGAACATTATTCTTGACTGCAAAAGAGATTCAGTTGAGCTTTAAATCTGTAATAGTTCATTTTTTGGCCACTAGGGGGCAGTGAGACAACACAACACTGTGTCATCTTAATAAACCATTAAAGGTCAATAAGTCAAACAACCTGCTGAAGCAAACTTTCTAATGAAAATAAGTAAAGAATTATTATCACATGTTCTCTGTTTTGGTCTCCACCAGCTCCTTAGTGAACATATCTGATCATTTAGTGACTGAACTCTATTATTTGTTGCTGTGCAGGAAACAAGGTTGATAAATATACACCTGAAGCTTATTATTATGGTTATAAGGCCAGAGTTGACCTCTATAAGCTTAAAGCACCTTTCAGATCTTAACTCATCTTGTGCATTCTCACATTACACAGACTTACACTTAAATCTGCACATATTTTGCATCTGAATAAAATAATGACTGCATTTGCCCACATTAACAGTGAGCATACAGTAACTCAGCACCCCATCTGTATGTCTGTTCACTGCCCACGTAGCCGTTCAAAAGCTGCACTGCACCGAGGTTAAGAGAGGACTCACCCTGCTGGGCGGAGGAGTCGAACTTCACCTCCCCTCCCCTCTGGCACAGGATGACTCCGACAGCACTGAAAAGATAAATCATGAACTTCACTGCGCCGAGCTTCCACATCATAATCCAACCCTGATGTACCCTCCTGATGTGCCGGAGCGAGAGCGTGTGCTCGTATGGCATTACAGGAACGAGGATCTCAGAAGAAGTCATGTCTTGGCTCACGCTCTGTTTGATATGCAGGGAGGAGACCTGTTACCCCAAACTGTACACCTCACATCATTAGGCGTCACTTTTGTCTGTTTCTTATTCACGCGAGCTCCTCAGAGTCTGTGGAAGTGAAGCATGACGACCGTGGGAAGACTTTCTGAACACAGGGAGTTTTTCTTTTTCTTTTTTTTTTTTACAAGGCCGCCTGTTTGTGTGGGCATGTGTGTGCGTGCTCCAAGAACTGAAAGAGATCAGGATGATCGTGACTTCTAATAACCGGGCTCAGAGATGCTGCGTGACGCCTGAATGTCACTGGTTACATAAGTGATAATAACTGATTGAATTACTGCATTTTTTGGTTGATTGTTTGCATTTTTTGTGTGTTTTTTTTAAAGTTAGTGGGTCAAACTCTACAAACTGGTCACATGTCACATGTAGGTCATCAGAGGATCACTGCTGACTTTTTACTTAGATTCCAATTTGAACAGTAATAAAATACACTATTATATGAGTTTTAATTGAGAAAATAGACTATTAGAGCTTGTATGAAACAATATTTTCATGAAAAATAAACAAAGCATCACATGCTATTAATAGATAATCAAACAATTAAACAGCTCACTGAAGTTCTCCAGCTGTTTGCTAATCCTTTTACATGTATTTGGATGTGAAATGTGCAAAAAAAAGGCAAAAACTGGCTGCACAGGAACCTCAGGGAGGGACATCAGGTGTGTAAAGATCCGATGTTTCAATCATTCAGTCATTTTCTTCTCTTCAGGGTCTTTTTCAGAGCTTTGGATGCCACACTGCTCGAATAACAAACCTGATAAATGGATTTTAGAGTTCAGATTAATTGTCACACATCACATAATTAAGGATGAGCATGCACGCTCATGATGTGACAGCTGTTAGCAAGTTTTAACTCCCGCGCTGACATGATGGAAAACAAATGGCTGCCTTCAATCCATCCGCAGTGATGTAAAATGCATGCAGCTTGTAGTAGATTGGTTAAAAGTACCAGTGTGGTCCTTTAAAGTTTAATCAGGATTACGTTTTGTTCCCGGCAGGTATTAAAGCAGGACTTTAAATGGTATGGGTGAAGATTAGGGTTAGTAGTTGAGGGAATTTATGTAATCAATAAGGGTCCCCACAATTATAGCACGTCAGGCGTGTGTGTGCAGGTGTGTGCATGCAGGTATGAATATAAATCAGAGGTTATCGATCGTGGTTGTCAGGATTCAGAGCCCCGCTGGTTTTCCTTCTAGTGATCTAATCAGGGATTGTTTTACACCTGGGATGTCAGGTGAAACTGAGGACCAGAGGAGAGAAGGTGCAGTGAGAAAAGCTCTCAGATGTGTGTGAGCAGGTGTGTGTGATGTGTTCATGTCCACTAAGATGACTTAAAGAGCTCAAGGTTCATCTTCACATGTTAGCTCTGATGCTAATATACACACACGGACTGTAGTCATCTTTAAAAAAAGGAAATAAAATATTATATCATGATTTTATTTCCAAAAATAAGCAAACTTCTCCTTTTTTTCTTCAACATTTCTAAAGTATTTGTGCTCTGATGCTTAAAAAAAGTCATTTTGTTATTGATGATTACATTTAACTTTGCTCACATAAATCAATTTAATTGTTTTGGTTGAAATAAAAAACATCACAAACTCATAATTTAGTTTCTTAATGAATCTACCTTTAAATGTAAGATGTTTTAGGACCTGCAGAAATTCCCTGCTACCTGACGTTCATGTCACGTGTCTTCAGAGAAAAACATCATCTGTGAAAAATGTTAAATATTAATAAAGACATGAATGTGTTTTCAGTGTAGAACAGCAGTGTGTGTGCAGCTGTCAGTGTGTGTTTGTCCCATACAGTCATCACCATGTTGAGAGGCTTCTTCTGAAGTCTATGCATCTTTCTGACAGCGAGGAAAGACGTGTGTGTGTGTGTGTGTGTGTGTGTGTGTGTGTGTGTGTGTGTGTGTGTGTGTGTGTGTGTGTGTGTGTGTG
>JAQMCX010000005.1:1675593-1691124 GCA_029814765.1 Acanthurus leucopareius
GTTAGCCATCAGTCCTTCCTGTGTCCTTCTGTCCGTAATCCAACCAACGGAAAATAATGCACAGGTGAGTGTGTGTGTGTGTGTGTGTGTGTGTGTGTGAGAGAACAAAAAAAAAACTAGGTTGGTTTGAAACGCTGGCCAACTGGGAGTCAGCGGATGGGCTGTCTCTAACAATCTGCCCTCCCAGTCCGACCAACTGTGGAGGAAGCTGTTTCCTGTTTTTTCTTCTTCTTCCTCCATTGATGCATTTCAGCAAACACACACACACATGAACAGGCACACACACAAACATTCACACGCACACACACACACACACACACTCACATACACACAGACAGCCAGAGAGTTTTTTTTTCGTTTTGTGTCGTAAATCCTCAAAACGTCATTCGTAGCCGCAGCGGGCTGCGCTGTGATTCTTGGCTGGGCAGGCAGGTTTTTTTTTTTTCTTTTAAAAGGCAAGAGAAGGGAAATCTGTGCCGAGGCTCCTTCCTCGTCCTCGTTGTCGTCGGCCATTTTGGATCCTGTGCGGGCTCACAGAACCGAACGTGGGGCGTGTGGATGTGCGCCTGAAGTTCATTTGTTAGAAATGAGAGAGAAAACAAAAAAAAATGTGACAGATTTAATACAAAACAGGGAGGAGGGGGGGGAAAATAAAAGAAAAATAGTTACATCATTCCTGTGTTCTTCGACTTTGCACTTGGTCACTTTTTGAATTCCATATATTTATATCCATATATATTTATATATATATATTTATATATTCTTTTTACAATTAAAAACACCATGGATTTGACAGACTATTTGGTTTCTTTTTGCCTAAGTGTTTCTCTTGTTTTTGTAAATAAATGCATGTAAATATTTTTTTTCTCTTTTTCCGTACTGTCAGTCGTTGTAAAGGCGGCCACTCGAGAAGTGTTTGTATGTTTGTATCCACACAGTATGCATATCATCAGCACATTTTCAGAATTTCCATGTTATTACATTTTTTTTTTTTTTTTTTTTTTGTTAAATTCAGCATTTCCATTTTTTTGTCCAACAGATGCAGAACACCGGAGTCTGTCAAACCAAAAGTGAACATCCTAAATCGAGTCCTTTCATTGGCTGGTTTGACCCAGGTCTCTGTGTGATTGGCTGGGGCTGACTAACTGGGTTTGCGTGGGTCCGTTACAGCTCAGCGAACCAGCACTTCCTCCGTTAAGGTTCAGGAAGCAAACAGTTTCTCTGGCCTCCACCAGCGAAGCCGTTGAGCCGCCGCCACCGCCGGTGTTGGCCCCGCCCTCTTCCTGCTTCCTGTGAGCCAACGCCCTGAGCTGCTCCTGCGCCTCCTCCAGCAGCAGCGCCACCTCATCCTGCTGCTGGCCGATGGTGGACGAGCGTGAGGAGGAAGACAACGTGGCGTGTGCGAGCTTCTCCCTCCTCTCCTCCTTGCAGGTGGCCGACATCGCCGTGGTCGCCGGGCTGACGCTTGTTTGCATACAAGACACCTCGTTGTCGTGGTGACACTGGACAGAAGGGATGATGGGGATGGAGCAGGAGCGAAATGGCGGAGGCGGGCTGTGGCGGCGTCCGGGTCTGCGCAGGCTACGGGTGGAGGGGTTGGGGTCGCTGTACTCGGGCGGGTCGCTCAGGCCTGGATGCACCTCCATGCGTCCACTCCACGGCAACGGCGATGTCGCCTCCATGGAAACAGGAGTTTGCATATGTAGGAAGGCATCTCGTCTGGGGTCGTCGCACTGTCGCTCTCCCTGCATCTGGCAACTAAAAAAAAGATGGAAAACGGGAAACAAGAAGAAGACGGAGACAAAAAAAGAGAAAAAGAATAAAGGTTACTCATCCAGAGGAATAATTTCTAACTTCCTCTTTAAAAGTCGCTGTTTCTTTGAGTGTTTTTTCAACCTCATCATCTTTTCAAACTCCCACACAGAGAACACAGAGGGACGGCTCTCCGCCCTCTGCCACCTCGCAGGATAACCAAGGATACTGAGAGGGTGGAGGATGGGTCCTACACCTTCCTTTCATCTCTTTATATCTGAGTCCACACACACACACACAAACACAATATACAAAAAAAAAATCCCAAAACCTGATCTCCCTTTCTGAGCGAAGAGGTAACGCAGAGTTCACTTTTCCTTTCATTAACGTGATGACGTGAAGTATTCTGTTTCAGAGAGCGAGACATTCAGCTCCAGTCAAGGACAATCGATAATCAGGCATCACGTACAGTAATTTCTATTGATTCCTTCTCCTTTTTTTGTGGTTCTAGTTTTAGGTCAAGACCATCTGCTTTGTTTGAAAAATCCCTTTTGAGTCACTCCTGCTCAGAAATTGTATAACTGCGCTGATTCAAGTTATCAAAGGTGGATCTTTTCTATACTTTTTTAAAAAAATCTTTTAATCTCTGCCCTCAGTCGTTACCTCACCTGCGCCTGCATCTTCTGACTCCACACTCTCACTCCTCACCGTGCTTTTTCCCCACACTTTTTTATGAAAAAACACATGATGTTTTCTCAGTGTGACCTCTTGCGTTACCCAGCCTGCCTTGCTGGTGCCCTCAGTGAATTGTCGTGTTGTTTTGGTTGCTTTTCATATCAACTTATCAACGAATTCCCATCTGTGCCTCCTGCCTGTTCGCCTCTGTTCGCTTCGGCCTGTTTGTCTGCAATTCCTCTGCTCCATCTCATGCATCAAACTTTTTTTATCTGCTCACTGTTAATGACTGCATTCATATGGCGGAAAAAGA
This sequence comes from Acanthurus leucopareius, assembly GCA_029814765.1. Lineage (NCBI taxonomy): Eukaryota > Metazoa > Chordata > Actinopteri > Acanthuriformes > Acanthuridae > Acanthurus > Acanthurus leucopareius. The sequence goes on from JAQMCX010000005.1 coordinate 1,678,334, forward strand.
AATGTTTACGCGGAGAAGTGAGACTCTGACTGCAGGTCAAACCCCACAGTTTGTCCTCACAGTGGGAATAATTCTGAGTTTTAGTCTTCAGATGCAGAAACAAACATATTTATGCTGAAAGAAGTTACTCGTCTTTGTGTTGGTGTCGGTTTCAGTTCTTTTTGGACTTTGGATGTAATTATTTTGAATGCAAAGATGCACCACTGTGAGTAATCATGCACCCTGCTGCACTGCTCCCACAGTGATACAGTTTCTGTTACGCACATGCGATATTATAAAAACCTCATTAGAAATGAGATAAAATAACATAAACAGTGAATATTTTTGATCTATTATGATTTCTGCAGCTGACATGTTGGATAAAAACTGTGGTTGTGACAAATACATTATGTTAAATAGTTAGAATTATGCAATTAACACACCTGGTTAATGTTAGAGACTGAATATGATGCAGTTAAGAGAGAGCTGAATTTCTAACCGCAGGTCTTTGATGGATTATGAACTCTCGTCTCCTGCATGAACTCTGACCTTCCACATGATCACCCGCCTCCACCTTCTCTCACTCATTACTGCTTCAGCTGCTGGGCTGATGGATGCACGAACTGAGTCGTTCAAATCCCCTTAAACCTCTTTTAAAAACCAGGTTTCTTGTTTACATAATGTTTAAAAGTGTGATGCAAACAGTGGAGAGTAATCTGGATACTTCAGCCTTCATCTCTAAACCCCTGTGAGAGCTGCTTCTGTCTCCTGCCTTTGTCTCTTCCTGCTCGGCTGCTGTCCAGGGTGCTGATTCTGAAGCTGAGACTCTCCTCACATTTGCACCAGAAGTGGCTGCTGATTGCCTCATACAGTATATATTTTATACATATAAAGCTACCAAGTCTCTGCTGGTGTGTGTGTGTGTGTGTATGTGTGTGTGTGTGTGACCCAGCTTCACTGAGTCGAGACTTAATCTCTCTCTCTCTCCCTCTTTCTAAGACTGACCACGCTCCCCTGTGTTATCACAGTCTAAATCCAGTGCCATTCTGGAGGGGAGTGTCATTTGTGTAATAATTCATAATCCTCTGCAAAGACGAGCCTTTTGCACCGTGTCAAAATTCAACTTTGACTCCCCCTGCAAAACCCCTCGTCACACACACTTCCACGCTCTCCGTCGAGAGGTGAAAAAATAGCGGTGGGAGGAGAAGGTGCCTCTTTCAGACTCAAAGGAAATCACATTGTCCTTTTATCACTGCAGTGTTTTTTTCAGAGACATTAAAACCTCACTGAAAAAAAAAAAAAAAAAAAAACCTCGGCGGAGATTTAGCGGGTCCACAGAGACGATCCCGCCAGCGGTAAGAGGATGATGCGAGGGTGCTAATTCCCAAGATAACATTCACAGACAAATCTCTCTTTTGATGTGTTGAAACACAATCAGATTGCACAAAAAAAAAAAGAAAAAAATCTATGAAGCAGAGTTCAAATATAGACCCCGGAGCCACGGCGGAGCAGCTGGAGGGGTATTACAGAGAGAGATTGTGTGCAAGTGAGGTGAGATAAGTGACTGGGCTTTTATCTTTTTTACGCGAGCTCATTATATGTACAAGTGTTAACAGTCATTTTCATTAATGCGTCAGCTCGCAGATAAATACATCGTATTTGTTTGCTGCTGAAGTCAAAGCAAAATCTCTGCGTAATGTGATGCAGTGACCTTGTAACACTGTTTGCAGAGAATAAACATCCCAGTATAAGCATTTATACATATATGTAGGTGTTTACGCCCACACACACACACACACACACAAACACACACATATAAAGAGAGCTTTGTCAGTTTAACCAAAGGCTATCTGAAGGCTGTCCGTGCATCTCCACACAAACTTTGTCAGGGGGGGAGAGGAGCACTAACACACTGCAACCGGTGGACAAAACAGAGAAATGCATGCGATCTCTCTGTCAGCCATTTTGCAGACAGCTTTATCTTAAAATAGTAGTAACAACGCAGGACATTTCTGTCTCCCTGTCAGCCATTTTGTTGAGATAACACTAAGGCTCCTCTAACAGGCATGGGATAGACCAGGCAACCTTTCTTTAGAGCATTTTCTAACTGTCATATGATATCTGCACACTCCTCTATCAACTCCTTTTTACTCCCCTGCTGCTGCTTTTTTTTCCCTGTTTCTTCTTCACTATATTTCTGAACGCTTTCTGTCTGTGTCAGAATGGATTTAAACTGGCTGTCTCTTCATTTCTGTCTCTGTCTCTGCATCTCTCCCTCAGTTTTTTTTTTTTTTTTTTTTTAATGCAGTCATGGTCAAATGTCTCCATGGCAACCCAGACTACCATACTATGGGAAGGGGAGTCTGTCGTCTGTCCGTCCATCTGCCGTTATGTGAAACCGACGTTAGAGAGCGAATGTGTGAGTAGGTGGGTTTGCAATGTGTGTGTGTGAGAGAGAGAGTGTGTGAGTGTGTGTGTGAGTGTGTGTGAGTGAGTGAGCATGACCTCTTGCCTTTCAGCACAACCTGTTCATCCGTACGTCCCAATCCACGTCTCATTTTCATGCAGCATCTGTGCACGGGAGCGTGTTTTCGGTGGAAGTGGAGCTTTTCTCCCGGTGCAGTGGCATGCACAGATGCTCGAGGGGCAGGGGGCTAAAAAATTACAAGAGGGCCAAAGTGGGGAAGCGTTTTTTTGGCAGCAAAGGACACTTGTCGCGACCAAATGACATTTGGGTCGACTTGAGAACACTTAAGAGATATTATGGTTGAACTTGGGGGGAGGGACGCTTGGATGCTTCATGAAGTGACCAGAGGATCTTCTGAGCCAACTGAAGGTCTCTCTGGCTGACTGACTGGAGAGAGACTCAAGTCAACCAGAGGGGCACCGTGGTTCATCAGAGGACACCAGATGATGCTCAAGCAAAACCAGAACATGTTGGGTCAAACCACAAGACGCTTGTGCCGGAGAGAGGACACTTTGCTTAAGCAGATGTATTCAGATCAACCAGAAATAACCGATAAACAGCTCGGTGAAACCAAAGAGCCCGGCAAGAGTGGAGGAGACTTGGGAAAACCAAAGAGTACTTGAGATGTCCAGTGAGCTTCTGGCTCAACCGTCCGACATTTGAGCCGATCACAGGGGCACTTGGGCCAACTTGAAGACAGCTGGGAGGACCAGAGGACCCTTCTGCTGACCTGACGCTCACTTGGGAATAAACCTTCAAGTGACCAGAGGAGCTGTGGAGAGGCGCAGGAGCCGGAGATAAGACCACTCGTGCTCAGAAGAGGCGCACTTAAGCAGCTCAAGTGTCCATCTATAATGACATTTGGGCAAAAGTGAAGGCGGAGACATGAAGCATGAAGACAGATTCAAATAAAAGGAACCTTAAGTACTTTAAGTTTTTTTAAAAAAGGGCCTGAGTGCTTAAACCCCCCCAATGCACAGCAGTGAGTTTACTGTATTTGTGCTGTTTGTGTGCCCACTGTATGTGCAAGTGTGTCTCCTCCTCTTTTTTTTCCATTAGTATGCATGTAGGTCATGTGGAGCTTTATCCTGAGCCGGGACCGCCGGGACCTGAGCGCCTGAAGTGAGGCTTTGCCGTCCAGGTGGGTTAAAGCACTGACTCATGACCCACCAAAAAAAAAAAAATGGGTCAAAGCTCCTCTCGCGCTGAATGCATTACTCGCTAATCATTAGCGCCGGATCATTTGCATACCCCCTGGCTTCTGCGCACATGCAGTTCTGCCTGAGATGTGTCACCCTACTGTGTTACATTTAAAGGAGGATTTAATTGTTGGTCCGCCTGCTAAGCCACTGCAGTGGAAAAAAAAAAAAAAGGCTGAGAATCTGAATTTCGTGCAGGCATGACAAGACGCCAGAGAGGGAGAAGAATCTGGATGTGCAGCCAGTATCATGTCCTTAAAAGCACACCAACCAGGCGGAGCGTTTTCCTTTGAACTCGTGCCACTGGACTGCAGACCAGCACATAACGTGACCTTGTTTTTATCTTTGGTCAGCAGACTGGAAAACAAAAGGGATGGAAGGGGGCGGGAGGAAAGGAGATTTTAGAAAAAAAAAAGAAATGCAGTCTTTAAAAAAAAAAAAAAAAAAATCAGAGGAATGGCTTTGAAATATCCACTGTTGAAATAAAACCCAGAGCTTTGTCCACAGCAGGCCTGGTTTTTTCCAGCCAGTCGCTTTCATTGAAATGACTCAGCAGATGGAGGATACAGAAAAAAAGTAAAGGCGAGATACAAAAAAAAAGGAGAAGAAAGTGAAGATAAAACCATCAGATTCTGCAGATCTTTAAGCTGTAATAACACCTGGACCAGCCTGTGTGTGTGTGTGTGTGTGTGTGTGTGTGTGTGTGTGTGTGTGCCTGTAAACACAGTGTGTGTTTCAGTATGAACACATTTAAACACCAGAAGCTTTTTGAAACATTAAAACGAAACAAAACGACTGTCAACTTTTCTGTGTTTCAGCTGCAGAGTCGCTCATGTTAAGCTCCTCCTCACCCTCTGTGTGCTTCGGCCTCCCGCTCAGATGAGTCCACCTCTTGGAGGTGCTGGTATGCGTGTCCCGCATACTTGGATCCTCCAATCGGATTCAGTCTTCCCCTCGGTATGGGCGGGGTCCTGCGTGGAGCTGACCAATGAACCGCTCGGGTTCTCTGATCCGGGATGTGAGACAAGGAACCACTTCTGAGGAAAAATAGTCAAAAAAGACCAGGAGTTATTGTTGATTCGGTCAAACTTATTTCAGATAAACAGTGTGTGAAGTTTGTCTTTAAACGGATTGGATGGTTGTCAGACAGGTGGTGCGTCAGACAGGTGGTGCCACGGTCGCTGTCCTTTGTCTCTGTTCGACTGCATTCTGGTTCGGTTTGAGTCTAATTATTCTTTGGTTTGTTTGGTTTTCTGCCATTTTCGGGATTCTCTCTCTTTTTCTAAACAGATTTATTTTGCAAATATTAATTGTTTCAATGCTTAATCAGACTGAATTTGTATTAAACCTGATCAACAGATTCTGTAATTGAAAAGGCCAAAGGTTCAATGACTAAAGAGCCGGAGATTTCAGCTCAGGAAAAACATCTGTAACCCACAATCCCTTTGGAATTTCTGGCTTTACTGGAGACTTAATTACCTGCATGCAATAAGACAGAGTTTGAAAAGAGGAAAAAACTGGACAAAAGCTCCTCTTGTTGAAATGCAAGTGCAGCTCCTGAGTTTCCCTCAAAGGTTAATGGAAAAGGTCCTGTGGTAGGAAAAGGGCGTCGGGTTCAGGGGGGGGTCTCCGGTCGGTTACGCATCCTTTCAGCTGAGAGCCTGATTTGCTTTTAGATGAATCACTTGTGTTTCGGTAATTGAAAAGCGTGGCGTTCGTGAGCATGTCCTCTGTGCTCACATACAATCTCTTAAAAGAGATTTCAGAGCCAGAATTTTTTTGTAAGTACATTTGGACTGAAGTGGCGAGTGTCCTCTCCAGGCCCTCAGTCGCGTTTAGCTCTGCGGCTTTGAAGGATGGATTTGCCTCTAAAAATGGGATTCTTCGCCACAACAACTGGAAGCTTCGCTCACAGTCAGCCACTTTAATATTGTTGGCTGAGTTTTCGTAATAACAACTCAGAAACACAGAATTAGCCTCAGCCAGTTTCTTTTTTCTCTGGTATCCCAACACACTCTGCAGTCCTGACAGCAGTGTGTGAGTCTCCGTCTGAGCTGATGCGATTGTAAAGAAATAAACCCGATCGCTCGGTGAGACTGTCGTTCGTGGTAAAAGCAACAGACTGCCAGCCGGGCAACCTCGTGATCCAATCAGCTCTTGACAGAAAAAGCAACAGGAAAGAGGGAAAAAGGAAATGGAGACGTCCTACAGGAATTTAGCCAAAACAGACTTTGTGAGTTTGAAAGTTGTCTGATTGTATTTTTTGTTTTTTTTTGAGTTTTTCCTGGAAAAATCTCCTCTCAACTAGTGTCTGGATCTCCTTGAGAAAAGGTGATTAATTCCCAGATGCTTCCAGTGGAGTTTCTTAGCAGTTCGAGGTAGAAAACAACAGGTGAGCTGAGAGGCTGTCGGTTGTGAACGTCTCTACCTGACAAGCAATAACAAATAAAAAGAAATGTGTGTATGGGTTTTTATTTTTCTCCTCCTGTGCCAACGAAAGGTTTTTATGTCGTGTTGAACCTGAACATCAAGCTGACTTTTCACTCCTTCTCAGATATATAAAAAACACAAAAGCTTGGCAAGAGGTTAACATGTTAGTTATTGGATATAACACAGAAAAAAACCCAACAAACGATGAAAACAGAGTAAGAATAGTTGGTGTGACGCAGGAACCCGATCTGCAGGAGGTCTCCTCTCTGGCTGAGCTCAATGTGTTTGTTCATGTGTACTGTAACAGAAGATTCAGCCTTGGCAGAAACATGAATTATAACTCTGTCAGAAGTCGGCACTGACATGTGTGTGTGTGTGTGTGTTGGAGTGTGTTGTGTTGCTGATGAACATGCCAAAAGCCGAGGCAGCCTGAACACACCACTGAGCAGAGGAAGCTTACTGGGATGTTCCCGCCTGCGCTGGCCCATAAATCCCTGCACATGTGCTTCCAATTTTATCTCTGTCGCATCTCCTCTGCGCTCGTGACTGTTATAGATATGCTTATTAACATGTTTATAGCTTTAATTATAATTACTCTCATTCTTGCGTAAATCAGCAATTAGCTTTGGCTGCACTGTAATGTGGATAATTCAATTTCTCTCCTCACTGAGCCACTGCTTGTTATCGGAGGGGACAGCGAGGTTGTCTGTCGTCGGTTCAGTTTCCTGCAGTGAACGAAGGGAAGCGGCTGCATCACACCTGCACGTGTCTGCGTGCACAGGTAGGTATCATACCTGTGATGTTTCGCTGCACCTCTGGAGCTGCTGGACGGAGCTGTGGAGATGTTGCAGTGAGCGAAGCTGGACTCACAAACGTTTCCCTGGCGAGGTTGAGATGACCGTTTGCAATACTGCAGAAACAAACAAGAGAGGCCATTTTTTTTTATTTTTGCTGCAGTTAGTCATGAAAAATCCATAACCAATAATGCTAAAGGCAGATACATATAGATACACATCATGTGATACAAAGAATAAAACTCCTTCTTCCTATATTGAGATTTCTCAGACCTCCTCCTCCTGTTGAACTCCCCCAGCTCTCCCTCACACACTGAGAGCCTCGGGCTTGGGAGCGCCTCCCGCCTTCATATTGGAAACTGACTGTCTGAGACTAAATGGAGTTGAGTTACATCTATTTCTGCCTTTTTACACCTTTTTTTAAACATCATTTTTTGCCTTTCTGGGGTTTGAGGTGAATCGTAGTCTGTGCAGAGCGACGGCGTCTGCTGACAGCTTGATAAAAACCACGAATCACCAGGAAACACGAAGGTTGACGACTTCACCACAAGTCCAGATGTGTCAGTCATTATGCGGCAGACTTAGTTTGAACTGTGCATCTGTTCAATATTCAAATTTAGTATATTTGTGATTTTTTTTTCTTCCAAATTAAAAAAACAAAATCCCATCATTACGTTGAAAAGTTCTAAAAGATGTGAAAGTGAAAAATGACTGACACTAATGATCTGTTTTGGTTTGTTTACACAGTTCTGTCTCACACCGCTTGACACGCTTTTCATTATATTTTTAGTTTTTCTTTCACATTTATTTTTGGGTGGAAAAAGAAATGCTTTGTTAAGTATTAAAGGTTGGAAAAAGAAGTCTAAACTTCAGTCTTCACCTTGTTTTGGGAGCAGAAATTACTGGAAGTATGTTTATATTCATTTATATCATGATTTAATACAAATTTAACCTCTTAAATATGGATTTAAATCATCATCATATGTAGTTGAAACCCAGCAAACACTTAATTACACAATCAGCTGTTCACTTTTTGCCGAAAAGCTGATGATATTTTACATTTTGGAGCTTTAAAATGATTGGAAAGTGACTTTTTGGCTCCAGCCTTCATTGGAATGTATAAATGCACATTATTTGTATGTCGGCTCAGCTCTCTGCTCTCATTTGCATCAAATAAAGCAGAAATACCAGGATCTTAATAATTAATAAGTCCTTTCAGAGCCTGGATTTACAACACTGGGAAAGTTGATTGGTAAATCTATGCAATTAAGTTCTTGCAGCCTCTGTTCAGTCGAGTATAACTAATGTATAAAATGAAGAGAGACGGAGAATAAGTATTAAAAAAGTAGCAAAACTGCAGAAAGAAAGAGAGAAAGAAACTCTTTACAGTAGACATGGACGTCTTAATGCTTTAACAATCAGGAAAATTCAGCTTGTAAAGTCACATTTTCGTAAGTTGTTGCTCTTCTGTTCACCTCCTTTACTTTGAGCGAAACTCTCAGACATTCTCGTCTTTTCTGTGAGAGATTCATGATGATGTTTCACCATTTATCACGTCCTTCACTCTGCTCAGGGAGACATTCTTCATATAATACTCTTAATTCTGTACATTTTTCTCTTTATCGCCATTCTTTGCCTTTGAGTCTGTTTCTCATTCACATGGATCCTTCAGAGGAACAGACTGTGACTCGTCCTTCAACCCCCTTTATGTAACATCAGTATCATGGCAAGTGTCACGAAATTTAATCATGATGTTTCTTATGAACAGGCACCCATTGCTCTTTATTTTCACGACAGTCTGCACGACTTTTGATAAAACAGTTTGTGTCTCTGTGCATGAATCCGTACGACTCTTCTGTTTTGCAACGTTTGCAGCTCACAGTGTTTTTCCTTTGCATGTGAGTTCCTGCTTGATAATCTTTAATACACTTCCACTGCAATTTGCAGAGCTGCTCACTGACAGAAGTCCCACTTTTCATGCTGTGCCACCTCTGCCGCCACAACATGAGATCTATATCAGCACTATCCTGGTACTCCTGGTGAGTCCCAGGTTCTCTCTTCTTAACTCTTTTCATGTTTGGTCCCCAACTCTGCAGAGAAACATGCAATGAAACAAAACGTCTCTTTGGTCGACGCTTCACAATAGGTTTTTTTTGAAAAGGCAGACTCAGCAGCAAAAAGATCCGCTTCAGATGTTTCGCACAGCAGCAAAGAGCGACTGTGAACTTCTCAAAAGAACACGAGCCGACACAAGAAAGCGTTTTTTTAGCCTTTAAACTTTCAAAGCCTTAAAAGATGTAAAGAGAGCGGTGCCGGTTTGATTCCTTATCTACGACACAAACCTATCTGTGGTCGGCATCTCCGCGGCGCTGACAGTTTCCTCTCCTCAGCATTATCTCGGCATCGTCTAGACTTTTGTAACATAAGCTATTTTTGTGCAATTACTCGCTCAGAAGTACATTTATGTCTCTTCCTCGTACAAAGTTCTGAGTTTGATGTCAGACTAACAAGGCTGTCACTTACGCGAGCCTGTTTGAGGTCCCTCGGCAGGACGCCAGCCTCATTAGCGTCACACATGCTGCCATAGTTATGTGACCATTCAGACGTCCAAAGACTGATTTGTACTCATAAAACCATAAAATACTTCCTGTCCTTACTTCAGCTGATGGTTCCTACATGTTGAGGAAAATGAAAATTGTCAACCAACTTGAAAAACAAACTTTAATTAGTAACACATAAATGATTAAAGGGGGAAAAAAGTGTTAATTTATCTTGTTAAAGTGATTTGTGTTTCTAAAGGAAACTCGTCATAATTTCTTTTTCAGCAGCGTTGATGATCATCTCCGTTTAAACAGGATTATAGGAAGCAGCTTCATTTAAGTGTTGAACTTTGACATGTTAGTTTAAAACCTTAATGTCTTATTTGCACCTTTTTAAACAGAAACTCTGACGCTGGTTTACTTTGTGAGACACAGGAGCTGCAGAGTGACTCATCTGTTCAAATACTTTCTCTTCCTTTCATTAGTTGGAATCATTATATTCTGTCCCAGCAAGTGCAGCTTAATTAATTTTTAATGGCTGAAATATAAGGAAAGTTGAATGTTGTGAAGGTTGATGTGGACCTCTGTGGTGTCGCTGTCCGAGCAACATGTGAAGCCTTTTTAACACAAAACGTCAAAAAAATATATCAGTTTTTGTGTCCTGGCTGCAGGTTTGATTTGCTGCGTGTCATTAGCCATTTCCTGTCATACTTTAGCTAGCCTGTCTAATAAAAAAGGCATAAAAGCACCCGGTAAATACTTAACAAAACATTCTTGGTTGAATTTAGGCAACTTCTTAAGTTTAACACACCTTTGTCTCCTCTGTCTCTGGGATTTGAACCCTTTACTCTTCACTCAGAGTCCTAAACTCTTTACTTTATCAGGACTTTTTACTCTTTTTACTTTGTCAGGAGGAGCCGTTGCTTTCTAACAGCGCTGCAGAAGGTTTTCATTGGAGTTAAGCTGAAATTCTGCTGTTCTGATAACAAACATTAATGTGTAAAACATTACAGAAGCCTGATTGATTATTTAACTTCATTCATCTTGTAAAAGCTGTTTCCTTAAAGAAAAGATCACTGAAAGGATACTTTTCTTTTTTTTTCAATTCTTACTAACAATATTAGCAATTAGCAATATATTATTATTGCTCAACCACCTCTTTAACAGTGTATTGATTGTAAGATATAAAAAAGTATTGTATGTATCTGAGGAGGTGAAGAGTCCAGTTCCTGCATCTCTGCTTCTTCTGTGGTTTCTGACTCTGATCTGATCTGAGCTGCTAATTTATACAGACACTCACAGCGAACAGTTGTTCATTTCTCAGCAAATATGAAGTTTTGAACAGTGGGACGTTACGCTGGAAAGTGGGCTACAGTTACTCAAACAGAGCAGGAATAATATGTTAATGCTCGCATGTGTTGTTAATTAATTCATGATTAAGAAGAAATGGATGGCAGTTTAATTGCTCATGCTAGTTTTTAACTAAAGAAAACTCCAAGTTCACTGACTTAAAAATGCTTTGCTTTTACAGTTACAGACAGAAAAAAAAGGGCTTGAGTTTCTCTTATTTATCCAATAAGACTAATAAAGAGTTCTGCCTGGCGGCTCCAAGAGGGAAAAGTGCCTCCGATCCGTTAACGCTGACACTGTGCAGTTCAGCATCAATTTTGTTTCAGATTAAAAATAGATAGGCTTTAGAAAAGACTGCTCAAGGAGAAAAGAAAAAAAACACTGTGTGCATGTGTCATATAGCAATACTGACTGTTTATAGAGGTCATCAATATAAATGTAATGTTTTCTCACACAGCTGCAGGCAAAGAAACTCTGCTGCTCTCTGGCTCCACAAATGACGCACAGATACAACGGGCAGAAGTAATCATTGCTTTGACAGTAACTTCATGCCGAGTCTGGACGTTTGTGCTGCAAAGGGAGCATGTAATGTCGTATATTAATGGATATATATGTGTGTGTGTGTGTGTGTGTGTGTGTGTGTGCAGTGTAATAGATGTTTTAATCTGTGAGATAGGGACGAGAACACAGTGCATGCTTCTGGCACTGAGGTTTTTTTAAACACTAACAGACCATCCGGAGGGAACCAGGAGATGATTTTTATGATTTGTGCAGAGATGCTGGCATCAATAACAGCTTTACAGCATTATAAACACACACACACACACACACACACACACACACTGTAGTCTCACATGGTAGCTTAGCAAAACAGGCTCAGGGTGGTCTTGTTCATGACAGAGACAAAGCAGGTTCAATTATTCTGCGATGACGGAGCGACTCTGTGGAAAAGCAGCAGAATGCATGATGGGAAGATAAAACTGAGTCAGAGCAGCTTTTCAGTTTACTGCTTCATCAGAAACTTCCAGTAAACGGAGCTGCAGCAGCTCGTCAAAAGTGCTCATTTCCTCAAACAGTTCGATGAAAAGTTCCGACATGGAATGAAAAAATTAAAAATCATATTGAATTTATATTAGAAATCCATATTTTTTATTATTAAAATGTGGATTTAACTGTAGGCAGGACAAAATGTTATAAAGAGTAAATGAAATTCAGCATAAAGCCTCTGTGTGTGTGTGTGTGTGTGTGTGTGTGTGACACATTCGTGTCTGTGCATGCTCCTAAAACACTATTGACCCTCTGCTTGTTGCTTTGTGCTCACAGATTTTGGTAATTAATAGCCTGCAGACGGAAATCAATGCGATTCTGTTTGCGTCGGCACAAACTAAACAAATACGATTCATTTGCATGTGAGCGTCCCAAAGGCGCCGCAGAAGTTTAATACATTAAACAAGATTTAAAAGCAACATTTATACAGTAAAGAACAAGCTCGTTTTTTTTTCTTAACAATATATTTCGTTGAGTCAGTAAACAGAAATCAGTAATTCATGAGCAAGTGTTAACAGAGCAATTAGCGAAAAAAAGAGCCAAAGGACCATTTTTAAACGGTTTCCTACTCTGTGTTTTAAAAAAAATGGTTATTTATTTTTAATACACATTCAATTGTACATTATTGTACTTTATTAAAGAGATGGCAGCTGATGTTTTGGCTTCATGTTTGGAGAAAAGATGCATCATCTGTCTTAATTCAGTCAGAGTTTTAACTGAAGATATTCGTTGGTTTCCTTTTTATCTGATGATTTTATCAACGATGACTTCAAATAAACAGTAAAGTTTGAGCTGTAACAACTGCAGGAGTATCAAAGATAAATGTGTGTCAATATTTTTGTCTTCAGTCATGAATGCGGTGACACAAATCGTGGGGTTACGGGTGTAACCCTGGTTCTCTGAGTGAAGAGGCTTCCCCTCCACCCAGAGATATACTATATATCTCTATGGGAGACCTGATCCCTTGGGTCAGGTGCGTGGATAA
>JAQMCX010000005.1:1691224-1738958 GCA_029814765.1 Acanthurus leucopareius
TCTTTAAGACAAACCACCTGTGGTGGAGGTGGCTGACAGCCTATATAAACCCCTGTCAGCCACGCCTCCAGTGATTTAGCTCTGATGGAACGAATCCCTGAGCGGCCTCCTGGTGGAGGGGAAGCCTCTTCACTCAGAGAACCAGGGTTACACCCGTAACCCCACGTTCTCTATCGTTTGAGGCTTCCCCTCCACCCAGAGATATACTATATATCTCTATGGGAGACCTGTAAGACACACCGTGAAGGGATAGAGCAGCACCATCTCAAATGATACTTCACCCAAGTGCTACCAACTTCCCCCTGTGCCCAATGAACTATATACAAATATACAAATATATACACATCCCTGGCTAGCCAGCTCCGCAAGACGCAGGATGCTGCTGCCTTAAGTCTTGGTGCCAGACGCTACCATGACTACACAGCCCCGCCAGACGCAAAGGCCTAATAGAGGGATGGAGAGTTCAGTCAGTCAAGCCCGCACCGGCTTGCCTGACCAGGAACCCAATGTCACCGCCGCTGGGAAACTCCAAGCACCCGCTCACCAAACGATGTGCTTGCAGCCACATTGAACTGGTAGAACCTTGCAAACGTGGATGGGGCAGACCAGGTAGCTGCTGCACAAATCTCCCCGAGAGATGCACCACGCCACGATGCCCAAGACGTGGCCATGCCCCGGGTCGAATGTGCCCGAACTCCAGACTGGAGAGGCACCCCTGCCCCTACATATGCCTGCTGTATAGCTCCCACTAACCAGTGAGAAAGACGGGCCTTCGACAGTGGCCGACCCCGTAGATCTGGCCTGAAACAGACAAACAACTGATCCGTCTGCCTATGGTTCTGTGTCTGTTGCAAATATATTCTGAGTGCCCTAACCGGGCACACAAGTGAGTGCCTACGAACCCCCTCCTCTGTTGAGTAGAGGGACCGTACCTCTATATCTTGACTTGGTCGAGAAGAGGACAGGACCTTAGGAAGAAAGGCAGGGTTTGGACGCAGGAACACCCCTGCCCCTTCCGGCAAGAACCTACACAAATGCTCATGTACGGAGAGAGCATGGAGCTCACCCACCCTCTTGGCCGTTGCCAGTGCCAACAAAAGGGCAGTCTTAAAGGACAACCACTTTAGGTCCACTGACTCCAGAGGCTCAAACGGTGGCTCCCCAAGAGCCCTCAAGACCAGTTCTAAATCCCAGGGCGGCAGAGAAGGCCTGGCAGGCCGGCCAGCACGCCTTCTGGCCCCTTTAAGGAACTGGGAGACCAGTTTTTCTGCCTCCTCAGACAACTGGTAGTGCCCCGTCCGTGCCACCTTAATAGCCGCCACCATACCCCTCAGAGTGGAAGGCGACTTCCCCTCATCTAGAAGCCCTTGAAGGAATTGCAGGATAGTTGGGGCCAAACATGTTACTGGGTCAACCTGGTGCTCCTTACACCAGGCAACAAATACCCTCCATCTGTATGCATAGAGCGTTCTTGTAGATGGTGCCCGGGCCTCTTCCAGTGTAAGGATCACTGATGGAGACAACCCCATGGCTAGCAACTCAGACCTCTCAGGGGCCAGGCCCACAACCTGAGTCCCTGTGGGAAGGGATGATACAGAGTCCCCTGAGCCTGGGACAGCAAGTCCCAGCGTACTGGGAGCTCCCACGGAGTTCCGTCCAGCAACGGTGGGATGTCCGAGAACCAAGTCATGTGTGGCCAATATGGGGCCACCAGAATTAGCCTCCTGTCTCCCATCCGGACCCTTCGCAGGAGGGATGGGAGAAGGACAAATGGGGGGAAAGCATACAGCAGGACGCTTGGCCATGGGTGAGCCAGAGCATCTTCTCCGAGGGGAGGATTGTCTCCCCCTAAGGAGAAGAAGAGGGCGCAATGGGTTGACTCCCGTGACGCGAACAGATCGACCTTTGCACATCCGTACCGGAGCCAAATCTCCATCACTATCTGAGGATGTAGCCTCCACCCTCCTGGGTCTGGACCCCCCCTGGACAGCAGGTCGGCTGCTTGGTTTTCCACCCCTGGGACATGGACTGCTCTCAGGGACAGAACCCTGGTGTGTGCCCAAAGCCACAGGCTGCGTGCCAGTTTGCAAAGGCGAGAAGACCTCAACCCGCCTTGCCTGTTGATATAGGCTGCGGCTGTCACGCTGTCCGTCTTCACCAGCACATGCTGGCCTAGAAGATGTGGCAGAAACTTGCGTAGGGCAAGATGGATGGCCAACAGCTCCAACATGTTGATGTTGTAACTGATGTGGGCACCACTCCAGCAACCGCTGACCCCCCTTCCCCTGCACACTGCACCCCAGCCTGTCTGTGATGCATCTGTTGTCACCAACTGACGATGTGTCACTGGGCCCAGCCCACTGCCTTTGGTGAGATTCCTGCTGTCCTCCCACCAACAGAGGGCTTTCCGCAACCGCCTGGTCACGAGCACCGGGGTGTCTGAGCGACTCCTGGGGCTCAAACCCTGGCTGAGGATGCATCTCTGCACTGGCCGCATGTGTAGGAGTGCCAAGGGAACTACCTGGACTGCAGATGCCATCAGGCCCAAAAGGCGGAGACACTGCTTCCATGTGACTCTGGCCCCCAGCTTGAATCGGGAGAGCTTTGACCTGAGAGACTGGTGCCTTCCCTCCGATAGTGACAGTAGGCCAGCCTGGGAATCTACAACTAGGCCCAGGAACTGTGTCTTCTGAGATGGCTCCAGCCTGCTCTTCTTCAGGTTGAGACGCAGGCCTAAGTGCTGGATGTGATCCAGGAGGATCAACAGATGTTCCCGGCAGCGAGCCTCCGTATCTGCACACAGGAGCCAATCGTCTAGATAATTCAATATCCGTATCCCTTTCTGCCGTAAAGGCGCCAGAGCTGCCTCCATGCACCTTGTAAAGGTGCGTGGAGCAAGTGAGATACCGAATGGTAGGACTTGGAACTCGTATTCCCTGCAATCGAACACAAAGCGGAGAAAACGCCAATGCCTGTTCCAGATTGGAACCTGAAAGTAGGCATCTTCCAGGTCTACAACCACAAACCAGTCTCCTTTGTGGATGGATTGTCTCACCCGCGGAATCGTCAGCATCCTGCAAGGCAGCCGCCTGAGATGCCGGTTCAGACCCCTGAGGTCTAGAATGGGACGCAGTTTCCCATCTCTTTTGGGGACAAGAAAATAACGAGAATAAAATCCCGCTTGTTTGTTTCCTTGAGGCACTTCTCTGATGGCTCTCTTCTCCAACAGCGTACGAATCTCCGTCTGGAGAACTGCCTTTCGCTCTGCGTCCACCACCGTGAACACTGTTGGTGTCAACGAGGTGGGAGGACGCCGAGCAAACTGAATACGATACCCTGTGGTCATGGTTGAAATCACCCAGTGGTTCGCATTCAGTGAGTTCCAGGCTGCCACTCTGGCCTGAGCTTGCAGGTGGCAGGCTGGATGTGGCCTCGCGTCAGGAAGAAGACGAAGGCTTAGGCTTGCTTCTGCCTTTGCTCATCTTACCTTTGGCTGCTCCACTGGTTGCTCTGGCGCGCCCGCGGCGAGCATCCAGTGTGGCCCTCAGGTCATCAGGCCCCCAGCTTGGACTGAGAGTCCGTGCGGGGCCCTGACGACTCTTGCCCCCAGATCGGCCAGACCACCTGGACTCGCCCTTGGGGGTCAGAGCACCGGAGACCTCCTTAGCACAACGGCGGGCCTCCTCTGCTTGCTGTAGAAGGCTAGTGGCGCCAGGCCCAAACATGGCCGTTGGTACAACTGGCAACTTCAAAAGAGCTGCCTTGTCCTGTGACTGTAATCGAGACTTGGACAAGTACAGCTGGCGCCTAGTGACCCAGAACGAAGACATGCCTTTCCCGGCATTCAGTGTCTGCTCTTTCATCAGTGATACCAGGGTAGATGAGACGAGCTGCATCTCTGCAACCAGATGGTCATCAACCCCCCTGCTCAACTGACTGGCCAACTTCCGCTGGTACAGTGCCAAGATGGACCCGGTGTTGGTGAGCTGAGCCTGAATCTCAGCTCTATCTCTATCTCCCATAGAGATATATAGTATATCTCTGGGTGGAGGGGAAGCCTCAAACGATAGAGAACGAAGAGCACAGCTTCTGTAGGTCAGACGTTTTGAGTTAAAGGAGGCATGAATGAACTTTTGGTAACTGAACTTATATTTACATTATATACGATTTGTTCAGAATCTTTAACTCGGCCGACTCTCGCTGCCAAATGTCACATCTATTATAAAGTCTCAAAAAACTCTAAAAGAAGCATAAAACCTGATTTCTTAGAAGGTATAAAAAAGGTGTCACGGAGCTGAAGTGAACTGATAAAAGCACAGTGACCCATTTAAAGTTTGAATGAAGTTCTTGGCTGCAGGAAGAAAGAGAGAATTTAACGAGCAGCAGGTTTGAAAAAAGAAAATTCCCTCCGTTCAGTCACATGAGAAGAGTCCGAAAAGAGATGAAAACACTGGTGAAAGATGTAAAAGTGAAAAGTTACACCAATTTTTACCCTTAAAGAGAAATGCATTTGACAATTTAAATATAGATTCAAACCAAAAAAGTCTGTTCATGTTCAAGTTGAACGTTCGTAACTGAGAATCTTAATAACAAACGTGATATGATGCATTTCTTACGACTGCAGCAGCACCAGTGCAGCATCATTACACTTAATCTGTAATGAGAGCTTCACTTTGATGACAGCTTTTCCCATTTTTTGGCACGTAAGATCTAAATCCATGCAGACTCTGGATTGCTGCCATTTCCTTGATCTTTATGTAAGTTAAGGAGGCCGGTTTGTTTGTCTGTGGCAGACGACTCAGTTTGAGGTTAATGCGAGGAGACACACCTGACACGCCGTCCTCGCGAAAACTCCAGATTGTACAGATTACTCTCAAACTTTCTCACTCTGAGCCAAATATCTGAAGCCTTTGCAAACCTCAGGCAGGAAACACCCTCATGTTTTTAAGTCCATTAGCTGCAGATTGAAGTCGACAGGGCCTGTGCAGCCCTGCTCCGCTCAGACGCTTCACTTCTTCAACCTGCTGATTCACGTTAGGCGTCAAATCATCTCACACAGCTGACTGTCGCCTTGTTTACTGCACCTCGTTAGCATGTTTTGACCAGCACATTAACCTGTCTGAATGACACAACATGAGCATGAATGATTATCTTACTGACAGGAAAAGTTGATGGATGTAAATATAAATGAGTTATAACGTGAGATCAGAAAAAAGTCTGTAAAGCTTCACCTGATGTTCACAGGTCATGTTCTTTTAAACCACTGACACACGCAACAGGTCAGAGTTTCAGCAGTTCATCATGACGTGACGTAGTTTTAGTTTAGAGTTTGTTTTACCAGGAGATTAGAAGTTACTGTGCCTGCTGAGATGTTTGCCAAGCAGGACATCAATATTCGAAACTGCATCAAGGTCGACAGTTTCAGCTGAGTCATTCTGGCAGCTGTGAAGACTTTTCACATCTGTTTGGTTTTGACTTAAACCAGGTGTTTTTAATGAGTTTGTGGGTGAATTTTCAGTGTGTTTCTGGCAACCGGTGATGATTTTAGAAATCCAATTCATGTTTCTTGTAACAAAACCAGGTATGTTGAGTCAAAACACGACCTCTTTCTAAGCCAAAGTGTTTTTTGTGCCTTAACTTAACCACAGTTTGTGTTCAGCATTTGAAAAAAAATCGTTTAAATAGCAAAGCCTTTCAAAACTGGTTATAAAAATGACTATTTTTCCTGATTTTTCTGATTTATTTTTAAAGGATTAGTTTAGGACAAATGGCTCATGTTCATTTCCTGTCAAAAGTCAGGTGAGGAGGTAAAAACACACCCTTGTTTACATGGTAAATATGAGACTGTCACCTGTTAGCTTAGCTTAGCATCATTTCCAAACATGAAACGTGTGCTAGCTCTTATTATGACCCTGTCAGCTGTAACATGAGAAAGTAGCACAAATTGTGATTGTTTTTTACTTTCTCGATACAAATCGGATCACACTTACATAACACACATTTGTTCACTCCTCTGACACACTTATTTCTCCATCGTGTGTGTAATAATGCATTAATGATGGGGTTAGAGTCCGTGGTGCGTACAGCGCGCACGCTTCGCTTCATTTTAAATTTAAATAAAGCTTTTTCAGAAGACGCACGATTTATCCAATGAAGCTTCCTGTCAAAACTATGTAGAAACATGTAAAAAGAGATTAAAGCTAATTTGTCCCCAACGGTGCACAAATACATACATACATTCATACAAACATGCATGCATAACCGCCGCCCCAGGCGACGGGAGATGTGGGTTTGACTGACATTCAAATTAAGGTAATGTTTTCCGTGCCAGCTACTCCACGCTGCACATCAGGGAGCGACGTGATGACAAAGAGTTCTTAGAGGATGATGAATGATATTTCTCGACAGCATCGAGCTCCCAAACCGCTGAACGATTGCTCACTCAAAGACCTGCGAGCCCGATGCAAGTGGCCAAATAAAGCCTGGAAAACACTCCGATTCTGATATGAAGCTGGAAAACTGCAGGGGAGTTATGAATTTTTATGACAGATGCTAATACTCCGAGGTGTTTTATGTGGACTGCATATGTCTGATTTGTAATAATCTCCTCGGGGGGTAACGCTCCCAGATATCAAATTTTGAATGTTTGTTGACTTAAACAGCAATCTGAGCAGGAAAATGTTTTAAATTTATGCATATTGATGGCACATGTTGACAAAGATTACTGATAAAAGCTGGTTTCTTAAAACTGGTAAATGCAAATGAACACAGCTTTGAAAGGACAAATATTTAATCGTTTTCTTTAGTTTTGCAGCCTGGTTTACACATATGGTTTATGTACATGCACAAACATCACAGAGAAGCAGTTGTCACCTCATGCATCTGCAGATTGGTGTTGGGGACCCTCATCTTGGCATCCAGGGCGCTGTGAGAATTAGCAGTGTAGTTTTTCAAAATGCGACTCTCCTTCAGATGCGCCTGCAGCTTCTCTCTGCGTCTCCTGAAGAGAGAAAGAAAAAAAAAGAGGAAGATGCACAAGTGGAGTTTGTTTGGGGAAAGTTTGGACAGCTGTCAGCTCTGAATACTCTGCAAGTTTGCAGGTTTTCATCCCAACAAACTGACTTTTAGATGCTAAACTGTACATAAGTGAGATAAGCATCTGCCTGCTGAGAACGCTGAAAGCTTTCGACCTTCATCCGCTGCTTTTATTGAGAGGCCGCATCCATCTTTCTTTAGCATCCCATTAAGCTTCTTAAATGACTAGTAAAACTTGTTTTGCGTCAAGTATTTTCTGCAAACAACATTTCCTCCGAGTCCTGCCTGCAACACAGCTACTTTGTGTGGTTGATAAGTTCATGGAGTCAAAGACATGAGTTATACAGCTCCAATTACAAGCACACGCACTTCAACCTGTTTAGTAATTATGCAGAAATTTAGAAGTTATTAACTTTTGTAGAATTTCTTTTCACAAAAATGAAAATTGAAGGTCAGTTTCAGCCTCCTGCAGTGATGAGAGTAAATCATGAGGGTCTGTGGTCTCTTCTTGAACATCATATTTGACTCACATAGTTCTTATTATAGAGCATCTCTGACTAGTTCCCTGCTTCCAGTTTTCCACTGTTTTTCAAACTCTAAGAGCAAACATAAAGGATAAATGACAGAAAAAGCATTTAAGTTTGTACTTAGTGTCCTAATATCAATCTCAATCACACACTGACCCTTAAAATCACATGTACGCACTTTTATCAAAGTTTACTTTACTTAAATATCCAAAATATCCTGTGGAGTTCTTTTAAGAGACACTGAGGAGTCTCTACAATATAATTTTCACATTTTTTCAGACTCATCTAACGATATATATTTAAAAAATGAGTCAGTTGCACAGGAGGATTGTGTTTCACCAGCCTCATGGCCTTGAGGACAGAGGAGAAGAAGAAAAAGCTCTATTGACCAAAGAAGATTATCTGCACTTTTCATTCTTTCTTCTCTGAGAACCAATAAAAAAGACTTAACTCGCGTCCACATGACATACCTTGACTCCACATACTGTACATGATCATTTCTGTAAAGCTGTTTTTTGAGTCTGGACTTTTTTCTCGTCCGTGTTTTTTTTTTTTTTTTATTAACAGGTTGAATTGAAATGCTTTGTAAAATTTATTGCACAGACACTGAAGGACTGAACTCATTGACTGAAAAACTAATTAGTTTGACCCTAATCTTGCATAGAGGCAAAGCTGAGTCACTGCAAGAGGTCTGCAGATAATCACGTTAGAGGAAGCAGAATAATTAGACCTTGTGGAGCCAAAGGTTGTTATCTGATTTCTCCCGTTCGTCTGAAAAAATAATAAAAAAGCTCCTCTGGTTTTGTTTCTCTGACCAGCGTACATTACATGCTTTTAATTATTACAACGCTGGTTACGACAAATGAAAAATTGAGTAAAGTCTTTAGACACAACTTCAGTCTGCTGTGCCAGAGGTTCGCTCATTAACACGACGCAGCAGATGAAGCCGTTACAGCTTCTGTCTCGACTAGCTGCTGGATGACAGCGATGTAATGAAGTGTTTGCAAACACACTCGTGGCGAGCTCCCTCTCCACCTCTGCGGCAATTTAATATATTTTCTTGGAGGAGGGCCGTGACATTTTGTACACGGCTGCTTTTTGGAAAAGTGGTTCAGTTAATATGAAAGGTCTAATATCTCCTGTGAAGCCCGGACAGAATCTGCTTGTTTATGTGATGATTTTGAACGCAAAAGGTTATATATCTGCTCTTTATGAGAGAAGCTGCACTAAAAAGACCCGTTTGAATGATGTCAGTCGCCTCGAACAGCACCGGCTTTTTGTTACCAACCTGCTCTGAAGCTTCAAACTGCATTGATTAGTGAACCAAAACACCAAAACACTGTTTAGTGTTTGACAGAAAGTTCAATCTGATGGGTCACACTTGGGAAACTCACATTAAAAAAGTCACCAACGTGGATTTGAACACCTTAAAACACATTTACAGAGTGAGTTTAGAGTCATTATTAATGCCACAAAGGAGGAAATGTGTAACTCTGCGGCTGCATTCACGCTGCCCTTTTTAACGTCAGGATGAAGTTAAGAACCAGCGGCGTCTCATCCAGCCGTATCTTCGTCTTTATCTTCATTCTGGTCACTCAGATCTGCATGAACACTTCCTCCTCATCTGTATGCATCTTCTCCATTGAAGCAGCCAGTTCCCTGACTCAATTACAGATTCATGGAAAGCACCTGTCTGTCTGTCATGCCTTGATCCGATTATCTTGTTGTCAGACTGCTCACTCACTCACATCATTATATTACATGGGGAAGCCAATGGTATTACAGTGCCATCTATCACAGTCTCTTCCACGGTCCATAAACTCTGAATGACAGGCCGCCGTTACAAACCCGATGTTTAACCCAACCTATTGAGAATATATTACACGTCTATATTGCCGATATCTATATATAGTCAAGCTAGGTGAAGCTCCTACAGCCAGCGATAGATGTTGGCTTTTCATCTGCCAATTAATGTGCACACACAGAGCATGCAGTGCAGAAATATGCAGATGGGGAGAGAGGGGGGGGACAGGATGGAGGGAGACAGTGCAGAAGCCACACGAGCTGACCTTTGGGTTATAATGGGCTGTGAATATGTGTGCGCACATAATGAGATTTACAAATTGTTGCAAAATACCCAGTCTGGGATTTCGTTCAAGATGTTTGATGCCTCAACATGTTCCATCAGCCTTCACTAAATTAACAAAATGTCTCCTCGGGCATTTCGTCTGCCCACACCCAACTGGGCTTATAACCAAATAACGTTTTGCTTACTTCAGGACTTTTGCCATAAATATAATCGTGGAAGTTTAGTTTAAAAGTTTGAAAATCACCGGAGTTGCTGTGAGTTTATAAAGGCCAGGGAACAGATGGTTGGGATGAAATTACATGTCACCGCAGCTAATTTACCTGTCAGTTTATTCATGAGAAAATTCCATATGTCACACTTGTGTGTGGCTGAAAAAATGGAATCCATCTAAGAGATGGATGAAAATGCCCAATTACAGTCCTTGAACTCTGCGTGTGTGCGTGTGTGTGTGTGTGGGTGAATGTGTGCCTTACGTTTATCGTGTCAGAGTCGATTTGCATATTGATTTGTGTTTCCTTTTACCTCGGCCTAAACCAGCATCAGCTCGAAGCCAGACCAGTTCTCCCATTAACAACTTGAGCCTGAATCTTTTCTATGGAGGCGAATCACATCCTGACTTCAGTCTGGGAAATTATACGACACGTTTAATGTTGTTTTGTGTCTTTATTTGTGTGTTTATAGAATCATTTCATACATAAAATATCATTTTGTCCCAGTGTTTGGTCAAATATGTGAATATTGTCCTTTTCTGCTCATATAGAGGTTAAAAAAATTTAAAAGAAACTCTGTTTTACAATAATTTTGTTCTTCTTTTTGTAGCTTTGGACATCATTTCTATATTTTTGGATAACATTACATTTTTATAATGTTTGTTGAAGGTTTGTTTGCAGCAGATTTGATTACTTGATTAATTCTGTTACAAGTATTCACTTTGGTGAGATGGTGTCGTCATTATCAATAAAAATGATGGCCAGCGATTATAAAAAGCACAAAGCCGATCACTCATCGGTCTCCTAAAGGTCAGAACAAGCTGAAGCCGTCAATTTATATTAAATTACATTCTGATGGTATTTTGTTTCAGTGTGCATCCATGTTTTTGTGTGTTCGTCCTCTCACTTGTTGCGGCAGTAGAGCGCCATGCACAGGGTACCCAGGAGGCTGATCGCCATGGCGATGGAGGTGATTGACAGCAGCTGTCTCTTGTACACCTCTTTGCTCTCTGTGGGGAAACAAAAACAGAGGAAGGAGTCACGTTATCATCTGAAAAAAACAGCCTCTTTGGGATTAAAGACACAGATTATTTACGTATCCATCAGCAGACGGAGGAAAGGAAGGAAGGAGAAGAGAGGAGGTGGAGTTCTGTGCGACCATGTGATGTGTTTGTATCTGCAGAGATCCCACGGTAAATATTCACTGAGCCAGACTTAATATTAATACCAAACAGTAATCTCACCATAACGCATAATTAAACATGGGCTTGAGGTTTGTGCTCACTTTTAATTTCTAATGTCTTTGTTTGCGGCACCTTAACAGCCGTCTCAAATCATCAAACAACCAGTTGCGGTGCAAAGGCTCTCTGGAGCTCCAACACTCTTTCCTCTTTAATTGTAATTACTTTTAGCGATGAATAAACTAAATAGGACTGAAATAAAACAACAGCTCAAAACCCCATTTACAATACACCAACACACTATTTACAATTCTCCTGCAGCACCTGCTATTCTTAGTTACAGCTCAGCCTTTCAGCTCATTTTATCAGCTCCACCACATCGAGCAACGCTCCAACGGACGCCGCCGTCTTTTGAAATGGATGCCACATGTAATGGAGCTTGAATACATGGAGACAAGAAGAGTTATGGTTCGGACGGACCCCATTAGTGGAGAAAAATGGAGGCTGTCTTGTTTGTTACGAACAAGTAAATCATAGTTGCCTTCAGATACATTAATAGGCGATCAATCAGGATTTATTTAGCGAGGCTTGGTCCTTGGGAAAGCACGGAGATGACACAGGGTGTTGGGGTTTTTACATTGAGGTGATTGAGACAAATTTTTACTGCAGATGGGTTTGAATGGCCACTTTAGTACAAAACAGATAAAGTTCTTTACAGCTGCTACCTTTGGAAAAAAAAAAACACTGCTGGGAGCTGCAGAATACAGCTGCAGAGCAACACGACTGCAGCCGCTGCGTCTTGCTCAAGGGCATCCTGACAGCAGCCAATGAGGAGGAGGGGGGGGTTACTAATTCATGACCACATCAAGATCCTCAAGCCTGTGTGGGAATTCAGACGTGGCTTGTCTTAGCACAGGCTTACTGCTGTAGCCTTTAAGCTACTGATGCCCACACAGATACTGTATAACCTTTCATACCTGCAGTTTTTCATACATAATCCCCAAATAACTGATGTCACAGAGTCTATTAGAGCATCGTTGGAGGGTCGTTTCCTCTCCTCTTTGCCTCCCTCCCTCCATCTATGTGTAAGTTATGTTTGGGGTCAGTGTTGTTTTGATGCCGTTAATCAGCCTGAGTCATCACATCGGCTCCTTGGCTATAATTATATCATTAGAGGGAAGCTGGGGGCTCGGAGAAGCACTGAGGTCGGTTTCAGGGAAGGCGGAGAGACGGAGAGACAGGAAGAGAGATGGGGAATTATGAAAAAGAGACATGCGGAGGAACGAGATGGAGTGCAGAGATGAAGCAGGATGCTGTAGATAATGCAATGATCCCTCTTTTTCTCCCCTGATACTCAATAGTTTCACATTAATTCAGAGTATCGGCTGATGCAGAGAACTGATCCGATGCTGCTGCGTCTCTTTTTTGATCCTTTTTTGATTTAAAAAAGACCAAATGAAAGTCTTACACTGTAAAAATATATGTGCACATGCATTTTAATATATTTTGTGCTGATATTATGCAGGAATCAGTACATTTCAGCCTCATTACTGTATATAGCATTTAGCACATTACATTTTTAATTTAACAATTTCATCCTTCACTGAGGAGCTGATAACTCCTGAAGGAGTTTTGAAGCAGTTTAAAATTGCATTTCCATTTTCTATGAAAGCTCACTGGATTTACACTTAAAAAAAAAAAAGGGACAAAAACTAGGCTGCTGTCAGATTATGTTTTTATTTAACAGCGATATTTAGCTGTTTTTCATGCAGATACTGATAAGTGTGGCTGTGGAGAGAAAAGAGACAATAGATTTTGTTTTCTAATATCACAAACCTCAGAGAGAATCAAGTGAGCCTGTTGCGTGCCGGGCTAAAGTGATTGAAAAAGGCTTGAAGGGGAAGAATGGATTTAGAATTATTTTTCATTCACATGCTTTCCAATATTTTTATTTGTGCCTAAAAAGGAAAAAAAAAAGTCAAAGTCTTTTTTATGGTCGCTGAAGTGTAAAAGATGCTGCTTGGATACTGAAGAAAAGGTGATGGAAATAAATCAAAAAGCAATGAAAGATGATGTTGTAGATGTGAATGAAAGTCAGAAACAAGGAGGGAAAATTGAGATTCAAACATGAGATGACTTCATCTTGCCCCGTCTGCAGTATTAATCTGAGTTAAATTGTCCGTAAGCACACAAATGAATGTGTTCAGGCCACACACACACAAAATAATAACACTAGAAGAAGTGAAAAAGTTCATTTTATCACTGTCAGTCTGACATGTTACGTATGCATGCAGTGTGCACGGCGTGAGGCCAGTCATTAATATGTGGACGAGGTCAAGAAGGACACTCCAATTCCCTCCCACGTCCTTGTTTTGGACACACCTACTGTATGCACACACACACACACACACTCTCTTGATGTGAATAAATCATACGGCTGCAGAGAGGAAAAGCATGCTCATGTTCCATCTGTGGGGCCGCGAGGTCACATCTCCTATTTATTTCTGTTTCAAACCTCAGTTTTCTGCCCCGCTGCACGCTTATTCACAACGACATTAAATAAAAAAAATGATTAATATTTTAAGCTAAAGGCGATAGCAGTGGGTGCTGTGACCTTTCTGTACATATGTGTTTACAGCAGCCATGTTTCCATACAGGTGAGGTCAGCTAGAAGGAGAGAGATCAATAATTTAAGGAGTAGGTGCTGAAATACCTCATAAATATCAAAGATTAAAGCCTTTAACAGTTATATCGCTTCATATAACAACCAGAAAAGAAAAAATATTACCTGCTAAAGTGCGCAAACACACATGAGCTGGAATATCTTTCAACCATATATCATTTATATATATAGAAATCTTTATTTCTGGTCAGAAAGATATGTTCGTCCGTATGTTAAAGGTCAGTAAAGACGCATTTATGAGTTTTTCCTTGGCACCACTTTCTGCTCTGAGACTGACAGCGACTGTCAAGGGATGGCAGCAGATCTCTTTAAGACAGATATCTCACAATCTCACAGCATAAATACTATAATTTCTGCATGATTCCGCCTTTCCCAGCGGCTGATTTTGTAGGAGGAAGGTTGTATAGTAATTTTTTTTTCCTAATAACAGGAATCACCTTGCCTGGGAACCAGATGAATCTGCCAAGCTTACGGTTGAGTCCCTCAATCCCCCCTCCCTCCCTGGAAGACGGGTCTTTTCCCCTCACGTGTAGACAGATTTCCACCCCTTCTAGCCCCCGTCGAGCAAATCACAACTGCTTATCTCATATGAGGTCGGTTTGATGTGATGTCAGAGGAGCGTTTACCGGCTAAGTTCAGAAAAAGTTGTGCTAAAGTTTCTCCGCTCTGATTGGCTCACAAACAACCTCATGAAACTCGGTTCAAACTGCCAAACTCAGCAGTGCCGATCAAATATGAATTTCTGTTACTTCATTGCCTATTTCATGCCTCAAATGTTCCCAGAAACACATTTTTGCTGTTCTGTTTAGCTGAAACTCGAAAAACATTCGTGACAAGGCCGCCATTTTTTGTGGCGTCCTGCTTGAAATTGGTCAAGCGCCGCCCAGACTTGCACGTGTCACACAGTCCGTCGCTCTGACTGTGCAAATGAGTCCATGTCAGCACATAAAGACACAAAAATAACACACACAAACACTTTAAAGCCGTTGCAGAGCAGTCCGGCAGCTGTTGACAGCGCAGACACAGATACTCGTACGCCGAAGTGACTGCAGTCTGGCGACGGGATGAGGTGGCATTTCGAGACTCGCTGACTCCGAGTCCTGGTGAGAGGGCTTCAGTCTGCACGCTGGGGGTTCATGACATATAACAGAGGACATGAAGACGCCCTCAGCACTGCTCCGGCACAGCAGTTTCCATCACCATCAGATTTTTTCTGTGGCAGAGTTTGTGATCTCGACCCCTTAAGTCTCAGCTAACATTCTGACACAGCTGGTGCTTTTTAAAAAATACCCCAAATACAATCAGACGTGCACAAACAAACTGGTGATTATTGAGTTTTGGTATCATATCGAGGCAAAGACGGCATGTGTGATATTTTACTCTTATTGAAATCTCAGGCGGCGCTGAGTTTGTGACTCATTGAAGGATTTTTTTATCCAACGTTTCGCACATATGGACGAGTCAGACTGCTGGCAGACACCGATGCTGTCAAGGTCTGTCGCAGATATTAGGTTAAGGTTTATTAAATCATGTTGCATTTGTACAATTATGAATTAACTGTGGCCTGTATTATGAGTGCAATGAAATATAATGTTTAGTGGCAGCACGTTGGAATTGGTTCAAGGTTGACATGGTGGCCGAAATCAGATGAGTGATGGTGAAGGACTCAGAAGGTCAGTTTTGACTGACTGCTGCACAAACAGTCACAATAGCATGTTTGGAGCGTTTAGTTTGAACCTTTTCAGCATGTCGGTATTTTGCATCAGTAAGATCTCAAGTTCTGTTTCTAGACAGATTTAAAAAATATCATAAACCTTTGACAAAACTCACAAAACTGCTTAAAAATAAGACAGAAAAACTAAAAAGTCAGTAAGTTGCAGCCTTGTGCAAACTCTTCCTGCTGGAGCCAAAGAGACGGAAACAAAATAGTTGTATTATTTTATAATATTTTTGTAATATTTTCACTTTTTTCTATTTGAACTAAAAAGCATGTGGTTATTTATTTACATTCACATTATGCAGACCGACTTTGCTATTTAGTTTCTTCTTCAGTATTCAATATTTCATCATAATTAGCTGAACTGACCATTGATTTCATTAGGCTTCATCTTATTTCCTCTAATGGATCATCTCTCATGTGCAAACATGGTTATAATGTGTGTGAACAGTGAGGTAAAGTTTGCATGTCTTAATGTCAGACTTAAGTTGAAAAGGAAGACTGTATTCGGCAGTAAGAGTTCATTAAATTTCACATTGTTGGTAAAATATGTTTCACTTTATCACCTTAAAACGAGAGGTGAATGTTTCCTGAATATTACGGACCAAATCGTTCCACATCAGGTTTAAAAAAACGCCCGTACAGGCCTCGGCGTTTGGTACCGGCTCTCCTCTGAAAATCACATCTCCCTGTCTGTGCCAGGAGCTGCAGAGATTGACATGGATGGATGAATGAGAGGAATGACATAACAAGTGTGAGGAGAGATCAGAAGATGCACACGCAGACGGGGATTCTCCAGCGAATGCCTCACAGCACGGAGCATTAGACTTTTCATGTGCCACACAGACTGCTGATGGAGGATAAAACCTTTATTTATGCAGGTCTGCTGTGCTAGAGTAAGCATGCTCTCTTGGCTCGTCACAGTCCTTTCCTCCATTACTCCAATGGCTTTATTCGCCTATTTATATACTGAATATATTTATGTGACTCAGGCTATAGTTTCAGCTGGTAATTCTTTCTATCTTTCTTTTTTTTCTTCTTATGGATTCTCTCTCTCGCTCTCTGGTCTGGAAGAGGTTATCAAAACATTGCTTTTCTGATACTATTGTAATTCATAGCATGTTGGAAAGAGCCAGTCACATGAAAAGTGCTCAGCTTCTCAAAAAAAAATAAGGAAAAATTTTAAAAACAGATCAACCGAATCACACCTGTGCTGCTTTGTCTTCACGGGCCTGCAGACCTGGATCAACATCCTGAGCCTTACATCTCTCAACTCCTCCAATCTCATCCATCTCTGCTCGTTCAGGTCTTCTGATCTGAAGCTGTTGGCTCTTCTGCGGTTTGAAAAAACACCTGATAACCAGTTTTTGCTGTTTAGGCTCCTGAACTGTGCAGCCACCTCCTTCCCACCACAATATTAAGACTGTCCTGATAAAGATTCAAAAGCTGTATTTAGTTTCAAGTTTTTGGACATGCAAACTTGAATTTCGATGTCCTGACATGTGTCTGTATATGTATTACACGTCCTCAGCCATTTTATAAATAATGCAACTTGACATTTGAGGCTTTGCATTTTTAAAAATGGGGACAATTCTCCGTTGTGGAGTTGTGGCAGTTTCTTACAAATCTGCCGTCCCTGCTGTGGCCTCCGAAGCTAACTTTAGAAAACTGAATAACCACAAAACCACAAAACCACAAAACCACACTGTTTTTTTATCAGAAAATGTAGAATTAAAAGAAATGTCAAACCTTTTTTTTAGTTTTGCTATAAAAAATACCAAAATAGATATTCAAAATCTCTAAAGCTCAACAGGGACCGTCATACTTATGTTCTGTTCATTTTGTTTGCAAAGAAATAACCTTATTTTATGTTTATATTGTGATATAACTCCAGTTTATCTATAAGAACAAAGCTGAACCTTCAGGAAGTTAAAATCCACCCGGAGGAAATCGTAAAAAAAGCAGAAATCGTGATGCTCTTTGATTGAGACGTGATCTCGGAGAACATTGGAGTGTTTGCCACATTGCCTTCGCCTGTCTGTCGGTCTGTCTGTCTCTCTGTCTGTCTGTCTCTCTGTCTGTCTTCCCTCCTGTTACTCATCGCCTTTCTCTTCCTTGACATTGAGCAGCGCACGCCTAATATTTTGCAGTCACAATGCATTTCAATCGAGTTGTCAAAGTCGTGCGGAGTGAAAAGAAAACTTTTCCTACTTTGCCTCCACATGTAAAAGTCAACTGAATGACATCCATAAGTGTCACTTCCTCCCGTCACCGCTGTCAGGAAGCATGTTCATGTGTTACCCAGCTCCATTCGGCTTTGTTCCAGTTTTCCAAACTGCCTCCTTCCAACACAAACACACCTGAAACCCCCTGGACAGACACTCAAAAATCACCGTGACTTTAAATCTATTGTTCCCCCAAAATAACTTCCTGTAACACTTTGCTCCAACATTTATCTACAACCAGGTCGATCGTGTCCCGGTCAGAGCTCAGCGATCCCTGATGGACAGAGAATATCAATGTCCATATGAGTGACTGACTGGATAAAGTGAAAACATCCTCTTGTTTTTATGCAGAGCCAAATAAAGGATGAATAAATGAGAAATATGCTCTCTGTTTCATTAGGCCTGGGATGGATGGTGTCTGCGGTGGAGAGTTTTCACCCTTCAGACATTTCTTCTCTAATTTTAATCTGAGAAACTGAATCTTTGTGGGGGGGCAGTCCGTTCTTAATAAATCATGCAAAGGGGAAAAGGTTGTCCGTGGAAAATAACCATAACTGGATAAGATCCTGCATTTTGTTTAAACCCAGAGTCAAACTGTGTGAACACAAACAGCACGTCTTAGTTTCAACATGTGGTATTACGTTTATTATTATCAGTCTAATACACTCTGACACACCCGTTCTACCGCAAAGTCCACTATTATGTTCAATTTCTTTAAAAATTTCTTAACTAAATTGCTGTTTTTTACTGTTCACTTGCTGCTGCAACAATGCAAAATTCCCCATTATGGGACTAATAAAGGAATATCTTATAATATCTTATAATATCTTATCTTATCTTATCTTATCTTATCTTATCTTATCTTATCTAACTTGAATGTATTTTGTGATTTTTTTACATTCCTCTATTACACACAACAAGTTACTCCCCTCACACTGCTGCTATGGAAGTCTTATACTTTTCCCTCCAGAGAATCAGCTCCTAAAGCCACAGACGGTGACAAAGCAGGACGGCGTGTGGGCGGTGCTTATCTGTCTGTGCACTACTTTTAACACAATACTGGGAAAGACACTGGCAGGACGAGAGACGTTAGCCGGGCAAAGAAAACGTGGCAGCCTGAACAATGTTGCAGAGGCATAAAACCTCTCGCTGAATATAAATGGGAAAAGCTGCGAGATGGCTCGATAGATCATCTGTCACTGCCAAGTTTGCATAGTCTCAGCAAGTTTCCTAAAAAAAAAAAAAAAGAAAGGGTTTTGTTCATTCCACTGCAAATGCAGCAGTGTCTTGCAGCAGAAAAAGCAGCCTGGCACTCCTTGTTCCTGTGAATTTTTTTACTCTAAAAAAATGTAGAAGCAGTAAAGTCAAACCTTGGGAGGCCCGTTTTCCCACATGATCCATTGCTTTTCCAATGTGTCCTCGTGGAACGGACCCAAACTATAACACATGAGTGACTGAGGAAGTTCTAGTTATCAACAAGGTTCCATGTCGATAACTAGCGCTCCCTAGCTGTGATACTCGACACAGAGGCTGCGAGGAGAGCCAAGAACAGGAGAGGAGAGCTTGGCAATGACGAGGAGGAGCTGCTGGCATCCACCCTGCACAGCCTCGCAGGCATGTGCACGGGAAACACACACACACACACTCACATATACACACACAATCACTGGATGAATCTCATCTAACTCGCATAAATAAAAGGACTTCAGAAGCACACTTCTGAACATGTGCCATGCATGTGCACACATACACACACACGTACTAATGAGGAGTGTATTTGGTAACAGTGCCAACATCATAAAAACTCCCTCACTGTACCCTGCCTGCCTCTCTGTTCTCACTGTTTCCAAGGAGACTGCAGCACATTGGTATTCTGAAGGGACACTTCATAAGCAATTGTGAGAGAAAGAAAGAGGGAGTGAGAGAGAGAGAGAGAGAGCAGAGGAGAAAAAAAAGAAAGCATAAAGATAGAGATGGTGCAGAAAGTAAATACATGTGTGAGAGAATGGAGAGAGATAAAGACAATGGCTAATATTTCAAAGAAATGCTGTGCAGCATGTGTGCAGAGAAAAGGCTGATGGTTGTGAATACGAGAGCGAACATTCACATAGATGCCATTTATCTTCACCACAGCTTTGTTGTTTCTATGACAGATGTGCGGCGGGAGGAGACTAACATCTGGAGATGCTGCCCTGTCACTGTCTGAACCCCTGGCTTATGAAAAGGGCAGTGGTGGAGCAGGTGGAGACCTTCACAGACGTGGATGCTAAAAACAGCTCAACCATGTGTGTTTTTCTGAGCAGAGTGACTTCGTGTTCATGAGGCAAAAAACTCACAAGTTTCAATGTTACACAGGACATTTTTAACAGCTGTCTGTTGTTGAAATGTGACTGCCGACTGCTAAAATGACTTCTGGTTTCAAATGTGCCACAAACTGCAGTCTCGAGTGGAGGTCTTGTGTTTCAGCCATCAATCTACCTCAACCTCCTTCCAATGTGGACATTTCTACTCTTTACACCATGTCACCTTGCTCTGAGCATCTACAATCACTGCAAATGGGTTTACGTTGGCATTAGTTAAAAGCGACTTGTGTCTCTCTAAAGGGTACCTTGTGAGTCCATACGGGGAGCAGTGAGGCTCAACAGACCGTTTAGTTTCCTGCAACCTGGGAATGATAGTTTGGATCTGTGAAGCCTGGCAGTGGCATGAAAAGCAACGCTGATTACACAGGATGCTTCCTGCACAAAACCTCCCATCAGGCCTCAGTATGTTAAAGGACAAACATATAATAAAATCCATCACTCAAACAGATTCAGAAGCTTAACATCAAGTATATATGTTTTTGCAACATGTATGTTTCATTCAGTGTACCTGCGTTCGTCATGTCAACTTCCTATTGTTTAATGAGAGACAATAAAGTTTTTAGATGCCATGTGATTTGATGACACACACTCACATGTGCCGGTGTAAAACTGGAATGATGTGTGTGTGCTGTGTGTTATCAGTGACTGAGTTTAATGTTAATCCAACATGAAACCATGTGATGTTTACAGGTGTGACTCATGCAGATACAAGACAAGAAAAAAGCTTCCTTACCCATGAACTCGATGCCCAAGTGATCTGTGGTTTCAGGCAGCAGAGAGGGGGGGGGAGGGGGTTGGGGTGAGGTGGGGGGGGGGCAGAGAGAGAGAAAAATATAAAGTTATTGTTGAGAATAAAGTCACAGCTTAAAGTGTGACCATTACATGAAGTGGTCTTTCATGTAAGCTGCTCTGTCCATAATTTAGCCGTTATCACATGGAATCAGTCATATAACAGTAGTATTACAAGATATTACATGCACACACACACAAACTTACACACACACACACACACACACACAAAAACACACACCACTTATTTCTCAATCAGCTTTCTTTACTACAAGTGATGGAGTTTATTTCCCACAAGGCTGATGAAACTTTGGCAACATTTGGGACGAGGGATTTGGGTGGGAGATTTGGTTGTGTTTAAGAGTATGCACACACACACACACACACACACATATACACACACACACTCTCTCATAAAAACATATGAGCTGAACAGTAAAAACACTCCGGCCTGTGAATCCTTCATGGCTGAACAGCATAAATATTAAGGATTGTTTGCATTTTTCCTTGTAAACAATATGAGGGAAACCAGAGGTCAAAGGTCATTGTGGTTTCTTTAACAGCTCACATTTGCCATTAAAACCATAATAACATCTTTATAAGTTCAGTTTTATTATTGAACATAGAATGGCAGAGTGTTGCCTTCATGGTTCAGCTGTTAAAAATAATATCTAATATGAATTTGATCATTGCAGTGAATTAAAGTGCAGATCCATTGATGCATAAATGAAGACTTTCCTAGTTTGAAGTTTTTGTTCAGTCTGTTTTTTTTGCCTGGGGGCAATTCCTGAACTTGTGCCATTAAATCACTGCATGAGTGAAAATTCTTATTATTGTTTCATCCTTTAAAATTAGCATCTGGTTTCTCTGAAGAACAAACAAACAAGCAGTTTAATTAGTGCTGTTTTGAAGATTACAGGTGTTCCCTGAGCTCTTTACCACTGGAAGTTTCTGTGTCTGGCTGTTAGAAAATAATCTGGAGGAAGTGCTGAAGTGCTGTCTGCGGTGTCACCGCCGGCTTTTACCGCACTGACGGCGACTTTATCTCCTGAGTGGCTCTGTCCTACATCTTAGAGTGGGTGAGCTGGTCTTTCTAATGCGAAAAGCTCTGTCCAATCTGCCCCCAATCTTTTCGGGCGATGTTAGCGCGGATGTAAGCGGATCATTTTTCACTTTACAAATGACCCGGAGACCTCTCTCCACTGCCTTTCTTGATTTCTCCTTCAAAAACGCCTGCGATCTGGGACAGGAAGAAGATGAGCAAGATAACAGCTACTCTCACATAAAAGCTTCAGAAATAAAAATCGACAGTGGGCTTTTCAAACATTTGTCAAACTCACAGTCGGACTGTAATAAAACTGTTATGAAAAGTAAGTAGGCTTCTTGCAAGTGATAACATTTCTTAAAACATCGAAATTAATGATGTAACATTTTAGAAACGTAAGCAACAACATCCTAAAGAGAAGAATGTTGGGAACAACATCAACAAGACTAAAACCAACACATTACATTTAAAAATACAGAAGAAGAGATACAGCCTGATCTCACAAGAAATGTTTACCTACTTTCTATGTTGTAATACAGCATTTTTTAAGTTTAGCACCATGCTTAAACCTCCATCAGCCCAGATGAGTCTAATATGTTTTTAAGGATGTGAAATCACCACAGTCAGAGAAAGTGACAGTATAAGATTTTGGTGGATTTTGTTCCCCTGAACTATAAAGTTTAGAGCCTCTTAATACTGTTATTCTTGCATTTTTCTGTGTACAAACTCAAGTTTCAGTTTCTCTCATCAGAAACCATCAGCCAACGTGTTCTTACAAGGACTTTTTTTTGGTAAATCTATCAGAAAATGTCAAAAGATATTCAAAGTTCCAATTTATTTAAAGCTAACTTCTCCTTGAAACTTTATGCCTGAGACTTTTTTAACCTTTAATCTGTATTTTTCTGTTATTGAAATGCTTTAAGAATTCAAGTCAACCTATTAATTTTCTTTTATAAGATGTTCATTGGAAGATGAGGAACAGATTTAAAAATGGGCCTTGAGTTTTTTTTTATTATTTTACAAAAATTTTCTCAAATTTAAACCTCAGATTCTAAAGCAAAACCTAAAATGTCAGATTTGATATTTGGATTTAGAAGATTTACAACTGAAAATTGGATTTAATACTAAAGTATATGGAGTTTTGTGTGTTTGTGTGCCAGAAACAGTTGCTAAACGGGAACTCAGTGCTTTTTAAAAGTGACCTCATTGAGGTCTTGACGAAGCTTCAGTATATAACAAGTTGAGAGTCAAAAAGTATTGATATTTTTAGCCTTGGTGACCCCATTGACTTTTCCAGAGCCAAAAGAAAATGACAGTGTGAGCTGCCCTTTGAAATTCTGCAGTTTTGCAGTCCTTTGTGAGGAGCTATAAGCGCTGCTTCTGCTGCCAGGGTTAGAAACTCAATTTCCCATGGAGCTCAATGAGTAGAGCCTAGCACTAAAGCTGCCAAGGTTAGGGATTTCATTTTCTGTGTAGCTTGGTGGGTAAAGCATCTATCAGCACCAGCACTGTCAGGATATGAGCTTCAGTTCCCATTGGGGCCACCCATACTCAAGATGTATGCACTCCTGCTACTGTAAACCACTTTAGATGGAAGGACCCACAAAGTGTCAAATATGCTCTGTGGGAACTGACGGCCTTTGAATCATTAGACTGGTTGACAGTTACCACCGGAGACGCCACATTTGGATCAAAGCAGGGTGGAAACTTTCCAAAAATGGAGGATTTGCTTTCATAAAAAAAAAAAAAAATATGACTTCCCCACCAAAAGGTTCACCAAAGGGAGGCACAACACAAGGAAGCTGGATTTCTGACTCAGAGCTGAAAGATCAGGAAGTTTTTTTTCCCCATTTGACAGAAAGTTGCTTGGAAATCTTAATTTCATATTATTACTCTTAATGCATTATTAATTACAAATCATTTTGATGCTCCAGCTGGTGCAGAGGAGCTAATTCCATCTACAAACATCTGAGTGCTTTAACCTATAAATCATATTTAATAAAACTGTTACGAGGTGCATGTAGGTTATTATTGAGAATCTGCCTTTAAGAAAAGTAGTTTACAATGTGAACAGTCAGTATCTACTACAAAAGGGTCCAGCTCATTTAACTAACCTTAATAAGAAGCTAAAAATAATGTTTTAAATTGCTGAATATTCTGATAAAATCGAGATGATAGTAACGACTGCACATGTCTGCTGTTTATGAACACTGAACGCAACATAAACGAGCTGTAAAGCCCATCAAAATGTCCTTGAAACGTCTAATCCTTCTCACATTCGCAGCCTTCTTGGCCAATAAACCACACACTATACAGGATGAAAAAACTATACGAACCAATGTGGCATTTTATATGAAAAGAGATACTCCCCACTGTGTGTGTGTGTGTGTGTGTGGGTGTGTGTGTGTATGCAGCCTGAAGCGGAGGCAGGTGTGGGTGGCAGGGAGTCTGTAGCGTGTCGCCCTACTTCCCCTCCCTGTGGACCCACACGTGGTGATGCGGATAGGCTGGATTTGTGTGTGTGTGTTTCTGAGTGTGTGTGGGTGTGTGTGTGTGTGTGTGCTTCCTGCCTACTTCCACCTCTGGAGAAAGCCTCGCAGTAGAAGACGGATCGGCTGACCTCCACTGGGACAAACACTAGCTGATTTACAGGCTGCACTCATCTGAAAATGCGACTATCACATTTTGCATGAATGTATTAATATGAAAATGGTGCTGATGGCATATTAACATGAAAATTTAAAGTACATATAGCCCGCATATGCTTTCGTTCTTTCTTTTCATTAAATTTAAGTCCTTATCCTGGTTAATTTAACAAACTCCTACAGATGGAGGCTGATATCTGTGGTGCTTCATTAAACTACATCACATTCATAAATCAGGACAGCCATGAAAACGTTTTAGTTATTGTGATAAATAGTAAGAGGTGTGCCACAGGGCTTAGTGCTCAACCTCTTTATATTTCATTAGTATCTTGACTTTTGGCTTTTTTCTTGTATTGTACATACAGTTGTCATCCCAATATGAGCTTTCTGACAAAACAAATTAATTGCTATAGCAATGAAACACTTTGAAGAACGTAACTGATTATGAAAAAAATACAAAAAGAACACTATCCTCTATTCTAACATCCCAAAAAAAGTACTATCATGTAAGTTCAATGTAAAATTTACTTTTCAGTCACCTTTAAGTGTAAAATAAACATTTTCTATGCAACATTTACACTCATTTTAGCTCTCTATACCATCAATGATGGCAAAACATCACATATAGCACCTTTTTTTATAATGTCTGTCAGAGAATTTAACCGTTTCTGCCTCAGTTTCCTTTGCTGCGCTCAAAGATGCAATTCAAATTCAAATTAACACATGTAGAGCGTTTGTGGGTCTCTGGGTTCATTGCAACATACTCAAACACACATAATCTTTATCGCTTCTACTTCCTTCTGTCAGATAAAAAAAAAAAAATTATTTTACAGATGGGCGTGAGGGAGTGATTGCATCATATTCCCTCTTTCTCCTGACTGATAGCTCCACTCTCCATGTGTGCAGAACTGAGAATACGCTACATGCTATTTCCAATTAGAGATCAGCACTCTTTAGAGAGCAGGAAATAAATTGATATTTTGACAGATGGCGGCTCTAGAGGAGCTGAGGGAAAAACTAAATGATCACGTTGCATTGTCCACCGTTCAGACTTGATGAAATTCAATATGGATAAGTCACACAATCATGTGACGCAACATTGAGTGTGAATTTCTCATTTATAGCTCTCTTTTTGCTGTGTGTTACGCAGTGTTTTGTTGTTGACAAGATTTTGCTGGTGCATGTACATATTTGTTGTGTTCAAAGCTTGATTTTATGCAGTAAATAAACAGCAGATCCTGTGTATTATTATTATGTCATTATTAACAAAGCAGTTGTTGTAATTAGAAGACAAATTAGTAATGTTAATGGACCTTAAAATCCCCTCAAAAAAAAAACTGTGAAAAAGCAAAAACAACAAATTTCAAACATTTATCTCATCCTTCTGACAAAGCTGCAGAGCTGCTGCCTCGAGGTTTGCACCCTGCAGAAAATATATTTACATCCACCCCTGTGCTTTTACAAATATTATTATTCCCAACATTTTTAAACTGAAAAGACACTGACTTGCAAAATGCTTGTAAAACCCACAGCAGTCAGCAGCTACGAAAATACTAACATTTAGCCAAAAGGTAGTTTATTTGTTTTTAAAACTGCTCTTCTACATTTTTTAAGGTCACATATCTGCTCTTCACTGAGAGGAGCTTCCTGTCTCTCGCTGCAGTGTGACAGATTAATGGCTGCGTGTTCAGAGCAGAAATATGTGTTTTTAAAAAAATCCCCCAAACAATCTATTTGCTAAATGCCAGTTTCAGTCAAAGTTGAATTTTGAAAGTCATCTTTCACTAACCTGTTTCATCATTTCATCATTTGTTCTGCCTCCCTTGTATCACCTCTTTCTTTTTTATTTATTTATTTTTTGTTTTTCTTTTTTTTTGCCTGCAGCTGTTGCTATGGAAACGAGGTATCCGTATCTTCTGACCTGACAGAAACTCTTTCATCTGCTCTGCATCCATAAATCAAAGTGGTCCAAACAACAGGCCCGGGGAGAAAGATCCACTTACAGCTTACTTTGGTGCTTGAAACCCATTCAAAGTAACACCACAGGAATGAACAAAGAAACAGGACCGGAGTCATTTTCATTGTCCGGGACGGAAAGAACTCACTGAGAGAAAAGAAAAAAAAAAAAAAAAGCTTTCAAGCTCTGCCAGCCAACTTTTTCATTTCAACAATTATTCCTCTGACTATGTGCGGCGGGAAAAAGGGAGAATTATCACGGACTGTCAAGTTCTGCAGAGCTTTTTAGCATCCTTCACTTGATTGGCTTGTGACACATTCACTGTACAGTTCAGTCTCACTGCTCTCATCAACCTTGTTTTCCAGCAGCAGCAGACAGCTGTTGAGCAAACAAATTCTGATAAATCCACCGGCTGTGAGCTGCCTGCTCAGCACCAAACAGCAGACAGAAATAAAGCGAGTTGCAGGTGAAGAGAGCAGAATATAGCAGCTAAAGAGACAGAAGTATTTGCCTACAGGAGAGAAACATGACTGAATAAGAATGTATCCTCATATTAACCAGATATTCAAGTTTATCAGCATTTTAGGGTTTTTCTGCATTATCATTTCACTGGATAATCCAAATAATTTAAAATATAGCAACATGCATCAAAACACAAAGCAAAGTGCAAGATGAAGAGCATGAAGTTGGAGAGTCAAAACGAGGCTATTTTAGTTTCCTTGCAGAGAGAAGCTCAGTGCATGAAAGAAAAAGTGAGTGCAAAAATCCTTAAGCACTTGTGACTAAATATAGGAATTTTCTGGAAGGAGTTTAGTTGAATTTGCACAAGACAAACATAAAAGAATGACGAGCAAATTGTATATGTTTTTTTGTTGTTTTAGCTTCTTGCTGTGCAGAACGACTCTCTTTACCTTCATTTGGATCTCATCCTAATTGATTTCTTTCCTCTCAGTTACCTCATTTTCCAAATTCACAGTTTTCCTCTCCCTTTTTCACAGTCTCTTCAATGTTTTGTAGTGTGGAAACTTCACTTCATCAGTGAGTTCAGATAGAGACGATTTACATTCCAAGAAAATGTCAACTTCACAGATCGAGGTCTATTTTAGCCACAAAAAATCTTCACACTTTTTCAAGTTATCATCTGTGAATGCAAATGTTTCTCACACTCACATTACAAAAATAAAGAGAGACATTGTGATTAAAAATGAAAATAACATGCACTGAGCAAAGAAAGTTGTAGAAAATTGAGCTAAATGAAAAACAAAAAAGTGTAAATCAAGCAGAAAAACTTTACATTTTTTATTCATTCAGTTAAATTTAAAAAAAAAAGGTTGATAGGATGGAGTTTGATGAAGTGATAATTTCGTTAAAATTTTAATTGCACTCCATCCCTTGATTACAACCTTAACTACCCACATCCTTGCATTATGACCATTTGTTCTCTGAGAGCCAGATGGGTGTTCAGGCCATTAACGTCAGCGAATGCACACACTCATTTTTTTGTGTTTAGCTAAAGAAAATGCAATCTTCACCTCCATTTGAGAGCAAACCTCCCTCACTTTATTTCCCTGCTTGCTGCACAGCATTAAAGCAAAGTGACACAAAATGAGACAGAGAGGTCCGACCATACGAGACCACTTTTAACTGACTCTGTTTTTGTTGGAAAATTACAGGGTTGAAATCATGTTCTCTCTCAAATTAATTGACTGAACCTTTTGTTGCCGCACAAGGACAATTTGTTACAGTGATTTTTGTTTTTTTTAGCAAAACCTTGAAGTTAAATGTGCTTGAAGTGTTTTCATAAATATGACTGTTTATGGAAGCTGGAGGAAAAGTTGTGTACAATCTAAAGAACAGAACTAATGTTTCACTGTCAAATAATGGCGCTTAATCCGATGTTTTTAGCATTTAGAACGAGACGTGACTCAGTATCATTTAGACTGATTAATTGGTCCAATCTGTCAAGGCTGCCATTTATAATGAGTCCTGTTCAGCAGTGAAAAAAAACTAAAGAAACAGTCAGTGACAACCTCTGAGTCACCATGGGAACTCCTACAGAGGGCTGTCAATCATCATCAGGGTCGCATCTCTGATAACACGTCTTCTTCTGTGGCTCTTAGGCTAAAATCTACACACACACACACACACATAACTTTGCATTTGCAAGGGCTTTCTATTCATCTTTTTCATTCCGTAAAACCTTATAGCCTCTGTGATTTTCTGTCCTTAGCTGTTACACATCGTCAGTTTGTGAAGTGCTGTGTGTTTGTCGGAGTTATTTCGTGACTTTATGTGATTTATCTTTCTGATGCACCCACTTTCCCTCAACATGCCATCGTCTGCTTCTGCATTAGCTTTGCTTTTGTATAATTTCTTTGCAGAACGGCTTTGAAAAATACCCATAAAACAGGTGTGAGGGTTGTTTTGTCTAACTATGAGCAAAAAAGTGAAGGTGAAAAGAGTAATGGCCCCAATTACAACAGTAAAAAGCAAGAGAGCATTTCTGAGCTTTTGAAAGAGCACAACTTGGGTCTGTGATTCAAAAAGCTTCACGTCATGTGGATGCATTGCATTTCAGCTTAATGGTACAAAAACATTTGATCCGTCTGTCTGCTGTACAATGGATTTCTTTCTGTACGGAGTCGAAAGTCACAAGAAAGAGTTTAATACCTGTTTATTAAGATCCTGACTGAGTCATGAACGTCTACCGTTTGCTGACTGAACACAGTTCTCTTACCAAACATTATCTGAGTTGGAGTTTTCGTCTGCTGGCTCGGTGGGAAGGACAGGAAATGAGTGACACTACCAGAGACGCTGCAGAGTAACGAGATTAGAGATCAAATTCTCTTTGTTGTCAAGTTCAAACTAATTACTTCAAAAAATCTACGTGTAACTGCCCGTCCTTGTACTCTCTTCATTGCTGAGCAGGTTGTCAGGTTTTCAGAAAAATCTCAAATTAGTGAGCATGTGTTTCCTTATCAAAAGCATTTGTGAGGAATTTTTTTTGAGTTTTTTCACTCCTTTTTATCAGCTTCCACATTAATGAACATGGTGTTTTATGCTTGTTAGTCAATGCAAATTGCGTCTCCATAGTTACTCTGAAGTAAAACAACATTATACATATAAAAAAAACACATTTTTACATCACAGAGGACTCCAATGAATTATTTTACATATTAACTGTGACTGCTGCTCTCTGTAGCCTTTGCTCTGTTATTTGTTCACTGCCAGAAGCTCCTGTGATCTTGTTAGCTGTGTAGTTAGTGGCTCTATTAGCAGATCAGTCCGTCTGGACCTAAAGCACCGGAGCAGCAGGTCACTGATGGTGTTTACAGTGCAAGCAATGAAACAAGGCTGAGCAACGTCCTCCTGAACACAGTCACACCAGGTTTGAACATGAAGCCTCCAGAATGACTGAGATCAGAGTGCTGATGTGGTTTACAGCGGCTCCGACTCTGGTGCTAAAGACACTGCATGCAAGAACAAGAGGGACGTGAAGCAGAAGAGGAACAGGAAGATGATTGGTCGTCACCGGTGAGGAGAAGCACATGAAACTTGGTGAATCAGAGTTTGTTGAACAGAGACTTACAGAAGGGGTTTTGGTCAGTTTTGTTTTCGTTTGATGGCGTGAAAATGAATGAAATTTGTTGCACAAGTTAACAAGACAATTAAGCTCAGGGTTAGCTTGCTAGCATGCTAACTTTGGTAGATATCTTTGCATCGTCTTTGCCATAACATCAGAACTTCTTCACATCCTTCCAATGCTATTAGTTTATTTCTTGAAGGCTTTAAACTTCAATTTTGGCCTTTTCTTGCATCTCCAGTCATGTGAAGTCAATTTTTATTCACACAGCATCTCTTTTAAATGATCTAACCGCAGCATTTAACAAGCTTCACAATAGTGATGCCCATCATAATAAGAAACTGTACCTTAAAATAATTTCCAAAAGTGAAGACTTTAATCAGCTTCTTAAAAATGTGACCCTCTGGTTTTTA
Source organism: Acanthurus leucopareius (assembly GCA_029814765.1). Classification (NCBI taxonomy): domain Eukaryota; kingdom Metazoa; phylum Chordata; class Actinopteri; order Acanthuriformes; family Acanthuridae; genus Acanthurus; species Acanthurus leucopareius. The sequence goes on from JAQMCX010000005.1 coordinate 1,721,686, forward strand.
AATCAAATTTTTATCTTTAAAAGATATCTTTAGGACTGATTTAATTGACAATCGCAGAAGTCTAAAGGAAAGAAACGGAGCCAGCCAGTCTTTAGAGGTAGCAGAGGAAGGTCAGCCAGTGAATCACTGATGCCTCTGGGGCTTTTTGGAGTCCATGGAGGATGGAGAGAGACAGGGAGGAGGATGGCTCGCCGACAGGCTTTGCAAGGATGAATGAGTAAGAAAGGAGGAGGTAGAGGAGAGTAAACTGTTCCTAACAGCAATGAAATGAAGAAGAAGGCAGGAGTGAGGATGAAAGAGAGAGAGAGAGAGAGAGGCAGGGCATGTCAAAAGAGAGTTTGGGTAGTTCTGGTAAGTGATAAGAAGAGTTTTAGTAAGCAGTGCCTGAAGGGCTCGGCGGACTGACAGAGAGATAGAAAGAGGAGGAGAGAGTGGAAAGAGAGCTGGATGGAGACAGACAGAGGGCGACCCATGATTCAGCGGGGCAGGGCACATGCCATGTACTTAAGTCACATACAGTTCGAGACTGTCATTCCTCCTCTCTCTTCCCGTCCATCCCTCCTTTCGCTCTCTATTTCATTACCCAGAATAAATTCGAAATGCCAGATAAATATCCAATTCCACCACTCTCGACCGGGACATTTCGAGGTAAGCCGATTCATCCTGCGTGAGAGGCGACTCACTCAGGGCACGGGAAGTTTAACCACCAGTTCTGAAAGTTTCCGTGTGAAAATGTTATTTAACTGTCGTCCTTTAGTGTTAGCCAGGTTTCATACCTTTACATTGTTCCCTCATCTCAGACTCACACGTCTGGAGTTGTGACTCATGGATGACTGCTGTCGGAAAGAATAACCAGGACAATGTAAAATGTGTGTGTAGGTGGAATTTAAAAAGATGTGGATGATTGTTGAAGTTAACTTAAGGCAACAAGTCTCAAACACATTTCTTCGACTGACACGGCAAAAGTTAAGTGCTGCGAGTCAGTCACTGCTGATTAGCAAAGGTACAGAGGAAACCAGTTATAATGAGCCACTTATATGTAGGAAAAAGTCCACTTACAGTGTTAATTTATGGCCTTTTCATAAGTGACAACATATGGGAGGAAAAATCTAAACTATGGAAACTCATTTTCTCTCCCTTTTTTTAGTCCATTGTGATGACCTGTCTGCTTCCAGCGGACCGTTGCTCTGTGGCCATGAAATCATGGCGGGGAAAAAAAGGCTGTTTCTAACATAAAAAAAGTTTCTTCTTTCTTCTTCTTCTACTTTAAATAAAAATACTAGTTTACCTTTATGCTTCAGCCAGATTAATGAATCAGAACAGAAGCAAACTTAGTGATTAGAAAACACTGCAAGGCTGCATTCTTGTGGATTTTATATTAATATTGAATGCAAAATTACATTTTTAGCTCCAAATCAAGTCCATCAAATTGATTAAACTGTTGTTCAACCGGTCAATGAGATAACATGTGACCCATTGATGAAACCTTGATCTATCTCCTTTTCTTCTTCACAATGGCTGCATAATTGTACATATTTGCTTTGTGTTCATCCTTGAACTTTGTCCAGGTTTTTTAAAGTTTGCTAGAATCGTCCGTGTTGTCAAATCTCTCCTCTCGGGGGTCAACAATCCATGAAGAGGGTGGAGGAGAGAGAGGGGCAGAGAAAGGTAATCTGGGGACAGCTGGAGTTATTTTTACACCACCAGCTGCAGAGGAGCGGCGTTCCTCTCAGTGCAGTGTAGTTTAATATGGCCTCGCAACCTGAGCAGTGATCCTTGATCGGTTCTCTTGTTCTTGGAGGTTTAATGACTACAGGCGTTGGAGAGGAGCCACGTTTAGGTGGAGCAAAGGCAAAGCAGCGTATCTTAATGCAGCCAGACACTCGTCTTCATCAGGCTGAGCCGAGGGGGTGGAAAGATACATGGTGTTATGACAAAAAAAAAGAGGAGGAGACAGAGAAACAAGGGCAGGATGGATGGATGAAGAAAGGCTGTGAAGTAAAACAGGTCAGTTTAGACGAGAAGTTCGTTGTTCATACGGAGGTTTTCAACATTTTTTGGGTTACGTAACACTTTCGTAAATATTTTTTGTGTTTTTAAGCTTCTGAAAGTTTGTTGAGGAAACAGAAAAATTCTATATAGCATATAACAGATATACTAGCTGTACTTCATTACATATATATAATTATATGGTAATAATAATATATGTAAATTTGTAAAAGTTGTGTGACTTACTGCATATGAATACGACCCTCAAGTGCTTCCTTTGTTTCAATATTTACTTAAACCTCTAAGTTTGAACCAGAAAAATAGTAAAACTTTTTTTTTTAAAGATTAATGTGAAAAAGTAGACTATTATCCATCATTAATAAGAGGCTGCATGGATAAACATAGTTTCATTAACATTATTCTTAAGGTTTAATGTTTCCTTTATCGTCTCTTTAATATTGCAAACAGAGAAACGTAATTAAACTTAGTCTTAATTATTCTTGGTACATAATTTAAACCCTCTCAGGCCAATTTAAACACTTCTTTGTTACACAATGGGGAGTGCAGTTAGCAATATATCTTGCTGCTGATAATTTATTAAATTTAGACATAAAATATGAGTCAGTAAGGAAATAGGAAACATTGACAGGATGATAAGTATGTATAATATATTATAAAAGAAAAGAGCCACTTATATAAAGACTAAATCACCGGTCACTTTGGGTTCTTTTACCTGCACAAGGACAATTTGTACGAAGGTGGCACGGACTGAAACTCCCATTAACTGCACTGTCCTGCCATTGACGGACAATGACTCTGTCCTCAGCTGTCAACTGCTAAAGCTTTAGAAAAGGAGCATTAAAAAGCCATTTGGACGGAGCAATTTTAAGTCATTTTGCTGCACTATTCCTCTCGTCCAACTGCTCCATCACAGAGGTCTGCTGGCCGTTAGCAAGACTTCCACCTGCGTTCATGGCAAGCTGTCATAATCATTTAACTCACCTGGGATCGGTACTAAGAAGGCTGTCATTAGTTCAGACAGTTGCTTAAATCGCTAAATCTTTGTGCTCGTTGAAAAAAAGTCTGAGAAATGCCAACAGACAAAAAAAAACTCACGAAGCAGGAAGAGCCAAACGTTCAGAGCTTCAGATGTACCTCAGAGTAAAACTTTTGTTGCTCCTTTGCAGCAAGAAGAGGCAAAACTTTCCATTGGTTCAAGACTTTTGTTAATGACCATAATTAATTTAAAAAACTACAGCTGTCACTTTAAAGGGATGTTGCTTCAGGTGATGGATTTAAGGAAAGAACATCTCTCATGGATTCTCCTCTAAACTTTTCTGTATCTTCAGTAGAAGGAGCTAAGATACGAGGAAAAGATAAAACTGTGGGGAAACATGGATGCAATCACATGTAATCTTTGTCTCTTAATAGATTTAAGCAACCAACTTTACCCTCACGCTTCACCCATAAACTCTCAACTAACTTAAGCTCATTCAGGTTAAATATCTCTATACAAGAGCTTCCTAGTAAATAGATGAGATGATGCACAGGGCATGAGCTCTAAGCTGCTTACAGAGTGAAAAAGAAACAAAAAAGTAAGACAGATATGAGGGATGGACAGAGATAGAGAGCAGAAACAAAGCTGTGTGCTGCTGCTAGCAGACGCAGGAGAACCACCTCGCCCAGTTATTAATGACCTGTGACTGAAGGGAGGGTGCAAACAGTGGGCAAAGCAGCCTGCACTGCTGTGGGATAATCTGCATCCCACTGCCATATTCTTCACTAAGCACCAGCTGACAAGACCCATACTTCACTGTAAATTGGACCTTCCAGATCCATTAAGGTCTGCATGTGGGTACAAACCAAGAGTTCTGATCAGACGCTTGATGGAAAAAAAAACAAAAAAAAAACAGGACAATGAATAATAGGGAACAATGCCACGCTGTGCGGAATAAATGAAAAAAAAGTTACTGTTTTAAATATTCAATTCCAAAACATTTTGCTATTCACTTGTGCAAATATTTCCAGCCGCACATACGAGTCACACACAGGAGTGCACAACAGATGAATTGCTGCAATCAATATGAATTTCCGTTCTTTTCTCTCCCCCTCTCTTTCCTGATTGCATGCTGTCCCTGTTCATAGCAATAGGCGGGCTGAACGTAAATTGGCCTCAGCAATCATTATCCATTAAGCTCCATTGCAATAGTCGATTTTGCGTTTGCTACTGAGTTCACCTGCAGTGGGAGGAATATAATTTTAGAGGACAATATAGCTTCATGTGTTTTTGTCCATTAAAAAGAGATAAATGCGGAATATATTCCGTCGCTGTAGGCAGAGGGAAATATGAAGGAGAGAGGCAGCTATTATTGACAGTGCCAAAGCCAGACAAAGAGCACAGTGCATGTGATTAAATTTGATCAGCAGACTCAAGCACGAATACAATATTTTTCCGGACTTCAATTCTTTGAGTAATCTGAATATATTTAAATTAATGTCACTCAGGTCTGATGATTTGGTCGCAGAGATGACATAAATACTCAGGATTTCACATGCAGCCACACACACACATGTGTTGGTGTATAATTTAGTCTTCACCTGGACCAGCTGCAGCTCAAAGGAGCAGGAACCGTAATGGTGCTGTTCACTGATTCGTCTGTGGTTCTTGGAGGTAGAACGGCGTTGTGGTTTCATGTTCTGAGGCTTCGCATTGGTCAAAGATGCCCAGCTGGTCAGCGAGACACACCTGCAGCTAATTAACCTGTGCCTATACTTGTGTTTCAACTCCAGCTGACAGGAGAGGGGCATCAGTATCACACTGCCAACACCCTGCTGCGCACCGGGAAGCTGGAAACACTGGGTGTAAATGACTCTGCCACTTTTAGCCCTGACAGAGGAAACTGTAACCAGCCTGTGGACATGCGAACCATCCAAAAAAATGGCTAACACTCATCCCAGCAACCTGTCTTGTGCTGTGAAACAAATATCTGCACAAACACACAAGTCTTCATAGGTTAAAGTCTGATGCACAGTGGAAGTGAGAGTGATAACCACATGTTATGCATATTTAAAGTCCACAGTCTGCCTGCAGAGGAGTCCGTTTGACATGCAGACAGCAGCGCCGTCACACGGTGTGTGAGAGTTGGCGAGCTCAGGCCGAGGACGAAACTATCCGGGGAATCTGCTGCCACAGTCTGCAGTTGCAGTGGATTACTGTCTTCCCATCTTTCACAGCACCACTGAGGATGAAGTGTAACCGAGGAAGGGCAACCAAAACATGACGCATGTGATTTTTGTACGTGCTAAGTCTCAGCACGGGTGGAGATCTGCGACACACGAAGGGAGAAACAAAGAACTGGAGACTTTGTGACTTAGAGACGTTGACTTCTTGCTTTGATTGAGAGCAGTAAACTTGGCTGCTCTCTGACCACGCCGCCCTCGGTCACCGCAGACTCCGGCAAAGTCACTGTTGAGCACATCTGCCCTTGAAGCCAACAAACAAAATGCTTATGACCCCACAAGGACGCCTCAGAGACCAGAGTCAGACATTTTTCAGAGGCAGTAACCTTCTCCTGTCTTCACTGCACCTGATTCTTTCATCTGCACCACATTGTTTTTCATTTTTCGTGTTTCTCTCTTTTACTTTCTTTCTTTGCTCTGCACTTTTTTTAAAATTTGCACAATCTGTGTATAATTATAGTCTGATTAACTACTATAAAACAGCAGCTTGTGGATTTTTTTGCTAATAGTTATCCTGACAGCATCTTGTATTCAAACATGAACAAATTACGTGTCTGGTCAGAATAAAGATGGATGGATTTTTTCATCTTGTTTCAAAGAGACCTGCTGTCAGAGGGAGACATTTCATGGATAGTCTGTATGGGAATGTTGCCATTTTCTTCACCTCGGACAAACGGCAATTAAACTTAACGTAGTCTCTGTGTCTGCAGCTACAGCTTCATAAAAGCAAGCATTATTTTTTTATAATATCATAAAGTAAAAAGTCTTGATACAGGATTCAAAGGGTTCAATCTGCTCATGGTGATTGTTAGGCACCGAATAAACTCACATCTTTCACATCTTAAGAGCCTGATGAGCTCAAACTCCTTTTGGCTTTGGTATCGTACATGTCAACCAAGCAGGCTTGACAGTTCTTTATCCATATCCTGGTCGGCTGGATTTTCCTTGCCACAATAAGTCAGTATAAGAAAGAGGGCTGATAGCAGAGCTGACGCCAGGGACGTGGAGTACTTCTGAGCATTAAGCCAGCTTTTTCTCCTCCTCGTCTTTCAGATGGAGTGAATTCAACAAGGTGTCTCCTGAGAATCTGCTTCTCACTTCCCAACAGCGTGTGGGAATGTTGGGATGGAGGCTCGGCCATGCGGAAACACGAATGTGAAAATGTGGTGCAGAGAAACAACATGCACTCCTGTGCACACACACACACACACACACACACACACAAATAAACACAAACATGCACTTAAAGAGATGTGCCATGATGCGAGAAAAAATAATCCAAACACATTCGGTAAGTTGCTCTGTGACTAAAACTGCAAACCTCAGAAACAAAATGCAAACATGTGACCTGCCATTTTTCTTTATCTACATCTACCAATCAATACCTACAGATCTGTATCCAACTTTAACAAGTCTTGGTTAAAATAAAGACTCTTGAGATAGTAAAAACCAACTTCCCTTGACCCCCTCTTGGATTACTCCTATGGATATCAGTAATGTGAAGATGCTATGCTTCTGCACACGATGGTTTGAAGGTTCAGAGTCTGTACATAGTGAATACATAACAAATCTTCAATACATAAGCTTGTATGAAACACACAGCAAAACAAAAAGAACTTCCAAAAATATGATGCAAATCTAAAACAATCTGAAACAAGTTCAAGTCGTGTCATCAAAACGTAAACAAATCAAATCCTGAGGGATTCGACTCTCCAGTCCAGAGCTCTGTGGATTGTAGCAGTGTTCATGTTTCAGATAAGATAAGATAAGATAAGATAAGATAAGATAAGATAAGATAAGATAAGATAAGATAAGATCATGTTAGCTTGCTATATTTGCTATATTTGCAGTGTACACCCACACTTGATTTAATATTTTAAGCTGACGACTTTTATGGATATCTTGACAGTTTGTCCTCAAACACTCACAAAATCTATCTGAGCCTGTTTTCTTGGGACTTTATTAGAAATGAATACACACTGAGTTATGTGTGAGACCGTTTATTGATTCCCAAATTGTCCGACCAAGAGATCAGAGTCAGATACAGATCATCACCTCTGAAGCTCAGATTCTCACTGTTTTGGCAAAGGACATGGATTTAATTCAGACTGTTTTATTTTACACCAAAGATCAAACTGAGTGATTTTCCTTTGTGAGCAGTGTTGTGGGGACTTAAGCAGAAATGCAAAATTGTTCACACTTATGCACACACACCACGTATCACGCGCTCAGCAGAGCATTATTGTGACAATCGAAGATGACTCGCCCTTGCCTCAACAGTTAGCCTGCGATAAAAGCAAAAAAAAGCTTAGAGCAATAACACATTTTATGCTTCCTTTATATCTCGTGGATTGAAAAAGTGCATACAACATGATTCCCCTGGGTTGTATTCTCAGGAAATTGAACTTGCATGATTACTGCAATGTTATCATCTGTGGTGCACACAAACCTGCCAAGCATGAAATCAGATCTCATAAAGATAGTGTGAATTAAATTTGTCTTCAGATTCAAATCTCTAAATCTGTGTGTGTGCGTTTGGGTGTGTGTGTGTGTGTTTCTACAGCTATGATGTGATATAATGCATGTGCTGTGCTGTGGGTGAAAACATGCTGATTATTTCCCTCGCAGCGTCATGAAACCATACTGCTTCAACTCGCACGAACTTCGATTCAAAACGGTTGAATGTGTCCTTCAATCTGACACAGACAGTAATTGCAGATGATGAAGGAAGTGAAGAAAGAGGTTGAGGTAGCGAGTAATAGAGAGGGAGGACTATTCAAAGAGAATACATTCAGAGTCTAGACTATGTTAGCCTCTGAATGCTGTATTATCCTGTGATGGTTCCTAAGAATGGATAGTGTCAATCAGAAACCTCCCAGTTGTAACAAAAGATGTCTCAACAACAAAAGCATTTTGAACCGGGACTCCACTGCGATGAAAAGATTTTACATACTGTATGTACGAATGACAACAAAAGCCTTCGTCGCTCTTTGTCAGATCCATCGGAAACCTAAACAAATGTTTGATCTCAAACAAATCCCATCAAGCGAGTTAGGTGACGAACTCTGTGTGGAGCCTTGTAAGTATTTTTGAAAACTAAATGCACATCAGTGAGTCATGCAAAAACCTCTCAGATCTTCTGTTCCGGCTGGAAGTTGGTTCTTATATATGACAGTTTGAAAGCTTTATGATGATTTTGTTTAAGATTTTATGTTTGGCCTCCGGCAACGAAAGGTGGTCGGTAAGTTCAAGGTCTGAGAAAAAAAGTAATTTTAGGAAAACCTGCACTTAGTTCAGTCCTACATGTTCACACACTCCCTTCTCTGTAAGGCTTGATGTGTTGGACCTTCAGAAGATGGGCCACAACACCGTCTTTACCAACAATACGATGGAAAAACCACTGAGCTCCTCAACTTGGATGAGAGGATGTAGTCTGATGGTGCTAAATGAATTGACGGGGAAGATGTTGTCCATTTTCTCAGATGATAAAGATTCGCAATTTTCAATAAATTAAAACAGAAATATCTATTCATAGTCCAATGAGGTTCATCTGGTCTCCTAGTATGAACATGTATAAAGGTTTCTTTAATGTCAGACCAATGTAGTTTTCTCATACCCGACAGTTTCGACTGCTACCTGCAGTCTCTCTCAGAGTGGTCACGTGGTGTTACTGTGTCGTGAAGGTCAGCTGTTTTACACAGGTTTTGGTGCTGTTTTCCCACCTGTGGAGGTAGGAAAACAGCGCCATCTGCAGTCCGACTTCCTCAATACAGTGTCCCAGGTGTGAGAAAGCAAAAAAGCCCCCTCATCCCGGTTTACTGTCCCAGGGGCACACTTCCGGATTTCAATTGCCTCCTTTATCCAGCGTCAGTGTTTGTTGTCCTCTGTCCCGATGATTTTAGCCCCATCCCAGTCCACAATGTGGTTTTCCAGTTAAAGTACGATTCTAAAATATATACATGTATCTGTTATACATTATTAAACAAATTATATCCAAACTCCTAACATAGAAACATTTGGAAATCCCCTTCCATTTTTAAGTTGTCTTGCCCCAGTCACACAGTGAGACAAGGATAATGGAATAAACACAAGCTGCAGTAAACATCTGATAACTCTAGGGAGCAGTAGACTATAAGCCATTATGCTCCTTCAAGGAAGCTTAACATATGGTGTTGTATGAAGCACTCCATCATGCCAGCACAGACATAGTAGGAGTGAAATACTGTAATTATATGTCATATGCATATTCACTGCAGGCCTTTATGTAATTAATAGCAAGTTAATTTTTAAAAAAGCACAATTTGAATGAGAAAACTGTCCCTCTGTGTCTTGCAAAAGTTAACTATGTCTCACGACATGTACACTTTAATAACCTACTGTTGTGGAACTTTTTGAATACTCCCCCCTGTAACCAGACACTTTTTCAGTATATAGTGTGGCTGTAGTCTGATCTGCTGCTTTGATGAATTACACACTTTCTATGAAAGTAAAAAAGAAACTAATCAGTAGCCGAAAGCTATGTTTTCAGAATCAGGAGAAAAGTTGTAAGCAGATTTGTTCAAACTTTTAAGATGTATTATATGATTCTCCCCCTATAATTTCTGCCTTCAAGCTTAGATTTAAATGACCAGTCAAGTTGAAGGGAAAAAATTAGATTAAAGTAAGTTATGGAGGGCTTTTGGCTAGTTTCAGAGGAGTGTGTGGGTGGGATACACCTCTATGGAAATGGAGAAAACAGAGCTGAGAAATGTCCTAGTCGGACCCATTTGAATATTAGATCATTTGTAAAAAGCATGTCTCAGTACAGCCAACAAACACAAACCTGGTCAGTTCAGGGTTTGGGGGGAGGGCACACATAACAAAGGGAAGTAAAATGTATCCAGTTAATCATCACAGTGTGTATAAGGGTTTATTCATGGTGTAAAGTTACGTGACTGTGGATGTATGGTTGTATGTTCACATTTGGAGAGAACATCGGAGAGTTCTCTGCTCATATGAAGATCAAAATGAAAACTATAACCCAGAAATTTAAGGATAACTACAAATGAATAATTCTGTCATAATTATGCAACAAGATATCGCTGAATTATCTTTGGCTTTGGGAGTACCACTGGCTAAAAAACACTATAATTCACTGCTGAGTTGCTTCTCTGGTCCTCCTCTCTGAAGCAGCTGAAAATGAATTGTTTTGTTTTTCTTATTTCTACCCGATATTTCTCAACTTGAACCTCCATCTTTTATGCTTTCCCATGGAACCAGGGTGGACTAAACTTTTTGTTTTATAATTGTTTATGTTTGATCATTTAAAAGTTAGGAAAGATAATTGCAGTCTTGTGTTTACCTTTATTACTGCATTTGTTTGTTGTGGATATTATTTATTAATAATTTTCAATGCAGCTGTGCTCAGGGATCCATCACATAGTCATGGATGATGAGGAGCTTTTCTTCAGGTTTAAATGTGTTTTTTAATTTTATTTATTTATTTACTTTTACAGTGTTTGCATTTGGTTATGTCTTCCTTTTCCTCCAGAGACACACAATACAATTTACCTTAAGCTTTGCATGTGAGACATCAGTCCATGCTATGTACTTGCACCAGAATAAATATATATATATACATGATATACAATTAATGAGCAATGATGCAGGACAATTAAAATGCCATCAAAAGTAACCGTTGACTGTAGGTCAAACTTGTTGCCAAACATTGTTATTTGCCAGTGACACCAAAAACATCACCAAAAGCGCCAGGGACTGAAGAACTTATCCTTCATCATCATTCGGTTAATGCTGTAAAACACTCCCAGTTTGGTTAGGTTTAGGCATCAAAGCTACTTGGTAAAGTTTGTGAAGGGAAATTTAAAAAACTTAATAAATATGGTAGTTATGTAAGTCAGATAAGATAGTGGCCAAGATCATGAATTAAGGCATGATATGGAGGTCATATTTCTCCGAAGCCCAGCTGTGAACACAACAGCGAGCAGCAAGTGTCACTGGAACAACTTAACAGGTGTCCATTCTCAAGAATCAAGTCTCATCTATCATGCATGCTTTTTTCATTTCTGTGATTTTGTAATTGAGTACACAAATTTACAGATTTTTAAATCCAACATTTTCACCAATAATGTGAAACTATTGTACAGTGTATTTTAAAACCTTATATACCCCTCTTACATGCTGGCCTGCAGCCGTATAACCAGAACGCTCTCTAGCAGATTGGAGTCAAAATTGATTTATGCGCACACCCAACAACCAGATGCTTCAGGTTTATGTTACTGTGTGATGGCCTGGGAATCTTAAATGATGTCACTCAGATAGCTGTAATGCTTTACAAACACGCTCCATTCCTATGAGATAGTGGCCAGAAACAACTTTAACAGCCTATTTATATTGCTGGCCCATCTACCATTCTGTTATATATAATTCTGTTCTGCAATGGGTCGAAGTCCAAAGTGGTGTTATGACAAGACTAGAGATGTGGCTAATTGAGTCTTCAAAAGCTTTGATATAAAGAATGAAATGAAAAGGAGAAGTGTTTGATAAGCTGCCTTCTTCTAAAAGACAAAATAAAAGTTCCCCTGTCTAATTTCAGACTTCATAGCATAGCTTCCCTGACAAAATTTGGGTCATATTTCCACAGTGAATAAGCATTGTGAGACTGCCTCTTTGAATTGTAATCAAGCTGAGGTCCGTAAGTAAACACTTTTGTCTCAGCAGCAGCTAACACTTCTCTCCTGTGAACTTCAGATACCATACTCTTGATTGTGTAGAAAAATTTGATTTATAGATATCACTGGACAAAAAGCAAAATTCCTGTTAATATAATTGCTTTCTTCAATTCGTGTTATAGTGTTACAGTCAGTAGGTTTACAAAAAAAGGAAGCTACTTGAAAAATTCAGGTCGTAACAAAATTAGGATTACATGTTTAAATGCCCTATAATATTCTGGTTTTGTGTACAAGCCAAGCATAAATGCAGCAGATCTGTAATCATGCTTCTGTCCTACCCTGAAATTATTTTGAAACAAAGGCTTACTTATTTCAAGTGCTTTAGTAATAAAAAAGACTTTGTCCTTGTCTGAAAGCACAAGTGTTTGTTCCTGTTCCAACAGAAACGCAAGGCCTGCTGTCACACAAAGGGGAAAGACTTGTTGTTAATGTACAAATGGGATAAGCATCCACTTTCAGACAGCCTCTCCTTGAAGGCTTTCACAGTGTTGCATTTTTTCATACAACTGAAAAGTGACAGAAGTACTTATATTTGTGGGAAAAATGAAATAAAAAAAGCTTGACAGAAAAGTTTTGGAACAACACGTGTTGTTCCAATTGGACATGATAGTTGCTCTCAGAAATTCAGAGGACATTTTTGGGAGAAGCCCCCACTTCCCCATTCTGTTGTCAGGATGGGGAGGTTGGGGGCTGTTTCAGACACTTTTTGATAATCTGACAAGCACTTTGTTTGAAGCATGCAAATGCACAGTGTCAGGTTTATTCAGAGTTTAAATCAAATCATTTCTAATACCAGGATGCACTGCTAATGATCTTTCATTGTATCCTGCTGCATTGCTGTTACATGGATACGTTCCCGGTCTAAATTCCTGTTGTCCCCAAAGAAACCTGGTTGTGCATGGCCAAGAATTCAACTGTTTCCAGGAGAAATATGGTTAGTCTGCAATTTCCTTCCCCTTTAATGGAAACCAGCCTCTGAAACACAAAATACAAACCTGCACTAGCCTGCATTTTTATATTACAGTAACAATGTATCAGATAACCCTGTGTAATGTGATTATACGACTAGTACCTCAGTAAGGGTTTTTGGTGTGTTCGAGCTCTTTGTTCCAGTTGTATTATTTTGAGTCTCATTATTCTCAAGAGCTAACTGATTTCAACAAAAAGTCTCTCGTGACCCAAGCTATACTACCTGTCCAACACCACAGACTGAGAAAGTTAGCAACTAGTTGGTGAACATAGTAAAGTATTTATTAGCTACACAAAATAGATATTTTGTCAGCAGCTAACAGAGGCCAAAACGGAGCTATAAAGGACTGGATATTAGACTTGACAGTTAAGGTGGCCAAAAAGTATGAAATATGAATCTTTTGGCTGTGTGTAGCAAAACATTTTATAGGGATATAGCAAATAAATGTGTTTACAGCCTGTTATTTGGCAATCAAAAAAGATTTAAGAGATCAGATTAGTGCACAAAGTTGATTGTAACATAATAATTAGAATTTTTATATGGGTTTTGTTTTTAGACTTCTAGCCATCAGTTTTTATTTGTAGTACTGTAAAACTGACCAAAAAAACAAGGTTGCAAGCTGAGGGACGTTTACACCAGAGGGTTGGGGTCATAATTTGACAAGTATATTTTTTCTCTTCCAAATAGCCTTTTGTGCAGTCTATCTGAACAGCTGACTGCTCATGTTGCCCTCCTAGGTCAATAAACTAGTTTTCCTTTGAGTGCATGTAAACACACAGATATCCATGACCTATTGTTGTTTATTTAAGTCATAAAAGTTCAGCCAATCCGAATCTGACTCAGTCTTGCACTCCATCTTTTTATACACTAAAAATACAGCAGGTGAATCAGAGCATGAGGCCTAATGTTGACACCAGGCAGCTCCAGGTGGGGTCCTAGACTTTCCCTCTCTCCTACTGGTGTTATTTTGTTCTTATCTCTTTCTGATTCCTCCAGGTGGTAGTGGGTGGTAGTAGGTCTCAGGCAGTGATTATAGAGGCTGGTGGTGGTCATCACTCGTAGGTGAAACTTATTTATTAAGGCCAGACAGTCAGTTTTTTGCAGAACAGACACAGACTGCATTCATTTCTGTCCAACAAAACATAAGGTAGAACACACATTTTTAGGTATTCTTTCGAAAAATATTTTCATGAAAGACTGAGCTCTTACCCAAGTTAAATTTAGGTTCTTTTATACCCACTTGAAAAGGCACAAGTGCACAATGTTTGCTGCCCCACAGCTAAGAGCCCCAGTTAGGTCAGAGTTTAAAAAAAAAAAGCCTCTGAGTGCCTTTAGCCTTGGGCTAATTTCAGTGATTGCAATATGGAAAGGTGTGTTGAGGCCATAGCAAATGCAAACAGAGCTTTCAGAGCTATCACTGCATACTTATCTAATTTAACAGTATTTAAATCTTATTAGTTTATCTAGGGAATCAGACAGAGTTGCAGCAGTAGTTGGCGGAGGAGCAGCAAGTGGGAGTGAAACAGACAATGTGAGAGAGAAGGGTATAGGGAGAATGTGTCAGCTGTCCAAGTGCTGCTATAGCTGGAGATCTTCTCATGGGTGGTGACACTTGTGCCAAGTATAATGTGGGTGCACCAGAATGACTACCAATCCACACACAGGCTTTAATAATTGCACTGAACCAAACTAGAATTCCTCTATTTGAAAATCCTCTGTGACCTCATAACACAAAACTCAAGTGTTTCTTTAAGAATCATTTCATACAATCTGCCAGAAACACCCGCTGAACAGCTTTCAGTCATCTCACTAACAAGCTACTAATGCCATCTTAGCTAAAAAACCTGACCTTTGAACAAATTTTGGAGTCAGAAGAACATTTTTGTGGGACAACTTGGAGATTCATGCTGCAATTTCGTGGTGCACTGCTTAGATACAAGACTCTGAAGACATGTTTCATTGCTTGCTGTCCTCAGATCCTAAAACTGTAGAGGCATGTTGTTTTTTTTAAATTCTAAAACTCATTTTTTTATCTATAGCTATTCAGATTTGTTTACATTTTCCTTTTTAGTATTTTACAGTAAATTATAAAGGAAAAACCATATAAAGAAAGAGACAAAGGGGAAAATGAACAGATTGAAAAAAAACAGAGGGAAATGAAACTTATACAAAATGAAAAGAATGCAAAAGGGCAGGTAAATGAATGGAAGGAAAGCCATGGGAGAGGACAGGGAAAAGAAAGTACAAGGAAAAATTTGAGAAAAGAAAAGCATCGCAGAGTATGTAAATGACAAGAAATGGTGGGACAGACAAAAGCAGGTCAATACAAAGAAACAAAAGTGAGAGAAAGGAAAGGATAATGAAAGAAAAGGGATGGTCACATGGCAGGTAATTGAAGGAGAAGATTAGTTTGGAAAGGAAAGAAAGAGAAGAAATGGTTTTGAGATGTGATTTGCTGATTCATGAGTTCATGAGAGGATGAGTCCATCATTCTCCTTTGGCAAGGTCTATGTCCTGAGTCCTTGGGCTCCAGATTGCTTGGATCTGTCAGACTGGGCAAGAGACAGATTCCTTGGGCAGATGTCATGGAACTGTAGTGGGTAAGGGACCTTGGATGATGGGCACATATTATTTTTTATTCACACACAGCCCACTAGAGGGTAAGTCAACACTAAAACATTTGCTCAAAGTAAGCAGGAATAACAGCAAACTGAAAGTCTCAACAATTTACTGTAAATCAATGGAGAAAAAGTGGTCAAAGATTATGGGAGCATGCCACCTACTGACCCCTATGCTGGAATACTAGTTCTCATTCAGTATCAGCACAATGCCTGAGCTTAATTGGAGTATAACAAGACATCCTTAAGACTTGATACACGGGCTGTATTTGCTGATAAATTAATTAAAAAATGACTTTTCAGCCTCTTAGATCCCCAGAGGATTCCTCTTAGTCTTGCCCCAGATAGTTTACATTTTCTACATTAAATTAAAGTAAAACATTTAGCCCACACTGTTCCAGAATGACTTACAACAATACAAGCAACCTCAAGAAGATAATGTTTAGACTGTTGTATTATTTCAAAGTTAAAGATAGAAAAAAGGTGCATTCATAAATGATGTAGAAGAAAATAGTTGCTAACTTCTCAGGGACCAGTGACTCTGATAGCAGTTCAAAAAAGGACAAAGAAAATGAAAAATATCTTTGCAAATCTTGTAATTCATAGTAGCAAATAGAGTTCACTTAATCCAAAAAAGACACAAGAAAATTAAATAAAAAGAAAGAATTGCAAACTAAAAACAGACACAATGGTGCAGTGGTTAGCACTGTCACCTCACAACAAGAAGATTTTGGGTCTGAACTGCTACAGCTTGGGCCTTTCTTTGTGGAGGCCCCATGTTCTTGCAATACATGCACAGGTTTTCTCCTGATGACCTGTGCTGGGTGTGTTTCAGCTGGCTCTTACCTTTTAGCACTCTGCCAGGATAAGCAGCTATAGATAATGTATGGATGGCTGCAAATAAACAGAACACAAGCAAATAAATGAAACACAGGCAACAGCCAGGGTTTAGAGAAACTGAGGTTATTTTGGAAGTTCACTTCCTGTCATCAGCAATTCATATTTTCAAACCTTTAACCTTAACAAGTCTCAGCTTGATTGTTGTCTGCCTGGTCCTTTCATCGCACTAGTACAAATCCCATCATGATACACTTCACAACAAAAATAATACATTAGTATACCAACCTTTAAAACTGAACTGACTGTTGTATCCCAGTTCAGGGTCCACATCCTTTAAAATCAACATTTCAAGACAAAATACTCTATAAGCAGTCAAATGCAATCTGCTTTTGCTGGACAGTTTCCATTAGAGGCAGGTGGTTCACATGAATTCAGAACATATCATCAGCTAACCACTTTTTATTTACCAGGTGTTTGCTGTTGGGTTGTCATCAGTCACTGGTAAATAGTACGTGTCGTATGAACTGGAACGATGAGAAACCACAGTGCACTGAACAGACTGGACATGTTGTTAAAAATGCAAACCGCTTAACAGCCTGGCAAATATTATCGTGATTTGAACTATGCTGCACTGTGCATATACATCACACTGAGGCTTAGCAGTTGATTTTAACACTTTTGTTTCCATCTTTTGATGATAGTTCAGAATTGAAGCTGAGAGCTTTCTGGATCTACCTCTCCTTTCTTGTTCCCTGTGCTGCTGTGACAATTAATCCCCCCCTAAGATCTATTAACTCTTATCTTAGAAACCAGGATACAAGGATACAAGGAAGTTTATTGGTCATTATACAACAGGTTGCATAATGAAATTAAAGTGTGGTTCCCTCT
>JAQMCX010000005.1:1739058-1749064 GCA_029814765.1 Acanthurus leucopareius
CAGGTGGGAAAACAGCACCAAAACCTGTGTAAAACAGCTGACTACACACGTCACAGTAACACCACGTGACCACTCTGTGGAAGTCGAAACTGTCAGGTAGGAGAAAACTACATTGGTCTGACATTAAAGAAACCTTTATACATAATATCTATTAAGTTCTAATAACAAACATGCAGATCGTATCATTACGAAATCCCTCAAAGAGCTGAAATGCAACAAGAAGCTCTGTAACTCGTCCCCCTGAAGCTCAGGCCATAAACTTATCCATCATGTTTTAATAAAACAGCCCCTTTCGACCATCTATGAGCCAAAATATGTGGTCAAATACTGAAACTGCCCACACTGAATTTCATAAAATCCCCAAAGAACCTTAAGCGATAAAATGTTTTGACCATCAGGCCTTGTTGTTAGTCTCACAGAAACCTTGAGGTGGAAAAGTTGCATCAATAAAAAAAATGTCTTTAAAGCCTGAAAGATTTCAGTGTGTTGACACTTCCTTTTTTTTTCCTCGGATCGTGCACACAACCTTCCACCTGTTCACCTTCTTTGCCTTAAAATATTCGAGCTGTGACGTCCTTGTCACACAGAACTCAAGATTAAAAGTAATAATGTTGTTGCTCATTCGAGATTTTAGCATTGATGTAACTTTGTAAAGCAGCCTGAGCTTGTAAAAATCAATAAAAAACCTTTGGGTGATTCAGAAATGTACATTTTTACATGACTAGTTTATCCTCTGAAATGAATCTTGTATTATTTCTTGTGTTCTGGATCTTTGAGTCTGTTCTTTAATACTGTATTGCAGTTTTTCAAGCCATTCAAACTGTTCCGAATTGTTTTATCTCTTTGAATTAATTGTTTTATGGGCTAAAGGGACCTTGTTTTGTACAGGAGACGGACATTTCTCTCTGTCTGGCCTGCCTTTGTCTCACTATCTCATTCAGTTCGTGAAGCTGTTGGAGTCCTGCCTCCCCCTTTTGTCCTCTGAGACCCTGAGACAGTGTGATAGTCTCTTCCTGAAGTTGTGTCCATTTTCATCCAGACTTTCCTTCCTTCCCTTTCCGCCGGGACAGAGACATGCCAGAGGTCCTTGGCAGGGTTCGTCTGCCCTGCTGGTGAACCTTTCTAGCTGGCAAAATTCAAGACTCAGTCCATCCGAGGCCCGTGCCACTTAGTGTTAGTGATGACTTGGACAGAGAACTGTAGGCTGGGGAGAAGGGATGAGGTCTGACGCCTGGACAAGATGCGTGTTGAGGAAAAAGGATGGAACGGAGGAGGTTAGCGAGAGACAGATGGGGGCGAGAGGGGGGCCGTCAGCAGGGAAATTTGGAAGAGGGGAACAAGGATGTTAACACTGAGGCAAGCTCGAACACGAGACACAAAGGTAACCCGGGAAATTAGGATTTGATGAGCTGCGAGCAGAGGAGTCAAGGAGTGATGCTGTGACAAGATTATCTGAGGGGTAAGAAAAAGAAGAAGGAGGGCGCAATCTGCCACTCTTCTTTTCCAATTTACACTTACCAACTTTTTGAAGCAGGAAGTAGTTGAATAAAATGGGGGGGTAGGGGGAGAAAAGGAAGAAAAGAAAAGAAGTGTTTGTTACTGAAAAATAAATCCATAGTCTATGTGATACTGTGTTTCATAGCAGAGAGCAAAAATATAAAAAACCTTGTAAGAAATAAAAAAAAAGGTGGTTGAGCGACGAAGAGAAGAAGAATGACCCAGAAGCTGGCTGATCAATTCTCAGCACAGAAAATAAATTGAGGATGGAGAAATGTCAGAGAATTGGAAAAAAAGGCAGAAATGAATGAGATCAGAAAGGAATGAAGGAAAACGGTGTGAAATAAAGCTGATATCAACAGAAAGGGATACCTGTGTGTGTGTGTGTGTGTCGGGTTCAGCCGGGGGAAGCCAAAAAAAGTGACTTAACTTTCTATCCTTGTCTTTTTTTCCTCTTCTTTTTTTTTAACTACCTCTTTCCTCAGCGATGCCCTGGTAACTCCCAGACAATTTATATGGAAATTCACCTGGAAGAGTCGCTGATTAATAGATAAATAATAAGCGAGGCTCTTAGGCGAGAAAACCAATTTGAGGTTTTGGTGTAAGATTCGGTTCCCGGTGTGTAAGAGAGCAACTTTCCGTCTGATTGTTAAAACTCAATTCTCTTCCCCTCTGGAGTTACATGGGACATTGTTGAGCCTTTAAGGTTCCTCAAAAAGATCCAAGAGCTTGTTTCTTCTTCTTCTTTTTTGGAAGTGAAGCTATTTTCTATCATTTCAAAGCAAAGATGGATTTTTCAGAAAATGAGCCTCGCAGTTTTTTTGTGTCTTTTTCATCTCGACTAGAATTCATAAACACTGCTTCATACATTCAATGCAAAACATTGATTTAATAGACCTGAATGACTCTAATTCTAATAATTTCTAATAAATTTCTACCTCAACAGAGAGACAATAATGTGAAAGGCTGCTTAGCGATAGTGTGCAGATGCAGATACAGTAGCAGCACAATTATCAGACGTTCCTGTCTGACATGTCTGAAGTGTTTAAGTGATGAGGATGCTAACAGTTTTGAGCCTGCGATGCGTTCAGGTCAGTGGGTTTGGTGTACAAACACAGCAGCGGGCGTCACTTCAGTGAACACCAATGTTGTTCTAACAAGGACAATTACCCTAATACTTGCTTGGAATTAAAAACCTCATTACGGAGACTTAATTAATGATCTGGAAAGTAAAGGATATTAACAAAGAGCAGAGTGATAACAGCGTTGTTGCCTTTGCCACGTTTAATCTACATGTCTCATTTTTTTGGGCACTTTCTCCCCGGCAATCAAGTAGAACATTTCATTTTCATAATGATAAATTTAAATTTCATCACATTACGGACTCCTTTTTTTTAATATACTGGACACTTATGAGGTGAGAATCCCCAAAGGCGTTGTAGTGTCCTTTCGGGGTGAAACGGCACTATTACAGCATGTCTTATTGGAAGAAAAGCCAGAGATAAGCTGTTGTAATGCCACAATGTTAGTGCCCCGGTGACAAGGTTGCATATTTGTTGAAATGAGCTGAGAGGAACGGGGAAATTAATACGGCACAGATAGCGAGCAATAAGGACAAGTTAGGACAATTTGTGTTCCTCCCTCAGCTACGTACGAGTGTGACATTGAAAGGACTGCGTCTTTGGAAGATAAAGAAATGAGAGAAGTGATATGAGTCTGAGAAGGGCAAAGTGTTTAAGAAATAAGGGAACATAAAGAAAAGTAAAGTAAAGAAAAAATGAATGAGGAGAATTTAAAATAAAGAAAGTCAGGCAGAAAAGCTGAAGTTGAGATCATTAAGTATTAGAAAACTTGTCAGTATATATATTTATTTTTAAGGCTCAAGGATTTTACTTTATTTTCAGTACATTTAACATCCAATATAAAGAAATTCAGTCAAATAAGATGCCAGGATCAATAATAAAAACATAAAAATCCTTGCTACTCTTCTATCTCGCATCAGTCCTGTTTCACTGTGTGTCGCATGTTTTGCTTTTTGGAATTAGACCCACAGGCCTGCTGCTTTTTTTATTAGGGACTGATGATCACCTGGCATCCCTGGTGAATGCAATTAGTTCAAATGCAATTATCTAGATGGTAAAATGAAAAAAAAACCAGCATCAACAACAACAAAAACGCAGCAGTGCTGTGACTTCTGTGGACCTCCATTTAAACCCACTGAGATAAGATCTGTTTATCGGGCCCATTGATTCATAAAGCAGAGGATGTTTAGTTTAAGAGCATCAGCATAAATTAAACATAAACTCATGTCTAATATGACATTAAGAAAAAGAGAGGAAGCCAACACATAACTGCATTGTTGCACATCGTATACAGTAATCTAGGAAAATATGCAGTTGGCTAAAGTTTCTAGCTGCTAAAATATTTGTATTTCATAGAAACAGCAGATTTGAGTTCTTCTACAATAATCATCAGGCTAATACTTTAGTCTCGTAGGATGTTTGCACAGCAGAGCTGAGGACTCGGAGTGAGATCACGCACAGCAAACATTAGCGTGAGCACTCGAACATGAGATTTTTATTATCTAGCACTTCATTTATGTGAATCACCACTTTTAGGAAGTTTTCCTTCAGCTGAAACTAATCGTATATCGGAGTGAAATGCATGGAGGCTTACTTGGATCGGACAGGATGGAGTCTGTCTTGGGCAGAAACTGGTCACAGCGGATTCCCTGGTATCCTTCTCGACACCTGGTGGAAGAAAAAAGACGAAACATCAGTATTTAAATCTGCTCATCGGGGAAAAAATGCAGCTGCAAACATGGAGGAAGGAGACAAATGCAGGAAAAGGATCAGCTGAAATGAGCTAAATTGAAAGAAGTGCACAGTAAGACATGCTGATTGGAAGAAATGCACAATGTGGCTGAAACCTGCAATGAGAGGAAAAAAAAAGTGTTGATGTCTTTTTGTCTTTTTCAGCCAAAATCACAAATTAGAGCTGCAGCAGACGTAACCTTTCTCAGTGTGCAGCTAAATGAGTTTCAGGTTCCTCGCCTGGTCAAAGGAAATCATCACAGAAACCACCGAACGATGAACCAGAATGTAAAACTTTTACCTTTAAGTGAGCAGAAAGAAGCGTGTTAAGGTGAACTCTTGATTAATCTGCAGCAAAAAAAGATTTCTCCCTTCGTGCTCTTAACCCCTTTCAGACCACCAGCCTCAAGAAAGTCTGATCGGGAGTCGTCAATTAATTAAAGAAACATTCCGTGGTGTCTGGACAGACTTTCAAGAAATGTATTGGATCTGATTGGCACATTTCGTGCTCAGGCAATGATCATTAAGCAGCTAATGAATTCTGAAATGGGCTCGGACTGTTCGTCAGCGAGCGTCTCAGGGAAAGACGTGCGTTGCGAGGATGTAATTTTAATTCATTTTGGCTCAATAAATAGCAGATATAAGAGTAACAGTGTCTTACAGTGCGGAGAGACGACACAGAGGCTGAAATGCCAGCATGCTGTGTGGAGCTTAATTGGGTGCCTCGCTTGGTTTGGATATCAATACTTGCTTCTGGCCGTTTGTATCTCGCTTGCTGCTCTGTTTTTCTTTGTTCCTCTTGAGGAAAATGCATCTCTCCTTCATGCAAATAAACAGAAACTTATGCAACACAAGTGGCTTGCAGCTCACTCTCAAAAGCTGATCTATAAAATATATCATTTGATTTTCCACTTTCACAATAAAAGCATCCCATCCACATAAGGACTGTTTTGAATGAATGTGCATCTAAATGAAACACAGAAACACAGCTGAAGTGCAGGGAGGAGCATGTTAAACTGTGACATAAACTTAAACCCAAAGCAGTTCTGGTCAGTCAGAGGCCCGGCTTCACTGCAGCTGGATGTCTGACAGCTGTTATTTCCAAAACTTGCATCATTGCAGGAACTGTGTTGGAGGAGTGTTGGATTATCCAGTAAACTGGACAAAAGGCCAAGATGAAGAGAGAAAAGCTAAGTTTTGTACTCGTGAACAAAGCCTGAGTCTTAGTTTTCTCTTTCGACCCAAACTGCGTCCCAATTCCTCCCCTGTGGCTTTGTGTCATTGACGCTCCTGGAAGTAATCTGTATCCGCACTGACAAGTTGACAGCAGAGCAAATATACATATCCCAGTGGTCTCTGCCTTTGGAAGCCCCCAACTGGGAGAACATCTACGTCCACCCAGACAAAACACCACAGCCGTGCATAGAGATCAAGCCTGCAGAAGAATGAAGTGTGACATATCAAAGACTTATCTGTGCAGAATAATAATAGCGACCCTCTCTTTGTCTTTCATCTATGGTGAGTGATTTTCAATTATTAAATGAGTTGCAGTAGGCGGGCAGAGATGCACTTGGCTGTGCATGCCAGTGGTTTGTTTAAAGAGCATCTTCACTGCTGGGAGGATCCCAGGGCAAACACGGTGACGGAGGAGAGTCTGCGATGTCGACGCCGAAACTAAACACAAATGTAGACAAAAAATGTTGTTGTGGCATTAAATTGAAGTTCAGAAAGGACCTTTTTTTACCTACATACTGCAAAAAAGCTTGATATTGAGTGTGCTGGAGTGCACACTGCACTGTTGTCCCACATTGTGATGCACAGAGGAGATGAGAGATGTTCTCACAGATGCAGCACTTTAAAATAAATTGCAGCGCTGAGATAGAAACAGATTTGGTTAAACAGACACTAAAAAATAAAAATAAAATCTTCAGAAAATCATTTTATCCCTTTTTGAAGTTTAACAGCGGCGTTTTAAATGTGCAAACTGACATTAAAACACATCCAGTATCGATTCATTTCCAATAACGCAAAAGGGTAAAACACGAGCGCCAACAAGAAGAGCAAACAGTGAAAATGTGTGTTTCCTGTTTAACACAAACAAATCTTACGCTGCGTGAAATGTCAGAGCTTTTTTTTTATTATTGCAAATTAAAGCAGGAGAAGCACATTTGCAACTACATGACATGTTAAGAAACTGCACTCCAGTCTGTGAGCTTTGGGGTCATAAGAGTCAAATAAAAAATGATAAATCTGTGGAAAGTGTCTGCTGTGAAAGACCTACAGTTTATTTAGGACCATAATGCACCTTGACTGGAGCTGTAGGTGAATATTAATTAGCTTTCAGGGATAAACTGACATGTGTTTATTACTGTAGTTTAAATGCAGTCTGAATGCAAATGAGACTTTACAGCCAGCTGTGAGCGTCGCATTCAGTAGATTAACCCAAGGGCGCATTTTCTGCTCGACAACTATGTGTTTTGGTAAACAACTGCATGCTGTATTTACTGTATGTACGAAGGCTTCATCCAGTCACATTATTCACACCATGTGACCTTGATGACAGACTGTAATTACATCAACTGTGCTGTTAAAAAGACCCGAACCATTCCATCATTTTTTAAAGGCGTCCGTGCGGCTGCCTGTCCTTCGAGTTCGTCACCCACACTGCAAAAGTAAAAGCTGAAAACAACAAATATGCGTCGTGTGTGTGTGTGTGTGTGTGTGTGTGTGTGTGTGTGTGTGTGTGTGTGTGGGAGCAGGAGAACAAAACAAACACAAACAAATGCGGTCGCCTCGTCTCAAAAACATGATTCAAATCACATCTTAAAACTCCGCTGAGAGTTTTCTCCATGTTTTCTGACTTCAGCGTCCTCATCCGATGCTTCTATTCAGGATCAACATCTTATATGTCAACAGGTCAAAGTTCAACCCTTTCTCTCTGCTTTTTTTGAGCTAATTGTGTGGTCATGTGACTTCTCCCCGGGCTGGTACGACCGATGCCGACTGAACTCTGACAGCAGGCCACATTTGTCACACCAAGTGGAAGAGCTGGAGACGATTTAACGAACAAAGGGTTAAAACAGTGACATTGCCTGTGTGTCATGCCTACTGGGGGGGGGGCTGTGGGAGTGAGGGGGCTCAAACAGCAGCGATTAGACTGAACAATGTGGTAAAAAACACTTCACATCAGAGATAACAAACACTTCTGCACAATTTGGTAAGAAAAGCGGCTATAGATGCCATAAAAACAACTGTAGTATTCTGTTTTATCATATGAAGTTTTTGTATCTTAGAAACACTTTCTATAATTTACTGATCTGTTTCCAGCTAAAAGAAAAGAAAAGCTCAGAGTACTGAATGTTTGACCAGATGAGAGACAGTCTGAGGGTACAGAAGAGGTGTTTAGTATTAATATTATCATCGTAAAAGAAAAACAGGGAGAGAAATTCATTCATGCATGTGTGTGAGGATGCATACATGGGAATTCCTTCCAGTTGCAGAGAGCAGAGAGGAGCAGGGGATAGATGTTAACATGCTGGCTGCATGTTAAATGAGAAATTTCTGCACAGTGAAGTGTGAAAAATGTGCTTGAGCACCAAGAAGCACCGAGACTGTGCACAGGGAGTTTTAGCACATTAGCAACTTTTTTGGAAGCTGGAAACAAAGAGCCAATATTGTAGGTAAATTGATGTTTTTTTATTCGGCCTTGCTTTTCTTTTCAGGACACAAACACAAAAAAAAACGCCCTTCGTATCTGCACAGCTGCACCACAGCAGCTCCAGCTGAGGTCACAAGCGCTTTGCTCAAGGGCACCTCAGGGATTTTTCTTGCAAATGTTGGATTTCAATGGACTCTGAGTTTAAAAGTTACTGTTTGGAAGTTTCATCAAACGTCTGAGTAAAACTTCTATACTGGTTTTAAACTTCTCACATTATTTGCATGCAGATGTGCAGGATAAAACATCTGTTTCCACCTCCACCATTTAAATTTCCTCCAAATGAGGAAGTCAGCTTAAATTAAATATAAACTGAACTGTCTCTTCAATATGCATTGCATAAATGTTGATACATGTACATTTCTTTTATCTGTGGCTTGCAGAGATTCATCAGAACTTTTTGTTCAGGCGTCTAGCTGAAGAAACATCTCATGGAGCTGACAGAAATGATCAGTTGGCCTCCTGTTGAATCTCCTGACAGACAGTTGGCGTGTTCTCGGTGCGATGCAGACCCGTTATTTATAGAGTTTGTCCAACACACAGAGAGACTGAAAACTGGCAAATAAAGATGGATTTCTGAAATGTTCTTTTCTGAAATCTGACTGCTCTATATTTTTCTTCTGCAGAAAAACGTTTACTGTGTCCACTGATTCTCCCCGAGATACTAAAGATGTGATACGAATAAAGTAATGAGGTAATCTGCAGAGTCAAACATCAAAAAGAAACATCGAAGATCCAAACAACTGCTTGTTTCTCCTTGGCAGAGCGGCTATTTGGACCAATTTATGACATGCAGCCACACCGCGGCGTTCGGCTCTACAGTCTATTAACAGGAAATATTCCTCAGTGCGTTGGTCAGACTGTGACAGGTTGGTTCAATGATCTCCACATTCTGAGCCATTTTCTTGGCATGGGATTCATTTTCGAGCTAAAATGTCCGATAAACTGTCCAACAAATAACGGGGAAAATGAGGGAAAGAGTTGTTTCTGTCATAGTTGGAGTTCGGCCTCGTAGGCTCGGCGAGGAATCCACAGAGTGAAAATCAACAAAAAGCAGCTGCAGAACTTTCAAATGAAAACGGTTTCTTGCATCCAAGGCGATGAGCGAGTCAATTAGTGAGCGGAGAAAGTTCTTAAAGACCCAATTATTGCCACATTCACACAGGTGCTGAGGAAACTCTTTATGAGAAACTTGGCTTCAGCGGATAAAAGCAGGTGTAAAAGATTCTCTTTTTTTTATTTCATCAATATCTTTTTTTATTTAAAAAGTAAGTCGGGCTGATGATGGTGAAAGCGGTTTGTTACCATGAATACCCAATGAAGTCATATTGTTTGATTTATCAAATTCTAATATAATCCAATATGTCTGTTTGGCTTTCATAGCAACTTGCTGCTCGGAGGTTTTTCTTAATCAGACCTCCAGACAACCAAATGCAATTGACAGGCGAGACTTCAAAGGAGGCCCGAGATGATTACTTTTCTACTTTAATGACATTACATATCGCTCAACCATACGTGTTTCCATTCATCCTTCCCTCGGATTGAAATGAAAATCTAGCTTCTCCGGGTATCAAGGGAAGTCTTTCACCCAGTCGGGGTGATTGAAATGTATCTGGGGCGCCGCGCCTCGGCCTGACAGTTTACGAGAGGCCAGCAGGGTGTGAAAGTGTGTGTGTGTGTGCATTGTTTGAGCCGTCGGGCATCAGCGTGTCCTGTGTGTGCATGTTTTTATATGTTTGTAATTTGCACAGAGACAAAAAACAGAAGAACAGAAGTAAAAACAGAAGTTCTGATGGCTGAAATACACCAGGAAAATGTGGAAGTGCTGTTACAGTTACTGTGTGTTTTTACGAGCAAAAGTTACAAAAAATAAATGAAGAAGATGGCAAGTTTTTGCAAAAATAATAACATGGGTTTGATTTATACAGATATGTTGAACTACCGTGATCCAACATGCTTTTATTTTGGTGTTTTGTTTTCA
>JAQMCX010000005.1:1749521-1784419 GCA_029814765.1 Acanthurus leucopareius
GGATTATAAGGCGCACTGTCGGTTTTTGAGAAAATTAAAGGCTTTTAGGTGCGCCTTACAGTGCGGAAAATACGGTAATGATTTTAAAAAAACAACATTAAGGAGCAGTGAAATGCAAAGAGTAAGGATTTTTTTATAAGATAAGATAATATATAATAAGATATTCTTTTATTAGTCCCACAATGGGGAAATTTGCATTGCTGCAGCAGCAGGTGGACATTAAAAGACAGAATGTAAAAAGCAGCAATAAGAATAAAGAATAATAAATAAAAAGTACAAAATAAGAACAAGAAATTGTACATTATTTACAAGGATGATGGTATTAAGCGATAATATTCAATTGCAATTCAATTTTTCCTTCTACTTTCACAAGAAAGTGCTTTGCACAACAGTTATTAAGGGTGGGGGGGGCTTGTAGACTTTATCAGATAGCCGACAGCAGAGAGACGACAGGAAGTAATAAGACAGAGAGACAGGAAGTCGCATGCAACAAAGGTCTTTGGTCAGACACGAACCAGGAATGTTGCAGTTTATGGTTCGTGCCTTGACCCCCCCCCAGGCCACGGTGCCCGACAAGACGAGTCAATTGGCAGAGAGGTGGAGTTAAGCAGCTTAAGGTGGCGGCTCAGCCGGCCATGTTTGTTGCCTTAATACATACCAGGTTATTTCTGCTCGTATGCAACCAAGGAATTCATATTTCTTATCATAAGTGAGTATTTTGTGGACATGAATGCAGCAGTTTGTAGTAAAGTCCACCTTTGTGGATTCAGCCGCAGACTTTGCTCCACAGAACATTCATCTCGTTATCTAAATCCTCATGTCTTTCCTCTGTTAATCCACCTTCCACTTAAATATTAATCCGTGCACTCTACTCAATCACCGCTCCGTGTAAACCAGTGACAGGACGGGGGGGGGGGCAGCGTTTTAGGAGGATGTTTGACGCTGGTCACCATGCATGGCAGCATGAACCAGAGTCTCTCATTATCTAAACACTCTTACATTAATGCATCATTTTCTTTCAATCTGACATCATTTAGGTAGTTTAGTTGATGAGTGAAGCATCTCCAAAGTGTCTCTAAATCGCTGCTTCATTGACAGATTTGATTTAATTTACCCATGACATACCTTAATGATGTACTTGTGACAATTACACACAAATAATCAAGTACTTAGAGGAAAAAATTCAAACGTCATTCAACAATAAGTTTGAATTCACAGATGACTGTGAACCAAAAGTTCATTGAAGACCGTCAGACTCTTCTGAGCTCCATGTCTGACAAACAAAAAGAACATTTTGCAGCTGACGATGTTCTAGTTTTGTTAATTTTTTTGTAAAAGGCCTGCATGAAGCTGTAATTACTAAACTTGTCATTAGAAGGAAGAACTTGTTCTTTTTGCTGTAATTTAAAAATGTGTTCCTTCTGGATCTCAGCGTGCTGTGAAGCTCCTCTGTTGTTGTTCTGTGTTAAGGAGGCGTGGCCTGTAAGAGGAAACTTATGCGACTGTCACAGCCTGATCAGGGCGAGTGGAGGAGCTGAATCCTGCTCTTCTCTGCTTCTGTCTGCCTGGTAGTTCTGTCTTTTTATTGGTTTGGTGGCTGGATTTTTTAGGTGTGAGAAGGACAACTGGATGGAGTTATGGTGAGAATATCAAGAGTCGGATACATCGCTCTGCACCCCCCCACGCCGCTCCTATGAACCGAGAACGACGAGCGTTTTCCAGATTGTTTAAATCAAATTCTGAGCGAATCAGTGAGAAATTCAGCCCATTTGAATTTCCTGGCGTTAATGCATCTCCTCGTTCACGCTCGTCTCCAACGTTCTCCTGCTCTTTTCTCTCTGGATGTTTCCAGCTGTCAAGCGCAACTGACTGCTGAGCTTCTCTGGTTTTTAAATAAAACATGCCTCCCACTGAATGTTGCATACATGCCACGCTGTTTGAACGTGTGCCCTTTCCTCCATCTCACCAAGAGTCCTGTGAATCCTCACCTCCACCTCCAAACCCTCTCCACAGCAGCGGGAGCTTGCTCAATAATTCAGAGCTCCACCTAGCTGCTGATCCCAAAATTAAAATGAAAAACACTTTTCCTGATGCGTCTCGTAATATACTCAGCTTTTACCTCGGCTCCCCTTCCTCTCCCTCTCTCCTTCACCTCTCCTTTACATATTTCATAACTTTATTTAAAATGGGGAGAAAAGGGATGAGGAGACACCCATCTGTGGAGGCCAGAAGATGTTTGACGCATAACAAAACTTAAACTTTACTTTCACAGTGAAGACAGTCTTTTCTTGGTCGAACATAAACTTTATTATTGCAGAAAACACAAAAAAAAGATAGTGGATTAATTTAAAAACAGGTTGAACATCTGGATTAGTCTCTGGGTTCTCCTTCAGCTCTTCCTTCCAGTTCAGTAGAAGTAACCTAAGAACCTTTAATACTGTAGCAGACTATCATGTCACACTCTATAAATACATCCCTCTGTTTTATGCAGCGATCTTGATACGGACTGGAAATGCCATCAACGGGCGAGATAACACTTAAATCCAAACTCTTATCTCTTTTCATTCCTCCTCTTCTCTCCATCTGTATCCCTGTTTTCGACCTTCTCTCCTAATGAATATTAACACTTAATCACTCAGACCCCTTATCTCTGCGCTTAATAATTCCCTCCTTCTAAGTCACTTTGATTAGACGGTTTGTTCGCGCAGTCGACGGTGGCATTCAGGAAATATCTGCTCATTGCATCTGAATGTTAAAAGGGGGCTGCTGAGGTGGGTTGAATAAATTAGCTTTTATCTCTGCTGATGACAAGGAGCATGTTTCACACACACACACACACACACACAGAGTTACAGCATCATGTACAGTGTGCGTTGTCATTTATGCACATCAGATCCAACATTCAAGCTGAAAGCACTTTGATTGCTCATCTCAGTCTTATCGAAGTTAATTCTGCATTTTCAAGTGAAGAACGTCGCTGCTGTCGTCTGTGAGTGATTATTAAATCTCCTTTCAGACAGTTTTACTCAAACAACAAAAATATACCTTTATTAAAAACACACAGGGATGAAATATTATGATTATATTTGTTTGAAATCACATTTTTCAGAGCTTTAAACTTGCACTAAATGGTCTCAATGGTGTCCTCTGATTATTCTCTGTCCACCATCTTCAGGATGAGCTGGGATATGTTAAGTTAAGTTAACATTCAGACATTAGTGACAGCATCAGTGACTGATATCACTTGAGGTTCATTGGCAGAAAGGGTTAAAATCCTGCAGCAATGCTCTGAAATCTAGTGAAAAGCTTAAAAAGCAGCAGAGTAGAGGTTGTTATTGTGGCAGATAAACGTCCGTATGTTGGAATGGCATCTTCACATCCATGTAATTAGTCAAGTTCTGTCACTAAACTCCCAGAAATTCCAGAAATGCAGAATATCTGCTTTAATTTTGCTTTAAATAATCATTTCTTTGCCCCGTCGTCTGTTTTAATTTGCGGTTCTGAGTGTTTCACCTTCTGTTTTACTTTGTTTTCTGCTCGATATGCTGACGTGGCCTTTGGCAGCAGACACAATGGAAGGAGTGTACTTGCCACGGGGGTGGCAGCATTATCACGTCCCACTTTCAGAAAATTCACCAAAAACACCCAAAAGCCAAAGGAGGATTTCTGCAGGAGAGCGTGCGGTTTGTGCAGGAAAACAATGGTCTCATGAAAGCTTTGACCTTTGGATGAAATTAAGCAGCAGCAGAGTCCATCAGGGTAATCAGATAATTAAACTCGCCCCCTTTTGGCCTCTGTTTTGGATTATTTTGTGTCCCTTTGGAAAAAGTTTTCACACTGTGAAAGTGTCGCTTGCGTGCTGCTGATCCCGTTAGAGGGCACAGCTAAGAAGGCATTTGGCGAGGATAACGCCTCACAAAGGAATTTTAAGTTATAAACCTTCTGGAAAGTGGCAGCCGCTTTATCTCCCA
The DNA here is from genome assembly GCA_029814765.1 of Acanthurus leucopareius. NCBI lineage: Eukaryota > Metazoa > Chordata > Actinopteri > Acanthuriformes > Acanthuridae > Acanthurus > Acanthurus leucopareius. Next base: position 1,753,493 of record JAQMCX010000005.1, read on the forward strand.
AATGTTGATGCTGGGATTTAAAATCTTATACATGTAAAATGTAATTTCACTGCTGGAACTATCGCTTATAGAAAACATCAGCAATATTACCGAATGCAGCTGGAATGACAGTTGATATTAGATTAGAAATAAATCCTGTGAGAAATCTGAAGAATATGTATATGAAGGTGGGCGAGCGGCAGCGATAAGACAAACTCTCATGCCTCAGACTGGGAACATGCTTTTTTTTATGCTCAGATAATCTATAATTACCATTTGAATCTTTTTGAAATATGATTGGAACTTTTACTGCGACGGAAAATACAAAGAAATCCAAATGTTTCCTTTAACTGAACCATGTGGATGTGCATCCACACGTCGTGGGCAAAGACCTGTGATTGATTGTGACTGACAGATTTCCTTTAGTAAGAATGTGAGAGAGGAAGAAAAGATGTTCCCACGAGCCATTCTTCATAACTTTTTAACTTTTTATGTGGAAAAAACAAAGTTAAACAAAATATTAATCATAGAAAAGTGTCTTTTAAATGTGTTTGGAGAGGAACTTTAATGAGAAGAACTTTATGATGATGATGGTTGTCGAGCATCGACATCACAAAGTTTCTCTCCGTCTTCCTGCAAATAACAAAAGCTACAAGCCAAACAAGCTGCAGGATGTGCTTTGTCATTATTTCTGACCTGCAGCACTCGAAGGCACCGCCGGCTGAATTCAAAGCTTCAGGACGGGGATGAAGCTGCTTACATGGAGCACATGTGAGCAGCATCACACACGCTGCAAAGCCAATTATTTTTTAAGAGACAGATGTTGTCTGTGTGCAGGAGAACATGGCAGAGCGAATGTCGGTGCAACACGAAGATGCTGTGATGTTTCACCGAGCAAATAACGTCTCCTGTAAGGAAAAGGTTGAAAGTGAGGGATGTTTCTGCAACGCACAGCCAAATGTTGCCCAAAATCTAGTAAACTTAACAATGCAAAACATATAATATGAAAAAACATCAGGTCATTTCAACATTAAGCTGTAATTTGTCCTGAAACGCCTCAGTGTTTGTTCCTGCCGCTCCTAACGGCCTGTGTTACTTCTTTAACTTGTGTTATAAAACCTGGCCAGAGGAAAGTCCCGCTGAGATTGTTGTGATGCATATAATCACAAAAAAATCTCAGAAAATGTGATGGTGTTTTATTCATATAATGTGCCCATAAGAAGCCCCATTACCTCCAGGTGATGTAGGAGAATCTCAGTTTAATCAAAACACAACCTGAGGCTGAAGAGAAGGATTATGTGACGAGACATTACCAATTTTCACAGGATTATCACCCAACGGCGATGATTAAGGACTCTGGCGTAAGCACTTCCCCGAGCCTGAGAGACAGATGTCAAAATCATGGAAAAAAAATACCTAAAACAATTATTATCTCAGCAGAAGTCCATCCATTTCCTGAGATCTCAGCCTGACAGATGCTCGTTTCAACCCACGACTTCAGATTTAATCCACAACTAACATGAAAAACACAAGAATGCAAATGATCTTTCTCCAAAAAACTCAAACCTTTTGTTTTAAAGTTGCTATAATCAATATTTTTTTATATTTAAACTGTGAGAAGTTTGATGCAGAAGAACATTTATTCTGAGAGTTTCGGTTGAAAGATGATCACGGAGGGAAACGTCAGGTGAAACAGAAAAGTGCTGACCTCAGCTGTTCTCTGTTGTTCGGCCTCCGAATGAACTTTAAAACAAAGCGGCGCCTCTTTTTAAGGACAGACGTGTTTGATAAAAGTGTCGAGCAGATCTCTCCTTATTTCATTTGTTATTCCTCTGAAGTTTGATCAGACTGACGCGCTATTTTTAACCGCCGCGTTTCACATCCTGGTTACAGACTAAAGTTTTGAAGATTTTTGACAAAATAGTATCAAATCACATGATGACAGCAGTGACGGTGATGCTGCTCAAGTGTGCTCCTTGTTCACTTGTGTTGTTTTTAGCAAAACAGATACATAAAGTAGATTCAGGACGAATGAATCATCATTATTCTGCAGATGCTGACAGATGTTGTGTTGCTTAACTGTAATTCAAAGTTTCCCAAAGTGTGGCCTTCTAATGTTGATGTAAAAGTTAATCATTTCTGAGTTTAACTCTGCAGTTTGATGGAAAAATGAGATGAAAAAGCCACCAAGGGAAAAAAAAATCTATGTTTTCTACATGTTTTTAAACTCATCTGCTTTATCTGCATATATTTGTTAACCGCAGTCTGAGATCAATAACAGATTCTTAAACATTTTCAGCGGTTTTGCTCTGTAACATCAATTATAATTGAATAATTCTGCACTCAGTGATCGATACTCTGAAGGCCTCTGCCATGTAACGTGCATGTGAAATCGATGCATAATGAAATCTTGAGCAAAAACACTCATGTTTGCCGTCGGCACTTCTTTTATTTTGTCACATCATGTGCTGCTGAGATTCACAGTAAATTTACTCCCGACTGTTTAAAGCTTAAATAAATGCTTCGGACAAATCTGAACGAGCACGCTTGACACAAAACCTCTCATGTCAAGAACCTGATGCCAGACTCTCGAGGAACATGACGTGAGTACTCGCATTACTCGACTGGTATCTAAATTAATTCCCCCCTTCAGACTGAATCTGCGATACGGACAGATTTCTCATTATGCTAATACGGTGACTGACGTTAAATAGTCTTAGTTGGGAAAAAAAGAACAAGAAAACAAAGAATATCAGAGAGAAAAACGAGGCGATTTCGAAGCTTGAATGAGGCTGTGATTTAAAGTTTAACCATCAGAAAAACACAGAAGTTTCTGACTTTAAAACTTTCTGCAGAATCACTCAGAAATGTGCTGCACGTGCATGAAACTTCTTCTTCTACCTCGAGCCAAAAACTTGACACCTTCGTACACTTACAGTGAATCAAGGAACAATGACTGGAGCAAGAAGAGAAGACAACTCTGCTAATCTGTGGATCCCCTCCCATCATCATCCATTTTAATCTCAAACAATAACACACTGCACTTGCAAACGGTTGCAGACGTTAAAGAGGCCAGCAAGTAGAAAAGAGCTGCAACAACAGAAGCAAAAAGTGAACCTCCCAAAAATCTGTTGTCGACAGCATTCTTTAAAGAAGGGATGAAAAAAAAGAGGAAAGAAGCTTTGTTATGAGGACAAGAAAGAGGCGAGAGGAAGTAATTACAACATAACAGCAGAAGCCGTTTACACAAGACTTCCGATGTGCCGCAGGATCGGCAACACCGAGCGCCTTCTGTGACCCGATAAGACCCCAGAAACACACCCGAGCCGGCAGGTTTTTAATTTTTTGGGGAGAAGAAGAAAAGAAATGAAAACTGCCAGAAAATCTTTTCTGTCTCATGTCAAACTAGAGCAAAGCAAAGAGTGTAGTATTTTTTTTTAAAGAGCTTTAAAAAGAGAAATAAAAGAGAAAAATAGGCCTGAAAACCAGAGATGAACGTCAGTTACATGATGCGTTCATGAAAACAAGATTTTTTAATGATAGATTGTAAATAAATTATGCAGATCACAGTTTCATCTTTCTTTTAAGAAAGAAATATAAATCAGTTTGAACAATATCACGTATTCCAGCTTTCAGAGAAACAAGATTTCAGTCTCTCCTCGTTATGAACTCACATGTTGGCTTCGTTTTAAAAGTCTTGTTTCATTTTGCAAGTTAAAAAAAATAATAGTGACAAAATAACAATGTCAGCTGAACTGCAGATTTATTTGGAGTTATTTAATCATATAACATTTGCTGCTTTTCCACTTGACTAACTGCAAACTGTGTTTGATTAATGTGCTGAAACTATAAATGTCCATATTTTGGGTTGGTTTGTTGTTATTCTAAAAATTATTTGACATTTCATTTACATTTTAAAATCATATTTTTTTCTATGAAACACACATCCACCACAAGTTTTTAAGACCTAAATCCCTCCTCAGAGGTTGAGATGTTTTTCTTCTTCACTTCTCTGTGAGTGCAGCTCAGTGTATCGTGTCAGTTCGACGGCGCCATGTTTTACAGTGGAGACGAGCAGAGAGACGTGTGAGAGAGGCTGAGCAGATATACGGTGGCAATACGTGATCTGAACTCATAAGCATGCATCGCCTGCTGTAATAGTATGCATGCATGTGTGTGTGTGTGTGTGTGTGTGTGTGTGTGTGTGTGTGAGCACACGTGTGGGTGTGTGTGAGAGAATCTGAGAAAGAGGAGAGCAGGGGTGGCAGCTGTAGTATTAATTAGGCAGGTGAGATGAGTGGACTGCAGCATCATTACATTGGCAATTAGAGTGCAGTCTATTTGCCTAGCATGCCCCTGGCTCTGAGATAGAGAGAGAGATAGAGAGAGAGTGAGAGAGAGAGAGAGAGAGAGAGAGAGAGAGAGAGATGCAGAACCACTTAGAAGATTGAGTGTGATGGGAAGACGAACAAAAGAGGAAGAGAAAAGCAGGTGGGAGAGAGATTCAGAGGCAGAGGGGATGCTATGTGGTCACGATTCATAAAAAGGATTTATGGCTAATCCCTGGAGTGACAGTCAGCTTCCATGATCTCCACCAGCGTGCCGGTCAATCACGGAACAATGTGATGCGTTGAACGAACGCGGCGCGTCATGACACGTATCCTAAATATGTCCTTTCTCTTGGTGCATGGGTGTCATCCTGCAGTTTGGTGATGGATGACATGAAAAATAAGCAGATGGATGCAACATCACATCTCAGTGTGCCGCCATTCTTCTCCCCCTCCCTCCCTCTCCTCCACACACACACACATGAAAACACACTCTGTGGAAGACATATAAGATTGTAAATTCCTTGGTACTTCAGCTCCAGCAGAGAAGAATAAGACCAAAATTGCTCCACAAAGTAGGTCAACCCCCCCTTCAGCTGCTCCAACACAAACTACGTGATAAATGTGTGAACAGCAAGAACTTTAATCTGGAAGAACTCGAGTGTGAGAGCAAATGTCAATTAAAGATTATTTGAACAAAGCTGAACTCTGGATAACGGAGTGTTCATTCTGTGTGACGTTAAAAGGTGATTCATGTCTAAAAGCAGCTTCATCCTGATGCAACTTCACTGGTTTCTGTTCTTAAAACATGTTTGTGGTTTGGTACGAATTTTAAAATCAAGCTGAACTTTGTTAAGCTGAACCACGTGTTTCTAAACCGACAGGAAACGGAAATATAAAGGGGAGCAGACTTAATTTTGACAGCAAATTCTGATTTAGTCTTAGTCTTTTGAATAACACATCATTTAGTTTTAGTCATATTTTAGTCATCTGACATCTTTTAGTCTTAATCTAGTTTCAGTCGACTAAATAAAGATATGCATTCTCCCTGAATGACCTGCAGTGCATATGATTCTTTCAAGATGAAGTACAATATTATTGAAATAGTTAACCACCGAACTCTGAACTTGTTGTCTTCTACTGTCTGTGCAAAATCATAAACATTAAAAAAAATAAGGTGCAATTGTCAAAAATAATATAACTTTTGGTTGTAATGCCACTGCAAGCTCTGACATTTCTGTGTTCATGAGACATGCCGTCGCTCTCGGACCGGGTGCACTGCAAAACGTTAGCATGTTGCTAACAACAAGGGTCAGCGGAAATTAAGCAAAGCTGTGCAACTAAACACAACTAAATATAATGAAGGTTAACAACCGAACTGTCGTGAAAAACGTCTTAGAAACTGTGTGAAGTTCTGCAAACTCGTCTTCGTCCTCCTCCTGTAAGTGACCTCTCAACCCACCCTCAAAAGAATCGCTCTGATTGGATTTCGTCCTAACTTTTCCCACAAAAAGAGGAGTTTTGATTGGATCTCCTCTCCATTCGTCCCTCCCTGATATTTTCATCTCGTTTTTATTCGTCGACTTAAGTGTCAGTTATATTTCGTCACCGTCTTCGTCATCATATCTGACTTTTATTCAGTTTTTATTTAGTTTTCGTCTGTGAAAAAGGTTCGTTGACGAATATTTTCCGTCAAAGTCTTCGTCAACGAAATTAACACTGAGGGGGAGGAACTGACACATAAGTGACAGAATGACTGCTATTTAAAATGTGATAACATACAGTTTGCACACTGACGTGCTCGACTCACACACTCCCTGAATGGCTGCACAGCCTCCTGATGTGTGTGTGAAACACAGGCCTTGTCAGGTATAATCCCTCCATGTTTCTTTTCTTTTTTTGAAATCCATTTTTAGTGTCAAAGCATTGAAAGAGAGCGGGAGCTGAGCCACACTGGGCATTCTGGGAAACCGGTCGGTGGACACAGAATGAGCGTTCAGATGCACTTCAGTCGCTGTGAGACGCTTCGCTGGGGGTCTGAACAGGCTCCGGTCCTCCGGGGGTCTGTGGTTCGGCTGAATGGGGTTGTGTTGTCGTGTTTGTGCTGGTCAGGCGGTGCAGTGAGTGGGACAGAGAGGAGGGGGGGGGGTGCTGGCCAGGATGACTTTGGCTCTGTCACACCAAGGTCTCCACTCTAACTCCACTATAATGAGCCTGTCAGCACGGTGTGAGCCATAGATAGGCTGCCCCCCATCAACCTACTTTCACAGTCAAGGATGAGTAGCTCTGTGTGTGTGTGTGAGTGTGTGAGTGTGTGAGTGTGTGTGTGTGTGTGGTGGAATAGTTTATAGTCTGATTTTTTTCTTAGCATTTCAAATATACCTGTTGTCAGCTCTGGTAGAGAAGAGTGGACTGAAGTGCTTTAATCTTTGCAAAGAGCTGTTCACTTGATCTCCATTCAAGGGGAGCGATGCACCATAAAGCTCACGGCTTCACGGCTCGGACTGTTTAATGGTTTCGAGTAAAGGATCAGATCGTTTTTTAGATCAGCAGAAAAAAGGTTAGAGTTTAATCAATTGAAGAACGGCTACTTTGGCTGTGATGTAGCCGTCTCTGTCTGATGTCACTGCGCGGTGGTTCTGTCCCACCCACGGAGCAATCTGATTGGTTACAACTGATGATTGACTGAGACAGAGGCTGGAGAAGCTCGGTGAGCGAGCAGAGCTGCAGATATCGCCAAAATAAAATCATCACGATCTTGTGATCAATTTCTATGATGACAAACACCCAAAGATTCCTGGTTAAACCTCTGAAATGCTTCAAGTCGAAAGTTCAAAGTAGCATCTTCTAATTCTGTTGCTCTTCACGAACAATTACTGCACTCTTTGCATCAAACACAGCATGCATCTGCATCTTTGCAGTGAGTTTTAAGGAATTATGACATTATAAAGGAACAGTAACAGTAAAACTACATTTTAAACAATATAAGTTCACACGAAAGCTGTTACATGGTGGTTTCATCCGTATCGCTGTCTTCATGTTAACTGAATCACCCATCTGAACCAGAAATCTGGAGTTTTGTATGAAACAAAGGGACCTGTGCAGATAAACAACGCTGTTTGTAGTGATTAAAGTCAGAAAAAGCAAGAAAATAAGATGCAAAATACTGAGAAATCCACCAAACCCTATTACTATTTCTGCATAATGTATCGCTCCAACACACCTCCTCCAAACGACAATTTCCAGGTCATTAAAAGCTAAATGATTTCTATTCTTACATATGCAGCTATCGTTTTTGTTTAATGAATCTCTCCGTCATGGCAGGAGGTACTAAACTAACATTTTATACTCAATTTTTTGTGAGAAATAAATAACAGAAGAACATCCAGGCTATAACAGCGCTGGCAAGCAGCTACTAACAAGACTCACCGTAACAAGACCCTGTGAGGCTACTCCGCTCGTTTTTAATTTAGAAATATTCACTTTATTTACTGCTGACCGAAATTTATCCCAAAATAAACATCTCTAATCCTTCAAACTAGCACATTTTCATGCATTCTTAGTCATTTTTTCGGCTTCAATTATCACAGAAACCTCTTAAAAATGCTGGAGAGGCTGAATTAGCTGCTTTAAAAGAGGCCTGAAAAATTAAACACACTGCAAACACCGGACTTGCTGGTAGTTTGTGCATGTTTTTTTTTTTTTTTTGCTCTCCTGAGTACAGGCATGTCTGTGTGTGTGTGTGTGTGTGTGTGTGTGTTTTGCCATAAAGCCTCTCTGATCCAGCGTTAACTGCCCTCATAAACAAGCACCTGCCAATGTGAGCTTCTGCCCACAGAGGACGACCAGCATCTGGCCGTAAGTGGAATCCATAGCAGACGTGTTCTCCACTCTGCTGCATCCTTTTGTCTCAGACAGATAAGAGAAAGTCTGAAGCCAAACACAGCTGACCTTCCTTTAAAGCTCCAGCTTTACTGTTCAGACATAAAGACAAACAGATATACAAGCAGACAGGGCAGAGAGTGCTGTAGAGCCTCGGCCAGCTGGACTCTAAACAACACTCGGCTGATAAATCGTGCTGTTTGAAAAGCTTAAAAGTTATAAAAAAATCTCTTTTTCGACAGTTGGATGATGTGTTTGAAGACATGGGAGGAGTCAAGACTCTGACCTTCAAAATAAAAGCCAAAACAAGAACAAATCCTCCCTCCGTTTGATTTGAAGTTGGTGACATGTTGGGAAATATTTTGCTTCTTGTTGCCTGTTTATTGGCTTCTTTGACCAAAAGTTCCTCGTTAGCTGAAGCAGCTGATGTCTCAGTGCCTGTGAGGACTTTTTAACCATTTTAACCATTTTAAACTGTGACAGATTATTAAAAAAACATATGATCCTTCACATTATATTATGTTTTACAACCGAGGCAGCACTTACACCATCACACTCTCTCACCGCAGTCATTGCTCCTCTGCCATAGTGACAATTTCCCTGTATCGACTAATAACTACTCTCTAAACACTGTGTGTCTGACTTAAATTGGGCGCTAACATGACAACCGGGACACACGAACATTCCTACACACTCTTTAGTTTCAGCAAGTCAAGGACGATTTTCCCTGAGCTGCTCGGGACGCCGACTGTCAGCGTTTCCTTCAGTGTGACAGTGTGTTTGCTGTTAGAAAAGACATGTAATTTCAAGTGGTGTCAGTGACGGCGACGTACAGTGAGAGCATGAAGTGAAGGGCGAGTGACAGGTCTGCCATTACGAGGAGCAGCCGGTCCACATGTGAAACACGATACACACACGCGGCCACACACACATGTGTAAAGCTGCTGCATGTTTTTTTAACTGAACACAAACACAACACATCCAGCGTGTTTGTGGCTGAGCATCTGTTGAACCGATGCCAGATGTAGCTCCCAGTTACCATGACAATGAAGGAGGATTAGTTTGCTAATTTTAATCCTGCTGAAGTCTCCAAAGTTCACATGACTCCACACGCCGAGCTCGGCGCTGTCATGACAACACACCCGGCTGAAACACCATCCTCGGCGTTGTTATGCAGCCTCTGTGGGCTGTTCATGAAGCGTTCACAGCTATTTACGACCCTTTCAAAAGGAAAGTTACGGCTAATTTGGAGTGGAACGGCCCACACTGGTTGGTTATAAACGTGTTATTGTGGCGCGCACGGCGAGAGATGCTAATATAATAGGCTGGTTGGTGGACGGCTGCCAGAGTTGCATGGCGGCTGGGTGAAGTATTCTGGCGGAGCAAATTAGCGTCTCTGTCACAAAGCAGCCAGACAGGTTGTGTTTGAAAAGAGCTGAGTGTGTGTGTGATTTTGCTGCTACACACACACACACACTGTGCTCTGGAGCAAGGAGTCCAGAAACAGAGGAAGCATCTTTGATTGCTGGCAGTTCGACGGATTGATGTGCTTATATTTGTGTGCGAGTTGGACAAAGACGGATGACTAAGAGGCAGAAATGAGAGGAAGAACGATGGAGCAAGACCAAAAAAAACGGTCCAGTCCAGCTTCTCCTGAGTGATTGGCATTAAGTGGCATTCCCCAGCGAGGCTTATAGACCGGTCTTCATCAGCCTCCATCCAGGCCTCAGGACCTTCGTGACACAGTTTACTCCGTGTCGATAACACATTCTCAGACTGAGTATCTTGTTCCTCAGAGCCACAGTTACTCAGCATCAAGAAACAGAGAGAAAGAGGGAGGCAGAGAGAGAGAGAGAGAGAGAGAGAGAGGGCCCAGTTTTAGTTTCACATTGTCTTCAGGTTTAATTATCCCTTTGGCAGAAGCACTGCAGTCATTATTGTTGCGGATGCCAGCACAGACTTAGGGAGGATTTTCTCCTCTAAATTTCTTGACGCTCAAATCAACTTTTGACCGAGCCGGGCTGGTAATTGGACTGCTTATCAACGCAGATGTCAAGTCAAGGTGCTTCCAAGCTCAAAAGGATGCTAACATCCTGTAACTGTGTGAAAATAATCGTTTTAATTGCAACCGGGGTGGTTATAGCACTAATTCATTTTTAGGTATTAAAACAAAACGTGACTGGAATTAGGGAGGATTTCAGAAGACGAGTCTGAGCTGCGGAGTGAAACAGAGTTAAAGGCTGAACAAGTTCAACACGAGGCTGCGAGAACGTGAAACTCCGACTTCTTCTATCCATAAATTAGTCTTTTTTTAAAAAAAATGTGTATAAATATAATGAAAATAATGTGAGCACTGCTCAGAGAATATGTATAAAGTGTAATAGAAAGTGACAATTAGCATGCGAGGGAGTCAAAGGAGTCTTTACAGTGATAAGTGGCATGTTGAGTGCAATCAAAGGCTTCATTAAAAATTTTCACACCAATCTTTCTCTGCCACAATGTTCTTGAAGGTGAGAGTGAGAGTTAGTTATCCACGAAGCCTCGCACATCCACCAGCCCTTTTAAATCCACCATCTTTCTCCGTTCACTTCTTTTCCTTGACTCTTCACCTCGACAGACGCACAATTAAAAAAAACACGACTCCTCCGCTCAGAACCTTGGTGTTGTTTTTTTTTTTTTTTTGGTTCATATCTGTCTTTGCAAGCCGCCCACCGAGGCCGCCGCCTACGCAGCTTTTACATGTCCCACCTGGGCGAAGAGGCCAAAGTCTGTCTTATCTCGCAGAATAAATATCCTTATTCACAAATTTTCTGTGCGCCTTTTAAAATTGATTTCTTTTCTCTGCCTGTGCTGTCTGAGTCAGCTGCTAAAGAGCTTTGAATTAACCAAATATCACGTCCAAATATCTCTGTTTTAACCTCCCTGCACCTCCTTAATAACTGGGATTTCTATGACCATACGCTTAATGCTTCAGCGTATATGCCTCGCTGTCTCGTGAGTAATTAGGTGGCCGAGCTTTTGCCCGTCTGGAGTGAAAAAAACCTGAACTTCCTGTCAGGTGAAATAACAGAAACGCTGTTTGAGAACTTACAGCAGTAAATTCCTCCTGAAAAGCTAACTGATCGTTTGGGTTTGATCCCCCTAAAGGTCTTACGAGACACGACAGAAACATGTTTCCAAACGCTTTAATAGAAAATTCCATAACTGTTTCCATGGAAACTAAAGTGAGCCCTCGACCTGTTTCTTTTTATAAAGGCACATCCACAATGCACTGCAGGTGTCAATAGCTACGCTTTTTGTGTGCATGTGTGAGCGTCCGCGGGCTCATTATTTATCTCTGCTCGTGCTCAACATGTGACGGTCAGAGAGAATCAGCGGCGTTCACTGTGAGTCTGTTAAAGTTTCTCTCGTCGTCGTCGTCGCTGTCAGAAGGTCACGGCTCTGGAACTTCCCTCGCTTTTTTCCCGACGTGCCAGAAGAAATATTGTTTGCTGGGAGCTGCTGTTGTAGCTGAGCTGTGGTTATTTCTGTCTCCCCAATCTGCTCACAGAGCATAGATCACTTAATCCCTATTTAGAAGTTGCACTTGCAAACCCCTTCTGATACCTTCCCAATAGATCTTTCCCAGTGTCTTCGATTTAATGAGTAAAAAGTCGTCCACAAAGCCAATCGGGATGTTTTCAGCATGATGCTGTAATTAGGAGTTTGTGGTAAGAGCAGACGAAATAATGAAACCAAAAAATCCATCCAAAAAAATCGATATATTCGTCTTTCATGATCTTTTGGCCTCTTTTCTTTTCTTGTTTTCACCTCTCAGTCGTGTCCCTTCGCTCGTGTTTGTGTCTGCCTCCTTTGAAATAACCTCCATGGCTAATGATCCGCCGTGACCTCAGCAATCTTTAATTGAATAATAAATGAGCAGATCTTATCCTGCGCTCATCTCCAGCAGACTGAAGAACACACACAGAAACACAGCAGCACAAACACACACAAACACACACACACACACAGCAAGGTCAGACATTAAGAAGCAAACAATCTGACTGATTCTAGAAGTTGATGTAAGTTTTGCATATGTGCTTCATATGTGGAAACATATTACACATCAATTACAGCTCTGCCATTCAATATCTCATATATTGTTTCATTAAAAATTTATGAGCAACTTTGAAAGAATTATTATTCAACTTTGCAACTTAATGGAGTCTTTTGGACACTTTTAGTTAATTGTTCGGTCATAAATCTGACACTTATTTGGCCTGTTTCCAGAACAAAGGCTCTGATAAAACCACTGTATGATACCAAAGTGTCGGTAAGAAGAGCAGCTAGAGAGTCAGATCATAAACTAAAGGGAGGAAACACTCAAAATGAATGTTCATGTTGCTGCTGGATGTGTAAATGCAGCCCATTTTCACTCCTAACAGCCTGTCCCAAAGGGGCTGGAGGTCCTGGTGGGCTGGTTGCTGTATTTATCATGTTTTCCTACAGAAAGATTGTGTGTAAAAGTACAATGTGTTGGTTAATAGGTGTTAATATGTCAATAATATAATATCATATCTTTGTCTTAGAGGTCTTTAAAGTGAGGGAATGTAGAGACGGAGATAAAACATCAACTGCAGCAACAAAATAAGCAGCAACTCTCCATTTCGTCTTAAAAATCATATATTCTACTGTGATAATTGAGACCCTTTACTTGATCAGATCTGATAAAGACTCTTTAATGGATTCCTTCAGGTATGAAACGTGTCTACACAAACTAATTTTTGGCCCGTCTGTGCATTTTCTTTTACATTTGCTACTTCTTAAATCATAAAAGCTTCTTAATTAGTGGTAATAACCAAAGTGTTGCGCGTGGTCCAGTTGGCAAAGAGACGATTGTATCATCGTCTGCCAAAAACAGACCTCTTTGGATGTCAGGCAAGAATGGAAACATTACTCACTCCGAAAGAATCATCTCTTACTTGAATCATTTGATGATGCAGGAATAAATGTTATTAAATCACTTAAATTTATGTGTGAAACGAAGTTCGCCAGCTTCGTTGTGTGTGTGTGTGGAGCAGTGTGCAGCGCGAGGAGTGGAAATACAAAGGATGATTGAGTGGGGCTGTTTGGGTGCATGGTGGTCCTCGGTGGGCGTTTTTGCACTGCAACTTGATTTACCTAAATTTCTCAGTAAGTAAGATGGAAGCTGTGCTATTAACTTAAGCAACTGAGGAGGAGAGAATTCCCACACAGAGCAATCTTACTTAGCATCAAGGTCAGAGCAACACAGGAGATGCTGTGCAGGTTTTTTTGAATTAGGAGGTTTGTGCGTGTGTGTGTGTGTGTGTGTGTGTGTGTCGTCAGTCCAGCTCTTGCTTGGATGCAGGGACTTTGAGGGGGGAGGACGCGGTTTTATCAAAGCTGTTCAGAGCTCACATTACAGCCCCATAACCATGCTTCCACTCCCTGATCAACTTACTGGGCAGACTGGGGCTTTAGGCCCTCTGCCATCCTTCTGCACTTCTACACACACACACACACACACACGCATGATCACACACACATGCACGGCTGCACACAGAACACACACACACTCGCACACACATATAACCGAATTAAGCAACTGGGAAGCAAAGATATCACAAGCAAAAAAAAGAATAAGAGGGAGAGGTTTGATAGAAGAGAGGGACGTCATGAAATGAGGGGAAGTGTGTGTGCGTGTTAGTGTGTGTGTGTGTGTGTGTGAGGTTGGGACGGTGAGGACTAGCTGCCAGCTGCTGGGAGGTTTGGCATTGATACGACAGTGAGTGAGTCTTGCCACGAGGCGTGACAGCAGAGACTCTGAGTTCTCATACAAACACACAAACACAGATACACATGATGATCACACACAAACCCCCCCCCCCAACATGAGGGGTGCTCCTTCACCACACGGAGTGTTAACTGGCCTGTTGGTGTGTGGACCTTCGTTGGAGAGCTGAGACACCAGTCACTTCACACAGTCAGCTGGCAAAGAAGCAACTTAGACAAGAGAAGTTTGGCTTCATTCAGTCAAATAAGAAGAGGAAGGAATTACTTTAAGGCTTTTAAATAAGTAAATATACTTGAAATTTTATTCAAAATCTCACAATTTTACAGCTGTAACATTTATTTAAGCAGATTTATGCAAAAACAAACAGCAATATTAAGTCATTTAATGTGATGGACACAAACAGAAGCCTTAAGTCTCGTCCTTATTCTTTACACTGGAGGCTTTTTATTATATTCCTGCTGTTCAGTATCCAAAAACTCAAAGTAGGAGTCTTTACCATCCACATGCACTCGTGAACTCGTAACCAGACTGCTGCAGGTTTGCTTCCATGTTTTTAAAGTTCAGTCAAGTCCAGATGTTTGCAGCTAGATGCAACAAAACTACAAGAGACTCCTGATGATTAGTTATTCGTCTCCTTGAGCTAACAGTCATCATCTCTCCAAAAGAAACCAAAGAAAACCTGTTACTGTGCATTCAGAGACAACTCTGGCTGATTTTTACCAAACTCACCATTTTACTGTTTGTTTTGTAGAACATAAAGTCCACATATCTGTTTGAAACTGGTTGTAAAGCATCTGTGATGATTCTTTAACATGACTGAGGCTGATTTTTCAACATGAGTCCTCTGCCGTCCTGCATGCACAAACACCTGACGCAGCACCTGAAGTCCCATCTACTGTACACATCCGTCTCACCATCCATCAAGGTTATGTTCAATGGCAGCCGGCAGTAAGCCCCCCACCCCACCCCCCCACAGTAATTGGTCTAGTCAACCTCTCCTTGGTGTTTTCATCTCTAATGGCTTTTCAATCCATGCGTTTCCTCCGGCGGGCGGGCGGCGGGCCTTCAGATGAATCACTCTCCTCTACATGTCTGTGGTTTTTCGTCCATCATCAGAAATGTAAATGCTTCTGATTTATTGGTGTTTTTGCTTCATTCTTCCCTCTGATCTTTTTTTTGTTGTTGTTTTTGTGTTTTTGTGTTTTCTTCGTTTCTCTGTTGCTTTTTTGGAACCAAAGTTGAGAAATAAAGATCTTTTGGGAGCACTATTTTCTTTTTTTTTTTGTTTAACTCTCATATTCTCTCATATTCTTTCCCTCCCTGTCTGCTGCTCTCCACAGTGCAGTAAAACTCCCCAACCACCTTCACACGGTTGCCATAGTAACCACCTACCCACCCTCTCTTTGTACGTGACTGTGTGTTTTGTGTGTGTGTGTGTGTGTGTGTGTGTGTGTGTGTGTGTGCATTGAGAGACTTGACATATTGGAAAAGTGTCCGCTGCTCGCATGTCTTACCACCTCGAGGCTTCTGCCTTATCAGGAGCTGTCTTTGTCACACACAACCACACACACACACACTCTCTAACACACACACACACACACACACACTCACACACACACACACAGGATTTGTACATGGGCTCAAATCGACCGTTTCTTCAGCGACACTAAGTGTGACTTCGATGTGGAAAATTTGTGTTCATGTGAAAGAATCCTGAAGATTAAACTCGGTGACTTTTTCACGAAGTGATCAAAGACTGGAGAACACGGAGGACGGGGACTCAGAGTCGCTTAACACACCTTGAGCTGATTAACTTGTCTGACTAAACACAGACTGGATTCAAAGCCTGGATTCTCGAGTCCCAGTCAAGCCTTTTGTACCTGCCATCCCTCTATAACACCCCCCATCCAGCCCATCATGGTGGGCGTGAGAGACAGGGATGCCGAGTGTCACAAAAAAAAGAAAATGCCCATGTATGTCTTTTTCACAAACTGCTGTGAAACTAAAACAGGCATTTTTATGCATTTTTGCATAATTCTTCAAGTATTAAGACAAAAAAATTCACTTTCTAACTCAATTGTTTCTCAAAATGCATGAAAAGGAAACAAAAACATGCTTGTATTAAATGTATTTCAGACACTGGTGCCTGAAAATAAACCATAAATAAAACATCAGATGTACAGATCGTGTTTGGTTTTGACTTTGAGATCATTTCAAATGTGACAGTTTAATTCATCCTGTGGTTGTTTGGAGCTGCAGCTTCTCACAAACATACAACTGTCAGGTTATTCGCTGCACGCAGAAACATCACTGACATAAAGAACTGTATTACTCGTATTGTATGTGATGGTATTTGAAATAATAACGTAAAGTTGGGAGGTTTTTAGGTGAAACAGTGTCACAGAAGCTGAGGGAGTCATGAATTATTCAAACATGTGCACTTTTACATTCAGAGACTTTCACCTCTGCACTGTGAGACACATGATCTCTGCTGTGTGGGTGTTTCCGTAAAATCAAACAGGAAGTACAAATGCAGGGTTATTTAATTCAGTTGTAGCCTAAAGCTTAATAAGAAAATAATGTTGATGATGTAAAAGTAAAAAGTCTCTGAGAAAACTGCCCCCTCATAAATAAACTGATTAATAAATCAGTATTTTTTTTTCTATGTATAAATCAATTAAGGAGTTTGTGCACTACATTATCTCAGAGCCAAAGTTCAAACCAAAACCTTATTAAAAACTCAAAGTAATGAAACATTTTTATAGCAAACTCTAACATTTAGCACAAAAAACAAGCACCAAATAATGTTTTTTTGCTTGATGAATAACTGAATTAGTTACCACATAATCGAAAATAGATTTTTATTAGTTAACTGATGAATTGAACAAGTAAATAAGCTTTATGACTCGAAGTCAAGGATGGAAAATATGGTGCAAATGAAGACATTTCTTCAGAGGCATCAGAGTACTGAAGGTGTGAGGGATGGTGGGCATGTGGCCTGACATCACACTCACAAAGAAAACGTTCCAAGGCCTCACAGCTTGTTTTCCCAGAAGCCTCGTATTTCTCGAATCCTCCCATCTCCACTGATGAACCGAGCTGATCCCTAAGCTAAATGCTTTTGGGCGCCCCGGCTCAGAAAGGAGACACACTATATTATTTATATGGACAAATGTTTCGAGGAGCGCCTCTCTGGGTATTATGCTGAAATTGTGCTCTTGAGCTTTTAGACTTATGGCTGCAAATCAAAGGCAGAGTTTAGGGCCTTTGACTTGCAGATGAAACGCCGGCTCATGAAGCAAATTTCCCTCTTTGTTTCAGCTCTTATTGTTAAGCTCCCGGTGGTGCTTTGAGCTTCATTTTGCATGTTTTTTGTGCTCAAATCTCTGGTTCTCACACAGGTACATTGTGTAGCTTTATTAGCTTGCAGGATCCGGACCGAGGCAGTCGTGCGAGAAAAATGAATTAAACATTTTCTTTTAATATATTTCTGATTGTAACTGATGTGTTACACCACTGCAATCAAAGTTTTATCTTCAATAAAATATGTAGCTTTTTAAAAAATGGCCTGATTGCTGACGGCATTTTACAAATTGTCATTTTAATCTCACTGTTCTCTGTTTAAAGTCTTGTGCATTTTTTGTTATTTAACAGATGCATTTATTACTCTATATTTAGTCACATCAAGAGGAATCGTCCGCAGAGGAAAAAAAAACAAGTGCCAAAACTGCATTTCCTTAAATGGCCACTTGGAGCAGACTTCTAAACTAAGTCAATCCCTGTCAAGCACATCTTCATATACTTTCCAGCAGAAACCAACATGTTTACAGGTTTTGATCTGAAGCTAATTGACACATAACTAAAAGGGCAGAATATTGATACAACTTAGTCATTAAAATGATATTAAGATTTAAAGTTATGCTTAATTAAGGCCACGACTGCTTTGAGTGACGGCTCACTGTCTGCCTGGTGTCATAAGTATGTATGAAAAGGCATCTTGTCTCCAGCTTTACTCTCTTTGGTCATTTATGGCTCAAAAATACAAGATTATGGAGGCAACTTGAGGCTTCAAAACAGCAGTACAACATCTATGTTACCAAAAGCACACACGTGTTGGTGTGGTATCACAGGCTTTATCATATCATGCAACGCACACATCACTGAAGCAAAACAGCATCTGTTTATCCCATTATCACATCACACATGCATTTGTAGCATGTATGCATGTGTCACTGGCTCAGACCCATATCACCGACACAGAGGAGCATGTTCGCCAGTGGCTTCATCTCTTATCCGGCTACACAGATGAGAAGCATTAAGAGACTTCACTGCCTTGGCCCTGGGATGCCAGACGCACTCAGCCAATGGGGTGATCCCGCCGGCGTCACGTGACACCAGCAAAGGGATCATGCAGAGATGGAGATCGTGTAAATCCTTTCTTTGTGTGTGTGTGTGTGTGTGTACATGTGTGTTTTTAAAATCTTGTCAGTAGAGGGGGATTATACCATAAAACCAGGGGGGTTATGCACAAGTGTCAGGTGGCTATTTGCATGCAAATGGCAGAAAGATGCTGCAAACTTTCGCCTCGTCTCCTCGCTTGCACTTCTCATGACCTGCCAAAAACACGAGGCAAGAAAAAAAAAAACAGTAATCTGCTTTTGATGCACAGATGTGCGTCCTAGATAATCCTCACAAAAAAAAAAAACAACACATGCAGGGTTGCATCCTCAGGAGTTTCAGTCAATTCATACACAAATCTTGTCGTTACAGTCGGGCTTCTGTCCCATAATATTATGTATGAATGCTGTGTGACACATGAGCTGCTGAGTTTTTATTCCCTGTAGTTTGTATGTCAATCCTGCGTTACGTAACTACCTGGAACGTGCCAGCCCCAATTAACCAGGTCAAATTCCTTCTGCATCTGCTGTATCCCACTTGGCAAATGAAAGGGCTCAGTGCTGCGGCTCAGTGTTTGGATCCAGTGCGTTTCTGTGCATCTGCATGGGAATGCCTGCTTTTTTTAAAAGGCTTTTCCACCATATTATTTTTAAGGTACAAATCTACAACATAGGTTTCTTCTAGATAATGTTTTTCAATTATTAATCTAAAGAAAGCTCTAACTTTTCCTCATTAAACCTGGTAATTTCCTTTGGAAATGACTGAAGCTGTTTGGAAGCTGCTTTACTGAAGCAACAGGTTTAACTTCAACACATTTTTTCCTTGTATTGGTTTTCATTTATAACTTATATAACTGATCTAAAAAAGCTTTACTACATGATTTGCTGCACTTATAGTTGAGGTATTGGTAGTTTAAGCAACGAAAGCAACTTAAAGGAGAATTCAACCACTTAAAATATGTTTCTCTCATAAAAACTCGACCGTCCTCACAAAAGAAAACTCCAAATATTTGAGCAGAGAACACAGGCTGTGTTTTTTAGTTTTTCTCAAATAACAGCAAACCTAGAACAACCAGAACACACTGATCCCCATCAAACCAACTCTCCCACTGAACTGTCTGTTCACTAAAAAAAAAAGTGTGGGGGCAAATCATTGATTTAACCCTGCAGAAGTCTCAGAGAGGCTGAATGGCTTCTGATTCAGAGCTCTCACACACAGCAAACAGAGCTGTCCGCCGTCCTGAAACAACAGAGAGAAAGACTCAAAAAACAAGAAGTACAAGAGAGAAGCCTGTTAAAAGCTTTGGGCCTCATACAGCTGAATCAGAGTTAAATCTCTGAGCTTAAACTGCAATGAGAAATCATGACGAACATCCAGACGTTTCTTTATGTGATTCATTTAAAAAAAATCCATACGAGCAGCAGCGGCGGCTGACAGGTGGACGCGCAGCCGCCAACTTCATGCAGAAATAATAATGTGAAATAATTGAATGACTCAACATGCTCCAATAAAAAAGCTTAAACTTTCATAACGCATGTCGATGACCTTTTCATTAATGTGCAAATTCATACGTATTGACTCGAGCCGCTGATGTCAGGACCTTCAATCTCACACTAATCCAACAAATCAGGAGTCAGCAGGAGTCGTAATCTCACTTATATGATGTGTGAGATCTTGTCTTCGCCTGCTCGGGCAGTGTGCATATATATTTATGATAAAAAGTGAAAAAAAAAATCCATATATGTGATCACGTGTGTGATGTGCTATTCTTTAGAAGATAAGCAGCACATTTACATACTGTACACACTGCATGTGCAGCAGCAGCAGCGAGCGCTGTGCATAACAAGATTAGGTAATTGTCTGATTAAAGCGTTAACATGGTTTCCACTAACCTTTCCCCAAATTTTACATGATGTGTGTGATAATCTGGTTAGCGTGCTGAAGGATGGGAGGTAGCCTGCAGGAATCTGATTAGCATCACAAAATAAGAGAGATGAACGGGGGAGGGGACTCTGTTGATGTTTGCTCTTAATGCACTCATGAATATTCTTTAATTAATTTCAACTTGATTTTCTGCCAGTTTTGCTGATGTTAATGTACAGAAAGCTTTGTTTTTCTGGTTCGTTTTTTATTTCCTATTCATGAACAGATTAGAATAACTGAATGAAATCAGAGTAATTGCAGATTTAACATTGCAATTCAAAACACAGAGGGGTGAACAAAGCCTGTCTGGGGTTTTTTTTTGGCTCAGGAGGAAAAACAGTAAAATAAAAACTGGTTTCTTCCTTTAGAGAGTTTGTCAAAGTGGTCTGGAGCAAAACATCCAACCTGACTGCTCCTGATGCTGTTAAATCAGTGATCGAACATCTCTGTGAAGAGGTGAATCATGTCAAAATCATCTCAAACTCAAGATTATTAGCTCAGTGTGTTTACATAGCAGTTCATATCAAAATATTACACTAATCCGGCTTCAGTCAGATGAGTTTTACTCATATAAACACATTAAATGTCAAGTCAATCAGCATCTTGATCGCTGTCATCTCCTCGCTTACATTTAACAGCTTTAAAACCAAAAGAAACACTGAATCACAGCAACAATTAGCCACAGTTTGCTGCTATTTGAAATGAATCAGTCCCTTTTTTTTTTTAAACGAAGAGTACAAACCAGCTGCAAATTTCTACAGCTGACTGAGATCTTGTCTTACAGCCAGATATACGCAACATATCAAAGCACGACACGATGAGCTGCTCAAACAAGAAGTTAATACGGGGAAAACATGAAAGGAAGTCGGCCTTATTAAAACACAAAAGAAGCGATCAATTGCCACTTTCTCACACATTATTATCTGAAACATAAACAGTGAAGAAGAAGAAAGGAGCTTTAATGGCGGTGCACCACAGAGCAAGAGGTGCCGAGGACTATAAGATGAGTGCAAAGATGCATTATTAATGCACATGTTCATTATGTTTTACAGAACATTTGCTGTTTTCTCTTATTGAGAGAGCGTTTTATTCTTTACTACATGTTTCATCATTTGTGTTAAGAGAGATTTATCCACATGGGGCATTTTTTTATGCAGTGTATGAATGTAAATGCTCTCAGACCTACAACTAGAAATTTATGCTTCATATAGAGCAACAAAAACTGTAACATCTTAGTTTTAGCTAACTGTGTCTGTTTTCAGATTAATACTGAGGATTTCTTTTGGAAGATTAGCATTTCTACATTTACTATATTGTGTTTTTACCTCTTAGATCCTAATAGGGGACATGAACACATCACAGGATGCTCACACAGTCAACACGAGTGTGAAATGTTGGTTAGAAACAGGCTCGAGTGTGTGAAACCTGATGAACAAATAACAGAGTGGATCACTTACACTGTAGGTAAAAGATGCTTTTAGCAAAACGCTCCACTTAAGAGCACACACTCTCGTACAGTATGTAATTCTCTACAGTCGACTCTGGCTGCAAGCATTTTCTGACACAACAGAAAGGAATTAGCATATAGAGTCTATGAATCATTAATAAGGAGATTAATTGATGTTTCCATTCATTAATGAGGCAGGGACGATGAACAAGGCTTGACACGTCAGAGTGCCGTGGCAAGGAAAGTGGATTAGTCTTGTCTAAGAAGCCAGGACGCCATTATTCTGTGTACTAAGTCCCATTTAATACTGAGGGAAACACACAGGCTTAACAGTGTGCATATGTGTGTTTGACTTTGTGGATTTGGGTGAGTGTAAGTGTTTATGTGTGTGTGTTGTGTGTGTGTGTGGCCATGTGTGTGGGGCTGGGGTCTCTGGCTGGGCATAAATAAGGTTTCTCTTTGCAGTGCCAGCAATTTTCAGTGATTTTTAAAGTCTCTGATCAGCAGAGGGCGCCATAACGGACGAGACGCTGAAATATTTAAATGCTCACTGTGAGAAAATCTCAGTATTTCAGATAAAAAAAGACTTTTGACCAAAAAATCCTGATATTTATGTGAATGAAAAATCAAAAGATGAAGTGAATTCCACTTGTATCTGTTAACGAGTAACACTCTGCAATACAATCAATAAAATAATGAGTAATAACCAACCTGATAATTACTGAATTCTTAATCAGCAGTTTCTTAATAACTCTGACTTTGATTAACTGTATTGTTTTTTTGCTAAAGTGAAACTTTTAAAAGTGATGCTTCATTTCTGTGATGATGTTATGATCTCATCTCTCCGTTGCCTTTGCTTGCATCACACCTCCTCTTTTTAATTAGCCTCACATTTATTCTTAACACACCTCCTCACCTGTCTCACACCATCTCTCCAACATATTGACACTTTCTGCCTCGTAGCTGTGTATTTTTTTTTTTTTTTTTTTTTAAGCGGACCTTGTGAATGTCACTGCGTTTCAGTCACACGGTCGATGGCTCCTGGTTATCCGGCTCCACTCATGAACAGCAGAATCAGGTTAAACTCCTGAATCACCGGCGTCGCAGGTAAACACGCTTCCTGATCCTCCTCTCAGTTTGTAAGCATGAGCTGCAGCAGCCGATGGCAGCAGGTTCCTGTGAGGATAATTGTCATGCTTTGCTGGTCACGGCCCCCACTCATATCCTCCCACCCCCCCACTGGAGGCGACGGCAGACTCAGGTGCTTCCTGTACTCCTGTAGTTTTCCAGTGTTTCAAGGTTCCAGAGAGAGGATAAAGGATGCGACCGCCGAGGTCATGCTCGTCACGTTTCTGCCGCTGACTTCTGTCTCTAACCTCTATCTGCTTCCTCACCCTCTTCTTCTCTTTTTTTTTTTTCCTCTACCTCAACCATTCTTCTTCTCTCCTTTCAGACACGCTCGGCTGCATAATTCAAGGCGGGGAGCAACCTCTGATCAGACAAAAAGAAAAGACTGAAATGAAAAGGTTTTTTTCAAAGAGGTAATGAATATTTAAAGTGTTGAGAGGAACGTTTCAGTGTGCCTCGAATTTATTTGGTGAATTTTTTTGAGGTAATCAGAAACAAAAGCAGTTGTTTTTTTCATGCCAACAAATGCATCGTTGGCATGGAGTCTCCTTCTTTTTCTTCCCTGTTCCTTTGGACTTAATTAATATCGTTGTGAGTCATCAGTGTAAAATCTCAGCGCTCAGTCTGACACGTTCAGAAACACTGAGCCGACGCTTTGAATGCAGTGACGTCAAACTCAACTCCCAAACTCACATTCAAACCCTTTTTTCTTTGCATCAAAACCCCCAAAATCCACAGTGGAAAAGCCACAAAGTATCAAAATACAGGTTCAGTTAGGGTGAACAGATTTCTTTCCACTATTATTAATCAATTTTTTAGTATATTAGTTTGAACAGGGGGCGTAAAATTAATTATTTTAGTCGATCACAAATACGAGACACTGAAAATTAGCTAGACTGAACTTTTGACTTGACAAATGTCTTTTTAATGAGCTCAATCAATTAGAGATTCTCATTGATACCCGTCTGTTTGTGTTTCACTGCACACAAAGTTCAAGTCCACACGAGCTGAGAGTTGAGAGTCACATGTGATCACATGGCTCAGACTTCCCAGCAGCCCCCCCGAGAGGCACTACAGCACGACATCCACTCCTCTGCTGTCTCACAGAAGTGGAATAAAACGAGGCTGTTTGTTCAGACGTGGTCAGAGCTTAAAAAAAAACACTCCCGAGATGACATCAGCTGCAGCCAGAATCCTCATCAATTAACCGATATGAATATTCAACGGCACTTTGCATCACTTTACATAAATCTGTCTCAACAGCTTCCCACCCGAAAGCATCTTTGCAAAAAAAAATCTCTCTCGACTCTGAAACCAATCATGAATCATTTTGGACCCTGAACGCCTCCGTGGCAGAACCTCAGCCTCACCGACGGCATCACGCCGTTTTGTCTGCAGAACAAAAGGCAGCGTCAGCAAAAAGCTCATCTGCGTCTGGATGTCAATCAGAGCGGAATTGATTTCTGATTGTTGCATTCATTATGCTCGAAAAAAAAAGGGAAAAAAGAAACCTCTCTGGATGTCTATCAGCAAGGTGATGCAGCGAGTTCACGCTGGGGCAAAAGCCTCGGGGGGGTTTGGACGAGAGGGAGCATATTAAAGCCGAGCTCGACCAATCTCCTTCCTAGCAGGAGTCCTATTACATGGCCTTTCACTTCCTTTCTCTTTATATATGTGTGTGTGTGTGTGTGTGTAGCAGCTTTCACACATCGGCATAAAAACTCAATCACAACCTTTTCCCCCGTTCAGTTTTGCATAAATCAGCCCGTGCTCACTTCACACGGCAGATCTATAGAAACGACTGCATGGTTTGCAAAAGAAAACCAGAGCGAAGCAAAATAAAAAAAAGAAAAAGAAAGAGAGAGAGAGAGAGAGAGAGAGAGGAAGAATGAGAGCTTGTAAATGCCATCATATAGATGAGACTATTATGTCTGAGTCATGGTTTTGTCACTGTTTATATTTTCCAGTCTGCCTGAGACACAAATAGATCAAAATATTGGCCCGCAGCAATGTGACTAACAACCTGCTTTTTTTCAGACGTTTCCTTCTTGTTTGCTGTTTTTTTGTTTTTTTGCGGGGGGGGGGGCGGAGGGGCGGGGGTGGGGGGGTGGATTTGGTGTTAAACTGGCGCTGCAGGCAGTGCTGACATCATTATTGGTCAACACATACCTGTCAACATTTGGATTTGAAAATAAGGGCCTTTTTTTTTTTTTGCAGTGGCTTTTAAGAAAATTGGTTTTTAAAAAAATGCTTTTAACTCTGTGATACTCTGAAATCCATGTGGCCTTTTTTCTTTTTCTTTTTTTTTTTTTTTACAAAAAGAACAGCTTTGGCCGACATTTCTATTCATTGAGAAAGCCTGGTTAAGTGGGGGTGAGGGTGAGAGTGAGGGTGAGGACAGGGCCCCTCCCGTCGGGTGACACACAAACACAAACCGTTTTCTTTTTTTGCAGGTTCTCAGTTCCTCTTATGTTCATCACTCCTTCTGTTTTCCTTTTCTCTCTTGTTTCATCAACAGATGCCAGTTACTTGAATGACTTATTGTCACTTATTGGATGTTGCTGTTTATATTCAACATACTGCGCCACCTGCTGTACTGGAGGGGAATTAAACAATCAAATCTAATGGGCCGACAGTTACTATGCTGGTCAATGTGACCTCGAAGCATCTTTTTCTTTTATGAGAAGTTAAAATTACAGGAGATGTACATGAAAATATTTAAACAGGGAGTGAAAGGATAAATATGGGAGCTTTCTTGATAAAACAGGAGGATTGACAGGTCTAGTCTTCATTCAATGAGGCCTCGTTGCACTTTCCATGATTTAAATGCCCTCTAGTTAGTATTTTTTGTGATGATATTAATCAGTAATTGACTACTGAAGATGTGTAAAAGGGGGAAAAAATATCATCCAAAACTGTTTATCTGCAGTGTTTTTTTTTAGCATATTCATTTTTGAGTTCATCTAAAACACTCTAATATAAAAGACAGAATTAAAACAAGACTGTGCAGCAATAATTTGACTCTAAAACGTCCTGAAATAAATGCAGAAACTTTTTTGTCCACTAATTTTTTTGGCGTGCTATAAAAACACTCACCTAAAAACATGCATTCAAGTTAAATTCCAGCTGAGTGGATTAAAAGATGCATTAAATGCAAAATGAGAGATTCCTCTCCTGTCTGTTGTTCTGTAATCTGACACCTCAGGCATGAACATCTCAGCAGTCCAGAGCCAATCAAGCAAAGTTTTGCGATGAAAAATATGACCTTGATCTTAAACCTGTCCAACACAGCTGCCCCGCGGCGTCGAGCTGATCTGTCAGAGAGAGACCTGAAAGTCGATACTCATCAGGTGCGTCACTTCGTATCTCTGCAGAGGCCCATCGGACCCTCAGAGGCGGGCCGAGGGACTGTGGCGGTAATTATAGCCTCTTAATTGGCTGCGCTGTGTGTGATGTCACGCCAGCTACGCTTCCACAGCTCCTCTCTCCTGCCCTCTCTGTGTCTCCTTCCTGTCTGTGTGACCACGGCTTGTCCATGAACCGTGACCCCCCCCACATGAGGGCTCTCATCGGGGTCAGTCAGCTGAGATTTGATTTATTGACCTCTCCGAAGCTATCAAACCGCTTTCCTGTACCGGCCTCAGAGCTCGGGGTCAACTCAATCGGCTGGCCGGGGAGATTGGGCTTATCAGAAGGGCTAACGGTGACGGCGGGGTGACGGCGGGGTCACATCGGGGCGTCTCCTGAAGCCTGTGAACTCCTGCCGCTGATGGCGAGGTGATGCTGTGCAGCTATCAACTGCAGAGGGCCGAGATAAACAGCTCATTTATATTTCTGCAGGCAATCACTGCAGCACGGCCGGCCGGCCTGATTGCATGAAAAACATGCACACAAGCAGCAGTGAAATAAAACCGCACGATGACGGGCAGATGTTGGGATGAATACGCACGCATAGACTGATTTCTGAGCAATTTATCGGGGGGCGCTATTTTTCCGACAACCTTGGTTGCTCTAAATGAAATTGTAAATCCATGGTAATCTGCGGGTCATGCGCTGCGGCTGACATTTCAGGGCTATGTAGATCACCTTGGAATGGCTGGATTGGTGAAGTGGGACGTAAGCCGGTGATTCTGACAAAGCTGCGCCGCCTGCAGCTTTCAATCTCATAAAAACCGGCCGGCCCCGAGCTCCTTCCCTGCTCTCTGTGGGCTTTACTGTGGCCCTTAAGGCCCCTGGAGTTTCCCTGCTTTTGATGGCTCTGACAGCGAACCTGCTATTTTTTCACAGAATAACCATGTTTTTTTCTTTTAAAAACTTGAGCAAACACAACTTTTAAAGCAGACTGCTGATGTATGATGCGTTTTTTTTTTCTTTCGAAAGACGTCTTTCTTCTTTTAGTCGAGCTCCAACATTTTTTTTTTCTTCCCCCCCATATTTTAATGTTCGGTTCTTATTTCTACACAGATGCTTTTGTGCTGACTTTCTTTGTGGTGTGACACAATGACAGCCTGGATAAATGGCCCCTTTTCAGAGCCTTGTCATGTACAGTCAGAGGGGAATTGGTTTGTGCTGTTTTTTTTTTTCCTTTTCGTGTGTGTGAGCTGTAAAGTTGTTGGGTGTAATGAAGCAGCTGGGGGAATACTGAGCAACAACTGTTGGCAAACACTAATTTAATCAAGGAGTGTCTGAAAATCACGAGCCTGCCACAGACTTTTCATGAAGCCGCCTGTTTTCTTGCGAACGCAGACTCGTCCTGTCAGGAAATCGCTCGGCTGTGTTGCGTGAGGTGCCTGGTACGTTTTCTACTGAATCTTCCTCGTGACCTTTGTCCCCTGACAGCTGCGTCTCTCACATCACTCTCTGTTGTGTGATATCAAATAAAGCAGAAACATATTTAAAAAAAACTTTCAGTCCCTGATCTCTACACTCGAGCCGGAGCTGTGAATGCTAAACAACCAGCACTTGTAATAAGTGAATAATATCTTCTGAGTGAAAAAAAGCCCTTTTTGTCTTTACCTTGTAGCAACAGTTCAGCTGTGCTGTGCAACGCTGAGATAAGATTGCGTAAAAGAGAGATCGTGCCCTGCAAACGCTGCATTTTTCAAAGAATTCATGCATTTGAAAGGTTTTGTGGGGAAATAATTTCACTTAATGCAAAGTGAGACGGCAATTTAAATCAGAGTCACTGTTAAAAAACAACAACTTCCTGTCCAAGAAAGCATTTTTTCATCTGTTCAATGCAAAACATGCTGTCAAAAACAATCAAACATGAGAGTTTGTAAGTTTTGGTGCACAGCAGGTGGAAGAGAAAAGCATCGGAAACAGGTAAATAAAAAATTATGACAACAGTTGTCTGATGTGCTCGCTATGAAAACATATAGTTCATTGGAGGAGGCTGAGCGAGGAGGATACAGTGACACAGCAGGTGAGACGGAGGAGAGGAAATACAGCACTGATAAGATGCAGCAAATGTCTTGTTCCCATCGTGGCAATAAAAAATATTTGAATTTGAAAGCAGAAAAGAAACCAGGGGAGGAAAGTGATGCTGCACACAGAGGATGCTACCTTTTCAATGAGCTATTACACCACCAATTAGATCTGCAACTGAGCTGCTCTGAAGACAAACTGCACACACACACACAAAGAGAAAAAACCTCCATGTTGACACAAAGCGAAGGCTCCAGCACACATGACACGAGGGCACATGAGCAGATGTGCACTGAAGATGCTTCTTTTTTATCAACCAGTGGGAGAAAAAGTGAGAAAGACTTTATAATTGTGGACAATGATGAATTGTTTCATGAGCAGGGTGATAAAGTGCATATTAAATTAGCCTTAGCGCTATTGATCGCTGCACTGCAGCAGAAATGGATGCCTTGCATATCAGAGAGATTCAATTATACTCATATAATCAGCTTCAATTCCTAACGGAGCGCGAGTCGGACAGGAGGAAAGGTTGAGGGGAGCGGGGAGGAGGGGGGAGAAAAAGTAGAGGAGAGGGAATAATTTGCATAGACTGGTGAATATATCACTACTTATAGAGTGTGACAGTCAAATGAATCTCAGGGCTATAAAACGAATATTATTTATTGGTTTCAAAGAGAATTTTAAAACAATAGAAGCAACTCTTCTGGACTCACGGTGCAGTAGTTTCTTCTTCTTCTTCTTCACCTCCCGTTCATGCCCTTTCCCACCATCCTGCCTCTTTTTGCCCCCTTTGCTCTGCACTCGTCCCTGCTGGGCTTAGCAGTCATCCCTTCACTTCCTCTGCCCGGATTCCTCCTTCCGAAGCCCATTTCCCCTTATTACTAATTCATTGGTCATATTTATTGAAGGGGCTCACTCTGAGGGGGGATCAATGTCTTATTTACACATTTAGACAGTCTATGGACTGAGCCGCGATTAACTGGCCTATAAAACCTTTACCCACACCGCCATAAATCTGCCAACAGGGACATTTGCCTCCTGATAATGTGCATCTCTACGAAAACAAACACAGCGAAAAGTCTCAGCGGGACGAGAAAAATGGAGGCATTGTAGCCTAAATATGTGCAACAAGGGGGCATTTTATGAGGCAATTATCCAGCATTGTAACATTTCATATATTAAAGAACTTGCAAATTACAACAAGATTTATTTAAGAAAATAATAGATGCTGGGTGATTAGTCCTCGTTTTTCGGGCCTTTTTTTCAGAGAAAAATGTGGATTTTTCTTGTTTTTAATGAGTTTTTCTGAGCGCAAAATCATGAAAATTTCCTTTTAAAACTGGAAGAAATAGGACATTAATAAAATTTTGTAATAATAGTCTGTGAATTGTGTATTTGGATAATCTCATGATGTTTAAAGGTCTGAAAAATTCACATTTTCTTAATAATAAGACGCCTCTAATAGAGGTTGTAAATATTTAAGATCAGTTTCATTATTAGTGACAATATAATGTTTAATAATACTTTTTTAGGTGTTATAAATAATATTTAGAGGAAAGTTTGGGTAGATGAGTTATGAGATGCCTGGTGGTTGGAAATTATTCTAAAAAGTAAGTTATATCGGTCATAAAGGTCGTAAAGGTCATCAGGTCGTTAATAAAGTGTTTGTACAATAATTCAGTGGAATAAAAACAAACTGGATGAGAAACAAGATGATACATTTTGTTTTCTACTTTACATTTTTAAAAGCTGTGATGGTCAAGCTTAATTAGAGAGGTGACCACCGTCCACGGAGACTTTTCACACCTCGACAACCTCGATGTTCCTCTTTTTTAATGGCTGTGAAGCATCATAATGATATACAACTCACAAAGGTCACCTTATTAAAAGTGGAACAACTCCATATTTCCCTCATTCATACAGACGTTCGACTTAAGAGATGAAGAGAAAAACATGGAAATGATCTTTTTTCTGTGTGTGGTTCCTCAGAAGGCAGACTTTTCCCTGGAGACGCGCTCTGTTTGTTTGTTTGCTTGTTTCACTCTTGCATCTCCTGCATCTCCTGCAGCTCCTGCATCTCCTGCATCCCCTGCATCTCCTGCATCTCCTGCATCTCCTGCATCCCCTGCAGCTCCTGCAGCTCCTGCAGCTCCTGCATCATGAAACGACTGACAGATGATTGAATCTTCGCCACGACTGATTAGTGTTAATATGTTTTGATACCGTGTCACTCGAAGGTTGGATCATTGTTGCATCCAAGTGTGTGACGCATAAAACATATTACCTCGGACAAACTGCCCGTGCTCCTGCACACACACACACACACACACACACACACGCACACACACATCTGTTCAGTCATCTCGAGGCGCCTCAGAGGAAGATGAAAGCATCACTTTCTTGCTGACTACAGAGCAGCAAACAAAATGGCTGTGCATAATCATCCTCACGTGTGTGCTGAAGTTTCTCTTTCCGGCACAGATGGTGGAGAGCGTTTGCATCACACGGATTGATAAATAGATTGATTTTTTTTTTTTTTTTTTGAATGGAAGGTACCGGGTGTATCATTTGTGGGGGGGGGGGGGGGGGGGGGGGGGGGGGGGGGGGGGGGGGGGGGGGGG
>JAQMCX010000005.1:1785515-1815425 GCA_029814765.1 Acanthurus leucopareius
AAAAGTCATGAGGGGTTCAAATTTATTCATTCTTGCTTTTAAAGATGAAAAATGATAAATGATGGAAAATAGATGAGTTCAAAGATGTCTAATCGATCAGGTTTTGAATTAGTTGCAGAGCATGAAGCAAAGGCGAAAGGCGAAAGCAAGAGTTTTGAATAAACTAGGCAGAGGTCCGTTGTCCGACACACGTGACAAATAACAGAAAACAAGTGAGAAGCACTGAGCTAAAGACAGACATTTGAACTGCTGACACACATTTCCAGCCTTCAGAGAGCAGCACAGCAGAAGATCTTGTCCCAGATAATAAACTGCTGAATTACTTTGAAATCTAATTAATGATGATCAATCCAAAGGTGTGGAAAAAAAAACAAATAAAGTGCTTCAAACAGGTTTTAAATGACACTCAACACCAACAGGAAACAAGGAGTTGCCTCCTTCCCTGCACATCTGTTTGGCACCGCCGTCTGACGCTGAGCTTCCCAGAGGAAACAGCCTCCGTCATGATGCGTTCAGTGCAGCACGGGGTCGCCGGGAGGCCACTGTAAGTTATAATGGTGCATTAAGCGTTCGACAATCGCAGTGTGTAAAAGCAGAATGTTGCAGCTCTCAAATAGCTCCTCTGTGTCTCTGTTATAAAAGGAAACAGCATTAGAGGTTTTTGTTCCACATCTGCATGGATGTTAACGCCGCGATTTGAAGCCAACTGACGGTAAATAAACAAAATCCATAACATCTGTCAGCGATGACTTCAGTTTCCTCCTGGGCAGGCCTCCACACAATCCAAGAAAAGTGTTCGAGCAAACAAGACAGCGAGTAAATCTGTTTTCCACCGAGTCCTAAACGCACCACGCCGAGTCTCAAACACAGCGACATAATGCTGCAGCCTGAGGGCCGAAGTGAGAGCAGGAAACATCTATAAGCTGCCACTTCTTTCCTGTTAGAGCTTCTACCTGCTGCAGCCGTGCAACATCGCAGGAAATTAAAAAGTTAGAGAGCTGATTGGAAGTTACTTTCTCTCATCTTTCTTCTCGCTCTTCATCTCTCACTCATCCTCTTTTTTTAAGCTCTGTCTTGTTTCTTTGTCTGACTTTTGTCACCGTCCATCTATCGTTCATTTACTTTTCAAATTTACTCTTCTTCCTGGGTTTTTCTCTCTCAAAGTACACAATTATAAATCAGGAGAATCACACACACACTCATACACACTCACAATCAATAAAACAGCTTCAATGGCAGCGAAGCAGCAGTTTGATACAGAAGGAAACTTACAGACATGGATTTGCTTTCATTCTGTGGCTGCAGTGACTTTTGGCTCATGATGAGAGAACAAACCATCCAAATATCTGACTGCACTGTTTTGATTTCTGACGCCTTTTTTTTACGACTTCAAGACGAAAAGAAAACAGATGAGAGGAAGTTTAAAAAAAAAAGAAAACAGAGATTGTGAAGAGACGGAACAGAACGCATTTTAAATTTTTAAAAATCAGTATTTTTCACAAACCCAGAAGGTTTTGTTCTTTATCCAAAGAAAAGATCATTAAGCTCGATCTTTCCTGCCACAGACGTTTCCTCCAGGACCGACTGATGCATTTAACATGGTGATATGAATTCAGCATTAGAGGGAGCCACTGATGCACAGCAGACGTCTGCACCGACTGCGTGTGAAGTGTGTGTGAAGCAGAGATAACTGCGTGTAATTAAGTGCTTTTTGTCTTTTTTAAAAAAAATGTAATTCATAGTTTCACAAATCGAATCATTTCCTCACTGACACTTTGTTTTGCATCAAGTCAGCTGGACGGATCGCTCTGCTTCGTTGTAATTGGGCACGACGACGCTCTCAGCACTCTGATGGGAGAGATTAAGTAAAAGCTGTTGGAGAGAAGTTGTGTTATTGAAAGAAAAGTCATAACTCTAAAGTTTCATCTCTTTGCACATCTAATCAGCCCACAGACGGGGGAAGAGCACCTCTTATCATTCAGTCTGCACGCTCCATTGATTTGATTTGCAGAAGTGATATTATTGCTCCCTAAAACTGTTAATATGGCAAACTGTTTAAAACGAGACAATGTTGTTGCAAAGAGCGTAACACATTGTTCCTCTTTAAAATACAAATCTGAATTGTTTTAACAATAAAACGCGTTCATGCTCGATTCATTTCCCTCCGAAGCTTCGTGTCTTCGGTCCGACTCAGTCAGATGGAACAGATTGTCCAAATTTGTTTCATGATATTTTATATTAGCTAACTTTATTTTGCAGTAAAGCTGATATTACCGAGTCATCTTACTGACTTTATTTGTTCTTGTCTTTATGATAAATTTTTACAGTTACAGTCATCAAATAGCCTTTTTTAAGGCTGTTTTAAGTTACAAAAGCTGCAAAACTTCAGTTATTTACTGTTTTATTTAAAGTCCGGTGTTGAATAATCAGAGGTGAAAGAGCAGCACACACAGACCTTCAGAACAAAGATGATTAACAAACATACTGATCATCATGGGAACATGGAGATGATCAGAGATGCTCTGATGGAGGCAACCAGGCTGAGATGTTTGCATGCTTGTTTGCAAAACCGCTGAAATTGAGATTTGTCATCTATAAGTTTGCTGCCTTTTACCTTTGAGTATTTAATGTTGCAGTTATATGTCTTTGGTTTAGTGCCACGAGTAAAATCATCCTCCAAGATTTAACAAGTGGTCTAATGTCTTTGCTTCCACCACAGATGTTGAACCTGAAGCCACTTCCTCTAAATCCTTATTTATCTTTTCTGTACAGTCGAACTTACAGACAATATACAAATGTATTTTTTATGAATGTATGTTACATTTTAAGGAGCAGTTTGACAAATTATTTAAGAAAAAAGTTATACAATCAGCTGAAATCATGAAAAAATAATTCAGCTGCGTCCCTGTGGGTCTGTGATCTCCAACACTTCAGAGCAGATTTAAACACATCAGCTGAACCTGTTTTAGTCTGCAGGAAGTATTTTTATTCCATCCTCTAAATGCACCGGCAAGTTTCTGAACGGAGAACAGACGCATTGTCTTAATGCGGTCAATAAAAATCAGTGAAGCAATAACTCACAGTCACTCACAGACGGACAGACAGACAGACAGACAGACAGGCAGACGGACAGACAGACAGACAGGCAGACAGGCAGACAGGCAGGCAGACAGACAGACGGAAAGGAAGTGGGCCAAAGATGTTTCATATCTGCAACAGCTACTTCAATTTACTGTTAACGAGGTTTGGGAGTTTGGAGAACAGCTGACTCATGTTGTCATCTGAACTCCTGCTGACTGCTCTGTTACGCATCCGCTGCCCGAAAGTTACAGTCGGGTAACAGATTACACTGACTTTAGTTACTGTACGGTTACATCTCGCACCACGTGAGAAGCCGTGAAACAGTCTCACTCCCTCCTCTTTCCGTCTCAGTGCTTCCTTCTGTTTGTTTCTCTTTGTACATGCAGCGTCTCTCTTTCATCCTCCGTCAGTCTCCCGATGCCTCCGTGTGTCTCTCACCCTTTCTCCCCCCTTTGTCGTTTTGTCAATATGTCTTCTTTTTCACCAGTGATTCTTGGCTAATGTTCTGCATGCGATGTCTCCCTCTCACTTCCAGATCACCAGTCATGCTTGCAAATACAAGAGATGTCAGAGAATCTATAAAAGCCTCCGCAGAAGCCTCCACTTTTTCCTCCTCATCACCCAAACTGCAGTCAGACATGCACACAACATGCAAACACACACACTGATTCATGCAGAACCAGTGTGTGCAAATATTTACCCAACACTCCCTTTCCTGCCTTTATTCCCTCCCCCTCTTCACCTCTTTCTTGCTCCTCTCCATCCTCCTTTTCTTCTGTCTTTACAGTCCTTCAACAAGAACACACCTTCCTCCTTGTTTCCAGCCAGCAGAGGGAGGTGCCAGGTGGAGCAGATCCATCATGGTGACGGAGGCTGGGTGCAGCAGCCAGCAGAGCGGCCGCGTGCAGCTCCGTCTCTGCCTTTGCAGACGACCTTGTCAGTCAGCCGTCCTGTCAGGCTGCATTAACATGCCATGATCACACAGAGAAGACCGATGTTCCTCAAACAAATCTCAGTGAAAGAAATGGAAACTTATTCTTTTGGTCTTCTACAGGTTTTGTTTTCCGTTCCTGCTTCAGCCGGTGCAGAACTCCAGATTAGATTATCTGTAAATAATCGACCTGTTCCAGCTGTGAAAAGGTTAATGAGGTAATTCAACATGTGGACGGGCGAATGCAGCAGGTTCAGAGCGGCAGCACATCAACCACGAGCAGCTTCTTTATCCCAACCTGAGGCTACAGATGTCCGACAGATACGTCACCCCACAGACGGTGTGAAGGATACACTTATCTGCTCGGAAAACCAGGACGTGTTGAACGGATTAACATTCATGCAGCATTAGACTTTTGCCACAGAACATTTCCGAGCATTCACCGGGCATCTGCCTTCATCAGCTCATCCCTTTTCTCTTTTTCCTTTCTTTTCCTTTCTTCCCTCTGATGAGCTGAGGAAGCTGAAGTGACACAGATCCTTCACCTCTAGACATACACACTGAAACACACACACAGGTGGTGAAATCCTAGAAAACACAGTGAAGCTCTGGAAGAAAACCATCCATATGAGGACAGTCCAAGGATGGGAGAAGTCAGACCATGAGGAGGTGAAGAGAGATGGACAGAGGGAGGAAGATCAAACCTGAATTTCCAGTTCCTCAGGATTCAAGGATTATGAAGTTAGTGGGTTGTGAGACAGTTCTGAGTAGAAAAACCTTAAAATCTCTTTGGTTACAACTTTTTTCCCTGAAAAGTCTTAAAGTTCAGCCCTCATTCCAACATGGATGGAGAGTCAGGTGAAGCTTCAGAGCAAAATGCCACAGAGGTTGGTAAACATCTGCAGATGACGTGAATAAAACGTCATGTAACGTGCAGAAAAGCGCTTCTACTCAAAGAGGCAAAGCTTGACATCTTGACAAGAGTCTGTCACAGAGGTTTAAAGTTCACCAAAGGTCACACGGTCTCTCCGGACTGTTCAGAAAAATCTAATCCAACATGAACGAATGCTTCTGCATCAGTGTTAAACGTCTCCATTAGAGCTGCATACGTCTGGCAGCCTTGATGTGATGTTGTCCGGCTCTGATGAGAGGCTCTGCAGTTGATACATTCATAATGAAATCCGTTCAGGTGTGTTTAATTTGCATGCGGCGGAAGCTGCTGCCTCACTGTCTGAAGATTATGTATTTGCTGATGGTGGTGGTGGTGGTGGTGGGGGGGGGGATCATTTCAGAGGCCACTGCCTGCTGGTGTGGAAAATCACTGTTTCTAAAAATTCTGCATCGAGAAGCAAAATAAACACGCACACATCAATCCATTACTTTTTTCCTTGTTTTTTCTCCCCCCTCCTCCCCCCTCCCTCTCTCTCTCAGTGGTGAAATGGAGGTATCATTTGTCATAGCATAAGCGAACGCCTCATTTTTTTTTTGCATATCATGCTTTTGGAACAGATTTGATTTCTAAAGGGAATTTGTGTCCCATCCCTCTCTCTCTCTCTCTCTCTCTCTCTCTCTCTCGCCTGTCTGCGTCTCCCAGGATCCCTCTCTTCCATCCTCCCCAAATAAATAAGAGATGAAGACGATGATTGCTATTATTTGTGGAGGAGAATCTGCTGATGGATGGATCACGGATAAATGAAACACTATCTCGACGGCGGGATGAAGAGCCTGACAAAAAGTAGCTCGGTGAGAAAACAGAAAATACGCTGTTTGAAGTGGGATTATGTTCTTGTAGACTATTTGCATCAAATATGTTGCACAGATAGTTTGACAGGAGGACATCAGCGTCATTCTTGTCTTTTTTTTACATGCATATTTTCATTTCTCAGGAAACAATCAACACTGAGGCTGTTACATAATAGATTTCCATGTAAGTTCTGTTTGACGTGAAAAACAAGTTTTTATTTTCGCCCAAGACGTTTTAGAATCACCTGTCATATCTGTTATGTTTAGCCTGGTGCAGGTACAGTGTTTTACAGCTAATATAGGAACCTCAGTGATGGGTATAATGCAAATTAGCATTTTTTGTGAATCCACTGTGATACAAAACTGCACATGAGTTTTGTTGCACATTATGCAATAATATTGACCGTATTATTGCATAATGTGGTCAAAAAAGCAACAAACTGTAGTTGCAAGATGTTTTCTTCTCTCAAGGATTCGACCATCATTGCAGGTTATAACAGTAAAATGACACAGAGGAAATATGTGGCTATGATTAATAATATTCAAAACTGCAATATAATCTATTTTTTTCACCTCTAATAGCAGAAAGAGGAAATCAATAAGTTCTCTGTGACCATAAAACGAGTTGAAGGGAAGCTGCTGTGTGTTTTGCTTCATGTCAATCACTTTCTGATCAGGAGCTGCTCAAATAAACAGGCACACACACATCACACCTGTTTGTTTTCACTTACTGATGCAAAAGAGGGGAAAACAACAAAAAAAACTTTCCACAGACTAACACACACACATATGTGTTACCATGGTTACCAGATGATCTTTCATAAATTAAGTGAAGATTTCTTTTCCTTAACAGATTTAACGATTATCAGAGCAAATCACGTCTCATCTGAGCTTCACTCTGCATCCTCACGTCAGAGCAGCTGCACCAGACTCTGTTTAAAAACTGACCAACAGGAGGATTTGTGTCGACGCCCCTGTGAGATGAAGACACACACACACTGAGATAAATGAATCATATTATTATTACTAAACTATTAATGAATGAAAGAAGAAAATTAAACTTCAAACTCTGACATTCATTCATGTAGAATTTAGCCTGATGATCTGAGACATGATGCAGAAAAAATGTGCTGCCACCAGCAGAAACTGTGCACACACACACACACACACACACACACACACACACACAAACACACACAGTGACCCAGGTGGTGCCATCTACTGGAGCTGCCACGTCACAGGCTGATGATAATTGCTTTTTAATGAGCTCGTTTTGTCGGCGTCTAAACGTCACATTATGACGAGACATTTTCAATAACTGTCTCTTCAGGAACAAAGACTTGTGTCAGATATCTCAAACCTTTCCACACACACACACACACAGGGAAGACTACTTATCAACACTCACACACATGCACACACACACACACACACGGTGACATATCTGATAAGGTTTATTAAATATTCGGCTGTGTGCTGTCTCGTGCAGAACATGAGAAGCTCTGTCTCTTTGTCTTGTGTGTCACACATCTCTTTTTTCTCACCAGCGGTGTCAAAACACACACATATGGATTTGTGCTTCTGTTCTTGTGAAGATCCTCATTGATTAAATGCACTATAGCTCCAAACATGACCTTTAACCCAGTCAACACTCAATCCCATCGTGGCTTCATCTAATACGTTTTTGTGGTCGTTATTGATCAACATGTCATCTTCTTAATTTAATTGCTTGATGGATAATTTTGTTTTTTAAATGTCAGAAAACAGTGACGGATGAAAAGTCCAAGGAATTTAAAATGGACTGTTCATCAAGCCGACGATTAAAATCCCAAATACATCAAAATCATAATGAAATAATGAAGTGAAGAGCTGAAAGTCCTGGAATTTCTGAAGTTGGAATAAAAAATGTTCATGGCATTTTTTCTTCTTTCAGGATTAATGAAGTCTGACATGAACACAACAACAAAATCACTCAAAAAGCCTTTTACTGACTGTCACTTAGACAGGAGCACACACACACACACACACACACACACACACACACACACACACACACTGAAGAGATCAAAAAGAGACCAATGAGAAAGTGATTTTTTTGTGTCTGACTTCTCTGAAGCAGGATGTCACATGAAAGCTGCTGCCTCTTAAACACACACAATATTAAACACACACACACTGACTCATAAACACACACATAAACACACACAAACACATGCACACACACATACACACACAGCACAATTCATCTCCAAAGCCATTGAAAAGCCTGCTTCACTTGGACAAGTGCCCCTGCTGTATTTAGATCAGAAGAGCTCATCTCGTCTTTTGTTTATTCAGTTTCACTCGTCATAATTAAAGGTTACCAGCTGATTCAACAGAGTTTTTTTTTCTTCTTTCTAAACTGGACATGATTGATTTCCTCTATTTGTCCTCGTCTGGCTGTGACACAAAAATAATTTGACTAAGAACAGCAGATGAATGGAAATAAGAGCAGCGGAGAGCAACAGCAGACTGCAGAGAGACAGAAGCAGCAGCTCGTTCGTGGTCGGAGCAGGAGAGGAAGGCTGATTCTCTGACGGACCCTGAAAGCCACATACGTGTCTGATGAAGCTGACATGTGCAGGAGTGCGGAAGAAAGGATTGAGTTGGGGGGGGGGGAGTGAATCATGTTGTGCTTTTCTCAGAAGTCAGAGGCCCCTGAGCCGGCTGGAGCAGGCAGTCAATGGTCATCGTGAGGAAATGGATCTGAAATTAATTGTGTCTGTCTGAGCTTCTCGCAAAGTATCCGGTCTGATTTCCAGAAGACTGTCGGTGCAAGTGTGTCACTTATCAAGATCAATGATCAACGGCCTGTGACGCGGCCGCTGTATATCGCCGTCCAGTTTGCCAGTCAGCCGTTGGATAAACCAGTCCATCATTGAAAGTCTATTTCACATGCCGACAGAGCGGCGGTAAATTTCTGCCTGATGGAATTGGAAATGTATTTGTGACCGACCATTAGCCTAATTGTCGAGGCAGATGGAGTTTATGGATGTTTCAGGGGGAAAAAACCTTCCAGGTTGCGACTGAGTTGTCATTTGTAAGATTTTTCGCCTGCTGGAGTCAGCAACCTTCCACACTGAGTGATTTCCTTCTAAGCTGATAACAGCATTCATTTCTTCTGAGGGAGCCTGAAGCAACACTGGCTTCAAGCTTCCTGCTGGAAAGAAATGAAAAAGAGGAGAGAAATGAGAGGAATGGTGCAACAAAAGAAAGGAAAAGATCATATCTGCAGAATTTAGAACAAAGCCAAAGAAAGTATGGAAAGAAACAGAAAAAACTAAATCCAGCAGAAGGTTCAGAAACTTCTGCAGCGTCTGAACATCTCTGCTAAATTCAGACTGAAGATGTTTCTACTTCATGTATAAAAGTGACCAAGATGTTGGTTGGTTTTTGCCTCCAGATGAACATTAAGTTGTTAATCTTTAAGATTCAGAGGAATTCTGTTGATTTTGAACATAAAGATCAGATTATTTATAACGAAGAAAACTATCCAGCTAATGAAAAGATGTTCTGTGGCCATGCAGAGAGCATTCCTGAGGAAAACAACACAACACTGGTGTTTTTATTAATCTTCTCAGCAGCAACACTTAACAAAGAGTCTGCATGTCATCTAAAGTGTGTGAAGTTCAATACAGACGGTTCAGGAAAAGGCGACTGAGTTGCATTATGGGAAACACAGGACTGTGTTGAGCTGTCTTTAGTCTCTGCACAAAAGGGTTAAAAGTCAGGATGATTTCAATCATTAATTTTTCCTCAAATGTCCTTCTTCTATGGACGAGAAATAAGAAAGAATGAGTTTCCTGCTGCAGTGTTGAGTCTTGGACGGCAAGTTACATGTTTTTTAGCCCTCAAAATGTAAAATCATTACATATTCAAGATATAGTTTGGACATCTTTTCGGGGTCTCAAGTTGCTGCAGAACATGATGTCTCCCGTTTCCTGATTTATAGAGAAAAATGTTCCAGTCATGAGCACTAAAAAGCAATAATTCTAACAGCAATACTTGGTCACATTCAGTATGTGTGGAAAATAATTTAAACAGTGAAATATTGCCAGTCAGTCGTACATGCCAGAGCACATTTCTGCACCCTGCTGCTGCTGCTGCTGCTGCATTGGAAAAAAGGATTTCTCTCTGCATGTAAAAGAGCGAACCCTCTGCAGACACATAAGCCACACACACAGCGAAGAGGCTTTGAGTGTCTGCTGCTGACTCTGTTCTGTATATTGAAAAAGCAGATCTTTAAAGCTCCAAAGCCCTGGAGTGAGAGGAGAAGATATTAATGCATTATTCATCTTTGTTGTTGTCCTCATAGCTACAACAGAAGGATCTCGAGAGCACAAAGCATGTTACGTCGAACAAAACCAGCACAAGAATATTCTGTATAGGATACGATTTAATATTCTGTGTTTGATCCACGCTCTTATGTTATAGTGATGTTTACATTTTTAAGGCCTCTGCGGTTCGGCCTTCATGTGCTGATTCTTATTCTCTTAAAAAACTAGTTCATCCAGTCATATAAACTAAAGGAAGCTCTTAAAAATGCAATTTGCTGCCAATTAACACCTGAATACACTTAACAAATTCAAAACACTCGACAATTGATGGAAAACAGTCAGTAGACAGCTTGACATCCGACTGGATTTTGTAATTTCATTAACCACTTCCTGCCTCCTATTGTCTGGTTTTAGTACAGCGTGTTAATTTAACGTGTATTATTCTTCCCTTTTCAGTGGGTATAATTAAAAAAAAACTAAACTAATCTTCAGAAATGAAATGAAAGCACCTCTTATCCTGAACTCTTGGAATGAAATGTGCTTTGTGAAACTGTTTATTTTGCAGGAAGAGGAGAGGCAATCGAGCCCCCGTAAGGAGCTTTGACAGTACATGGTACTCCACAGTGAAGCGAGACAGGAACTGAGCAAAAGGAAAACACACATCACAGCGGGAGACGGGGTTTGAACCCATGCAGACGACAAGGATGCTCTGCTTCCAGCACAGCAGCCAATGACAGCTTAGCCCACAGGGGAAGACCATTAAAGCATCTGCAGATACTTGTGATGCTCTTTTTGAAAGTATAAAGCTTTGATACCCCAAATCCCTCGGAAATATAGAAAAAAAAAATAATAACCCAGAGTTGAATTTGTAGCATGGGCATTTAGATTAACTCAAACCCGGAGAAAAACGCACCAGTGCTCCCAGGGACAAAGTGTTTATTTACTGTGATGCTAAAATATTGCTTTTAAGAACTAATAAGGAAGCCATAAACAAGAACGCCATTGTTCCTCAATTACCTTCACAAGCTCTGCTTTGGGATTTTTCAAAGAAGGAAATGTTTTAACATTCCGACTTTCACCCAAACATATGTTTTACAGTCTGCTGCTGGGGATTGTTAGCTACAGAGGGCTTTATGCATTTATTGACTCAAAGAAAAGAAGCGTTTTTAAGGTCATTGTTCTGTTTTAATAGCATATTTTTACTGTAAAGTTCAGTTTCCTCACATTGTTTCCAGCCTGCAGTTTATTAAAAGAGAAGAAACTCTGGCTGAGATGCATCAAAATGCAGACAAAGTTAGTGGTAAAGAAGGTAAAGAAAGTTAGAAACCTTCATCTTAAAGGAAAGATAATGATCTCAGGAGCTGGAGGAGACCAAACTGGAGAAATCACCGTCAGTGGGTATCAGACTTATTTTAATCAGGTGTTTTTAAATCAACACAACATCAGAAAAAGCTAATCTTCCATCTGCTACATGATGAAGTAGTTCCTGTTTTGCTAAAATATTAAAAATACCAGCTTTTAGAGGTGAGATCTGTTGTTCTGTTGGTTATTAAGCCTTTATTCTTTCCCTCAGTGTTTCTTTTAATGCAGTTTTAACATGCTAATACCCACCGCTCATAAGAGACCAGTCGATGCCGGTTCTTAATCTAAAGTGCTGCAGTATGTTTTTATGAACGATCTTTAAGATTTTGTAAACCATTCGGAGTCAAAACGGCTCTAAACGTCAATTAAATAGCAGATTATGTTCAGTTTAATCTCCCATATTAACTATTGAAGTGCTGCAGCTGGTTCGCTCTGCGGTGCTGCGAGTCGGTCCATTTTTCAGCAGGATAATGTACCTTTTCTCCGGTTGTGTAATGTGGCCTGAAGCTCTGCTCTTGTCTTAATGACATCAGATGGGAATTACGCTTTCTGCAGTGTTTCCCTAATTCCTTTTTTTTTTTTTTTTTTTGCTGAATTCTTTCCTTTCTTCCCATCTTGCCTCCAACATTTCGTTCAGGTTGTTTGAATCTTAATGACGCTCTTTTAGGACTTAAGGG
Organism: Acanthurus leucopareius; assembly: GCA_029814765.1. Classification (NCBI taxonomy): domain Eukaryota; kingdom Metazoa; phylum Chordata; class Actinopteri; order Acanthuriformes; family Acanthuridae; genus Acanthurus; species Acanthurus leucopareius. The sequence goes on from JAQMCX010000005.1 coordinate 1,797,626, forward strand.
ACTAAATGAATGTTATAATCTTGGTAATGTCCATTAATTCTATTAGGTGTCGTAAGTGAGGGCCTATGAAGCAAAGTATCTGTGACACAGTAGATGCAAAGAATATAATGTGTTGGTTCAACGTGTGCTGGTTTTTTAAACAGTATAAATATAAAAAATACATTAATCAGCCACATAAACTTCATATTTTTTGCAGAACATGAAAAACAGCAAGACTGAATGTTGGTTTAGTTACTTTTTTGCACCATAGACACAATAATTCACACAACAGCAAACTTTTTGAGATTATAACATCTTAATTCTTTTTCTACAAAGTTATTTTCATATTTTTCTTTCATTTCTTTGCTTTATGTTGGTTCTCTGTGTCTGTAAACTCTTCTTCTCCTGTTTGACTCAGTGCATCTTACAATATATTTGTCCACATCCGTTCTCCATCAATCCTTGTCTTCATTAACTCCTATTTGCTTTTGCTCGTTTATCCTCCCCTGCTTAAAATAGACATCACTCTTTTATCCGGCAACCATCAAACCAACCACACCCTCATCTGTCTTCTTCCCGTCTGTTTCTTTATTTAAAACATCACATATTCTCTGTTTTGTTCTCTTCAGCTCCTGTCTTTCTTTGTTACTGCATCTCAAGGGTGTCTCTGCTTTTTCTCCTTTTCTTCCTCCTTCTGTTTCTCTGCACAGGTTCTTCCATCCAAATCTCTGCTTTTCCTGTCCCTGCGTTCTCTTAAAACAAGATAAATATATCTCTTACATACTGTTTGCTCCATAAATTCTGCTCAGTGCAGTGCCATTTTATCTTCCTTCCACTGCCAAATTGTACTTGAAGTGATTTGAATGCAGTAAAAACAACCTTAGCAGCTTTAATTACAGTGTGTTACAGCAGCGAACAACCTCCAGCTCTGAGTGACGACTGTCATTTTACTTTTTCCCAAAGAAAAACTCTGCTGCTGCAGTTTTCTCTTCTCAAAATCTCTCTGTTGATTTTTATCTCAATGCAACATGACTGCACGTTACAATGCCGTCTGTATTTCAACACAAAGAATGCAGCTGACACCTGCTTCTGCCAAGAAATGTGAGTTATTACTAGCAGATATGCATCAATAAAATGATCGTTAAAATCCTTGCTGGATGTCTTCTGAATAGTTCGAATGTCAGGAAAAGCTTTCATGCTTCTTTTCACCAGTTGAGCTCTTTCACCTCTGAGAGAGTAAAATGCCTTTGAAAGGAAAATGTGTCCACGTTTGTTATTTTGCTTTATCTCTTAATTGTCATCCATATTTGCAGAGACACTAATCTTATTCAGCTCATTGTCTTTTTAAAAGAATTGCATTTCCTGTATTCACTTCCCTGTTTTGTCGCCAGCTTGTGCACATGACTCAGCTTCAGCACTGAAGGTATTTGTATTTTTTAAAGCTACTTCATTTGAATAAAGTCAGCTGTTGACTCCTGATCTGTTTGTGTACATTCACTGACCTTCTGTAAGCGTCTCTGTCTTTACTCAGGTCCCATCTGTATCCACTAAACCTGCGTTCAGTCCATTTACACTCGTCTTTATCTGACAAGCTGTCCCGACTTGTGAGGTGTGATGGTAAACAAACTGTATGTGACCGACTGAATGAGCATTTATTTATTTATAAGTCAGAGAATAAAATGGATTAGGATGTCAGATTTATTTAATTGATGTTTCTAAATGTCCCTCACTCTTAAATGTGCCTTTATGGATTATAAACTGTAGATAAAGGGGGATGACGACGCCTTCCACTGTAAAAAATAAGCTAAAAGTCCTTGATAGAGGTGCTGCCATATCATCTGATTTGGAGCCAAAGTCTGCCCGGTGGTAAAGGTCACATCCATACAAGAGCCTTGAATAACTGACTGAGACCAAACTCAGAAAAGTGAGCATTAATCACATCCTGTCCTGTGTGCTCACCTGAAGGGGGCGGGGCTTATTGCCTCTACTGTTGCCGATTTAGATGTTTTGGCACCATTTTTTTTTAAAGTTGATGATATAAGCACATCAGAATCTCAAATCTTCAAACTTCCTTCCTTCTTCACTCCTCATTTCAGTCCTAACTCCTTTCTCACTCACTGACTCCTTCATTCACTCCCTTAGTTACTCACTCCCTTCGTCCTCCCCCTTTACATAAGTGCCTTCCTCCCTCCCTCACACCCTTATTAACACACTTCTTTGTCACTACACTCCCTGTTTATTATCTCCCTCCATTCGCTGGCTTGCTCTCTTGATGGCTCACTGCTATTAACTCGCACCTTTTCTCCTCCTTCTCTTCTTCACTCGAACCTTTCCAGAGCTGCAAGCTTTCACATCAGCCACACAGGTGCGCCATGCAGGTGCAGACTATTTCCATGTAATTTGTCCGTATTTGTTTAGTTTTTTAACTACTTGAACGCTTAAAGCTGCAAGACGCATTTAAGAAAATCTGAATTTGTAATTACAACCTGCCTGGCATGATCACTATCTGCAAGACAGCAACTTGTCAATGGGATTATATTATCATCCGTACACATAATTAGTCATTTACTTCCTTATTTAACCAGTCACTCCCTCCCTTATTCAACCCTCTATTCACTCCTCTACGTGGAAAATTTCTCCATCCTTCACTCGCCCACTTCCTCCCTCACTAACAGCACCCTGAATTAAGAAAAGGGGAGTTTTTTTCCTCCTCTGTTTGAGTCTATTTATGTGCCATAATCCTGCAGTCTGAGTCGAAGTGAGTCTGATGCTCTTCACAGCCATTCAGCTCCTCTTCCCATTCACTTTCCAAAACATTGTCTTTGTCTTTTTCATGCATGAAACTTCTCTCCTCCTCGTCTCCACCTGCTTGTGATATTGACCTCGTTCCTCAGTTTCACTTTCTCTCCCTCACGGTGCTTTTTTTCTCCTCCATTTAAATCTTCCTCACTTTCATCTTTTTCATTATTTCTACTCACAAAAGATTCACAGTCTAATTTATTTTCTAATCAATCTACTCTAAATTGCATCCCTTTGGTATCTTTACAATTACAGGATGTTAATACAGTAGAATTTGTATTCTGGTCCGTCAGCACGATAGTGAAACTGGAGTCAATGCAGCTCAGTTGACGAGCTCTGCCGACCATTCGAGTTTTAAGTTTCATCCAAATCAGACCTTTCAGATATCGAATGTCAACACTTCATCATTTTACGCTCTTAGACTGTGGTATATTATGCTATAACCTTATATGGTTTAACACCTCTTCTCTATTGGTATCTTTTACTTTGTCCTTATTTAGTTTGAAACATCTCTCTCTCTTAACTTATGTTGCAACATAATATGGCCTTGAAGTTGAAGCCTCACAGCTTCATCCTGTTTTTGTAGATTCATCCTGTTTTCATGGAATAGACAGCTTTCCCATGTAGTGCATGACAGCTGAAGGTTTCCATCCATGTAGGGTTGCATGTCTGGTACTATGGAGATGTCTCCAGGCCTATAAAAGTGAGATGTTTGAGCTGTATGTCAGAGTTTCGTATTGGCTTTGAATGCTCTCTCAGGTTTGATTGATACTGTACTTCTGTTAGGAATGAAGCATGATGAATAGTTCCTCTTCTTTTCCTTCTTTTCTTTTCTGGACTGGTTTTCATGTGGATACTACAATGGGTTAAGCTGTGGTGAAACGTCACTGAACTGTCCAGAAGTCTTGAATGCATCATGCCTGCAGTGCACGCGAAACGGCTGCTGTGTCACCTTTAAATGACATCACAAGACTCAGGTAGAAGGCTGCCACCAAGAAGAGGACCAGACGCCAAGTCACACATTTGCTGATCGACCCACACCCACGGACGTGAATGAAACTAGTTTTTATTTTCGAGAACCAAACAACAACTGAACACCAACGGAGCTTGGGCTTGCCAATCACTGCAACGTGGCATACAGGTGAGTTTACCCAGCTTGTGTCTCCGGTCATGAAAACCAGTCCTACCTTTCAACTGACTGTCTCTTTTCTTTAACACTAGATGTTAGGGGCTATCAAATAGTGACCGTGTTTATTTACCTGGGCTTATCCCGTAACACTTCTTTGTAATAAACTTCATTATATGCAATCAAGTCAGTGTCAACGGAGATTCCTTCATAAGATACCATAAAACTTGGCGTCACGAACAGGATACATCTACAAAAACAGGATGAAGCTTTACGGCTTCAACTTCAAGGCCATATTATGTTGCAACACAAGTTAGAACATAGAGAAGATGTTTCAAAAATAAATAAGAAAAAAGTAAAAGATACCAATAGAGAAGAGGTGTTAAACCATATAAGGTTATAGCATAATGTCCCACAAGACATTTGTAGAAGTATGCCAAAAACCATGTTTTTTTATGAGGTTGTAGAGACTTTGACCTTTGACAAACAAATTCTATCACATCTTCTTTGAGTCCAAGACATTGTTCTTATTTTAAAGAAGAAATTCCCTCAAGGAGTTCTTCAAACATCCTGATCATGAGAACGAGACGGGCAGACTAACGATAAAACAAAGGAAGAACCTTAAAATGTGACGCCTTTGGCCGCAGCTACCGACAGCAAAGAGGCATAGAAGAGGAGTTGAAGTAAATTGAGGACAACTGGCGGAGTATAGCATGTAAATTTCCTTTGATAACATTAGTTGAACTGTGTGAGTGTATCTGTGTGTGTGTGCGTGTGTGCGAGCGTGTTTTCAGATTTCTGCCAAATTAACAGCTTGTCAAAACCATTAATTCAGACAGAAGCAGAGATGTGAAGGAGGGAGGTGAACGAGCTGCTGCTGCTGCTGAGACACACAGCACCCCCACCGACTCTCCACTCTCAGTTCAAGCTCTTCTGAGCAACAAGAAAAGATCATTTTTATTCTCTAAAGCTGCAGAATGATCGACTTGTTTTTATTATTTTTAATTTTTGCAAAAACCAGGACACACCCATCTTTAAACTGCTGTCTGACACACTTAATGTGAACTCATGTTGTGGGTGCCAAAGTGCACGACACACACTCAAACACACCTGAGCACAGCGACGAGAGGAGCCTTGTTGCTGTCAAAGTCAATTCAAACGGTATGAAAACTGAAGCTGCAGTTACATTTACAGTGGAGAAGATGAAATGTTTGAGTCGGTTACAGCGGCACTACTGCTGTTTCTGATGCTTTTACACCTGCTTAGATGATGATAAAGTTCATATCTTTTCTGCACTTTTCAATTCATGCTTTCCATCCTCCATCTTTGTTTTCTTTCTCTTGTCTTTTCCTCTTTTTCCCACCAAATTCCCTCCTCTCCCTTTTTATTATTCCCGTTGCTCTCTGTGTCTTTTTACCCACCTTCTCTCTCCTCTTCTACTTCAATCTCATTTTATTTCTTCTACTTTTTCAATTTATTTTCTTATTTTCCTTTCTCTCCCCTCCTTCTTTCCCACTCGAGAACTCTTTTCTCTCCCTGTCTCATCTCATTTCTCCTCTCCTCCTCTCTTCAGATAAACAGTTACAGTTCACTCCGACTGGCTTTATAACCAGGGTCACGTCTGCTGCCCTCCGCTGTCATCCTCCAGACCGACTTCAATCAAGGCTGTCACTTCCAGCCTTCTCCTTTTCTCCATCTCTCTCCATCTATCTCCATCTCTTACTGTCTCTCTGTTTCTATATTTGTGTGTTTGTGTCTGTATATTTCGTTTTCACATGCAGGACACAGAAGAAGAAGAATATCATCACTGTGTATCAACCTTGGCTTGACTTAATCTTCCTTTATGACCAGTGGACACACAATCATCCACACACTCACATGCACACACACACACACAAACACACACACATGCAGACAACCGCCTACACACACACACACACACACACACACACACAAAGTAGCTAAATAACTTCCCATCACAATTTCACTGCCGGTGGGAAAGACCACCATCATGACCCAGAGGCTGAAGGGCTGAAGGGATAATTCCATCCACCAATCACTGCAGAGAATACACACGTGCGCACACACACACACACACACACACACACACACACACTGCAGTCTGCAATGTGATTTCTACACAGTGGTTCTCTCTTCTACACTTATGAACTCCAGTAAACCAAGTTATATCTATTTGGTTCACAGTGCAAAAGAGAAGATTCATGAGTCATTTTCTTCACTTGATCACAAATAATTTCCAGATGAGCTGCACTGGATGTGAAAACAAAATCTGAAATAGTGAAGCAAGCAATGTATGGCAGTTATATATCTATTTATAAGTGCCTAGGCACAGCATATGTAAGCAGTGATAACCAGCTAACCATCATTTAAATGTGCCAAATATAAACATATAAACCAACTCAAAGACTTAAAGGGGAAAGTGTCAAAAATTATTGTTCACAAGATCTTAATAATCTCTTAGAATAAAGATGCAACATCTATTTTTTCATTTTCTTCTCTTCATTCTCTCTTTCATAGACATATAGTACTCATATGTATTTTCTCCTCATTCTGACTATATTTCATTCACTTCTATTCAGACACTAATACGGCTTCTTTCTGCAGAGGACAGTAGGCCAGACGAGAGCTGCTGAATACAAACGAGAAAAGGTGAGATCCGAGGTCAGAAAACAGACAGTTCCTACCAAGACCGTTAATCGCATTCTTCATGCTGGCGCGGGCCGGCAGGGAGCATGCAGCTCACGGCCATTTTGCTTTTTTTTCCAGCCTGGAAGCAAAGTGAGGAATTTAGTCTTTGACCCTGGCTGTTAAAGTATATTCCTCTCCTCTTGGGGTGACCAAATAGCAGTATTCCCATAGCAAGAACCAACAGCAGAGCCTTGATCAAGTGCTTAAACAGCTTGTTTTCATCCATAACATCAGTTTTAATTATCTGCTTGCAGTATTTTATATTCAACTTGCTTAGTCACATAGATTTGGAGCCATTAAGGTGAATTAATGGGCAGAAAAGAATGTCAGAAGTAAAATATGATATGGAATATATGACAGGATGTGGAACTTTAAATAGTAATTAAATTGTCAGACAGGAGAAACACTCCTGACAGATTAACAACATGCAGATTTACAGACAGAGATTCACGTTGTAAACAGTTTTTTTTGGCCCTCTTACTCACCTGGACTGCAACTCTACAAATAAAAGCTTTTCTTTACATATTTCATCCTGTTTTTTTTGTGAGACATAAAGCGATATTTTTGGTGGAAAGCACTTTTCCCTTTTCTCGCTCTGAAGCTTTGACAATTCTATAATTTGTTCGCCATCAGCATGCACGGCGGCGAGATGTTTGTCAGCGCTCGTGTTAGGCAGAGACGCAGTGACTCACTCTGGTAAACAATGATGCAGATGACAAACTAATGACACTTTTGCCATTGCAAACATGGCGGAGGGCCTCTGTACCACAGAGTGTACACAGAGGAGTCGGACCTGTCTGATGTCTCTTAAATGGCACTATTGTGCAAATGCATTGGGTGTTTGAGTCATGTTAAATATGCTGAGGTACTCTTGGACTTGCAAAAGGCAGATATGAACAAAAAAAGGCTGAGAAACTCCACAGAAGCATCTTTTTTAAGTATCTCCATCTGAATGTTTTCATTTTAAAATGTACCGTCACCGAGCTGAAGCCAACAACGTGAAGAAGCTCCTCCAAAACCACAAGAGACATGGAGTTTTCACCGACTGTGTTGTGCTTCATAATACAATCACAGTGCCACTTTGAATAAAAATAAAAATCCAACCAAAGACCTTAACTATAGATGTTTAGTGGCCTTTGACCTCCGAGTGAGCTGTTGTTAAGAAGGTCAGGTGTAAAGAGAGTAATATCGCCCTAAACAGGTTTTCAAGGGTGTTTTCAACTGGCCGTTTCAATGAAAATGTGTGTATTGAGCAGCCACGGTCACTTGTTGCTGAGGAGTGGAGTTTGGTTTTGAATTGTCAAAGACAGAACAAGGACGAGTGTTGGATGAATACGAGCGAGTGACCGATAACCTACAAAACTCCACTCACACGTTCTGAATTCAGCCATAAAGTGCAGAATCTCAGCTCTCACTTTGGGGTTTGAAATCCAGAAATAAAGACGGTTATCCATGCAAACGATTTGAACCTTTGTTTTTTTAACATTCCAGAGATTGTGTGTAATTAGCGGCATGCTACGCAGACAGAATGACAGGAGATCTGCCGTTTATTTTATTATTTCCACCCACAGAACAAATCTGGTTATTTTCAATGTTACCATAGTTCACACTGGCTCATAATGACTTTCTTGTTTCTGTGTCAGAATATTAGAATAAATTACTATTTCTTGAATTTTGTCCTTTTCATGTACTTTATTTGTTGAAACTGCAATTGTATTATCATTAGTATTTGTGAGTGTAAAAAGGAACTTTTTCTAAGTTTTGTGATGATAATTAGCAGACATGCTTTCAGAATAAACCAGCACCATGTTGCATCCAACAGGAGTATGATGCTGAAAATAAGGACGGTCATATTTGTTGAACTTAATAGTCTGGTGGTTTTGGGATCTGATCAGGATTTATCAGGTATTCTGGACTTTCAAACTGAGAGCAGACCCTGAGGCACTCCCGCACTAAACTAGATAGACCACATATCCAATCTGGCCTGTAAATGCCTCAGGGTCCCCCAGGAGGAGCTGGAGGAGGAGAAAAAATATATATCAGCACTACTTTGCTCAGCCTGCTGCCACTGTTACAGAGATATCTGAGTGGAACATGGATGGATGGAGAACAGGCCACTTAATAGACCAGCACTGAAAAGAAACAACCAAACTCACTCTGAATATGATGTTTTTTCTTTCCGTTTTACTTAAAGTGTCACTCCACCTGGAGTGACTCTTGCAGAAGCCGTCCTGTCTGCTCGCTGAGGTTATTCTCCGTATGATACTGCAGCTAATTTGTCATCTTGAACTTAAGCTGACAGGGTAAACGACTTTCATAATGCTCTGTGTCATTCTGAGGGGGAAAGATAGAGATGCTCTGCGCTCTGCTCTGCGAGTCGCTGAGATGTTGCCGCCCTCCAATCGGCTGTCGGGTTGTTTCTTGTGTCTTTGTGTAATCACGGTTGTGTGTTTTATAGATGTTATGTGTCTTTGTGATAATGGTCTCTGCATTATGGATGCTGGGCTTTTGTATAAGCATATTGGAAGAGAAAAAAAGATGATGCAAGCTATGCACTTTTGTTCTGGGGACAAAATGGAGGATGCGCCTGCAGAGCAGTAAGAGCCTCTAGTTAGGCCTGCAGCTATGCATTATTGAGTGTGGTCCTCTGCAGGGGGCACAGCACAACCTCTCAAGCACAGTCTGAAAGATGGGGCAGCGAGGCCCTGGCAGCTGGGCTCTGTCTCGTCTGGTGAGCTGCTGCTGCTTAATAAATTAGTCTGACATCAGTGGAGGCAGAGTAAAAGTCGAAAAAACAAGGGAGTATCACTCAAAGATCAACATGGCCGGCCAGAGATTTTTGCAGATTCAAAATGATGGCCAGCAATTAAAAGAATACAGTTTCCTAATGCTGATGTGTTTATCTTGTTGTTATCATCCGTCTCTTCATTATACTTTAATCCTCTTCTCTTTTTTGATAATAATCACTGACATCCTTCAGACTGCAGCTCAGCATGCATGTGTTGAAAGGTGCAGAAGCACTGAAGCAGTGTCTGATTCCTGCAGAACAGGGGGGTGGGGGGGGTGAAAACAGACCATGCATACTTTCGGAAAGCTCAGTCGTTAATGTGCATGAAATGATTTTTTAAAACGGCACGCTGTGGAGATGTCTGTTAACCAAACACGGTTTTGTTTACATTGTTTCTCTGGGAAGCGTATTGTGAGTTTGATTTGAGACCAGAGAAACACGTTACCTCATAAAATATTTGCAAAGCCTTGTTGAATGTCTTTAAAGCCTGTGTTGTTAACAACTGCCAGGAGCCTCTCTGGGCGCTTTTATTGACACATTATGTTACGCAACGCTGTCTGCTATAGATTTTCTTATCATCACTGGGTGCAAAACCATTTAAAATTTAAAACATACTGGTTCTTAGATGCAGGATCTTAATTAGAAAAATTGCTATAGCCAGATAAAAGTCATCCTATTAAATGTTTAAATGTTTTTGTCTTAAACTTGTACTTCAGTATATCTGAGCATAAAGAAGCAAACTGGTTGCAGACTTTGCAAAATGCACTCTGTGGATTTTTATTATTGCAAAAGTATAATAATTTCAGTTAAAATGAATAAAATAAAAGAAAAAATGAACATTAAAGAAAGCTCCTCAAGTTAGTTAACGACATTCATCTTCACCTGCAGGAAGTGCAACTGACCTCAACATGGCTGCAGAGTTTTGAAGCCAAATAAAAGGATCAACAATCAATAAAATCTTGTTATCTGTTAACATTTCTCTTCCTTCGGTCTCTTCAGTGAGGTTCTTTATTCGCCCTCCATCTGTCCTTCAACAATCCGTCTGCTCTCCAATTAATTTCCACTTGTGCTTAACCTGCTTCCTCCATTTGTTCTGTCTCTTCCTCCACCTTATTTCCTCCTATGACTCCTCCGATCAATCTGTTTTCAATCACCTCACCGGCTGAAAATAATCCAACCACCTTACTGAGCTTAAATTACTGACAGCAGTGAAGCAAGCTGCACCCAACATCCGCTGATGGGAATCTCTTCCTCTGCCTCTGTGGTGCCACTTTCTTCTACCTCTGGCATCCTCACACTCAGGTGTTAAAGCAGACACAAACCCAAATCTCTCTCACACACACACTCTCACACACACACACACACACTTCTGCAGGTCATCAATCCCAATCATTTTTGCCCAAGCAGGAAGAAAAAAGCATGGAATAAATGCACCTGCTCAAAGCATCGGAGAGCAAAAGAGGAAAGGATGGTCTGTCTTTGGAAACAGAGATGACTGAGACCATTAGGACAGACGAGACGTCGGCCAAATGGCCCTAAATACGTGAGCCTGCTTTCTGACATAATGGCCGATGTGGAATGGCTCTTTTGCCTCGGTAACGCTGATCGATATCGCCCCGTCCTGAATGCAACAATTACACCTGAGCTTTTTAAAAAAAGCTTAGCTGGCTATTCTACAGTGAGGAGGACAAAGATCAATATGTGAAAAGGGGCCCAAGATTCCTGGTTTGCTATTAAGCTCAGTTTCATTTATTAAAGCCACTGACAGATCGACTCTTCGCTCTTTGCTGTTCGTGGGTCTTCGTGTTGAACATGAGTCGCCGCTCACACGAGTCTCTTTACTGAAACTGTTGGTCTCATTAGTCGTGTCACCGGCCTGATTTCAAACTGCTGACCATTTGTGTGTTTGTGTCTGTTCTGTAATGCAGCTGCACATCTGGATCATGCTACAGGCCCCCTGGGGGGGGGGGGTTGCATTAAAAGCATACTCCTGAGCTCTTCAGGCAACCAGAATGAAGCTTCTTCTGAACAAACAGTCCCAGAGACCAAACACTGGAGCTGAATCAGAGCTGAAAGAGCCTCGTAAACTTGTTTCAGTTCTGACATCTGAGGGTTTTTTAGAGATTAAGCAAATAAGAAGGATAACAGATTAAGAAAAGCTCAGAAAATCCCTGTAACTGCTCTTTGTTGTGTGGTGCTTGAAAGCAGGACCTTCAGAGGTGGAAAACATCAGAAAGGCTGAAAAATAGGCACCAATGATCTGTTCAGTGTTTCCCTAAAGAGCTATAAATATTTCATTATCCATCATATTTTGGTGTACAAAGTACATAATGGCACAAAAATGTGCATAAAATGACATTTAACTTCTCTCAGTTTATGTTCTGTATAGTTTAATCTATTTAGGAATTTGGCTGAAGTTAAACATGAATAAATCATCTATTTCTACCTAAAAATATGATGACTAATTTAGTGATGGTTGTAAGATTTTTTTCATGAAGCACCAGTATGACAACCTTTGGTTTAATTTTTTGTATTTATTGCATTTTTTAGTGACTCACTGAGTGAAGCAGGGATTTTTAATTCTGCTAACCTCTTTTTTATATGACAAAAACTTAAAAAACACTCAAAATAGTCAAGAAAAATATGATTTCTAACCATCAGATTGAAGAATAAATAAACATTAATCTAAGTTTATTTGGCATTAAAAGCTAATTTTTGATACTTGAGAGCTTATCGACAGCTTAGCCCTGAAAACAAAAGCTGGAAGAGGCAGTGAAAACTCAAAGTAGTTGAAATACAAGTTATGACTCCTTAGTTGTTAAAGAATTTCCTGAAAAAGTTTCTGCCACAAGTTTCCAGCCTGACAAGAACAGATCAGTATATTATCTGTCGGCTCCTCCATCATCTCTCTGGTTATCTCTAGATATGTGAGTTATGGTGAGACGGACGTGGCATCAGTGCAGCTGAATGCAGACAGAAGCTTCAGCCCAAACTGAGTGAATGTGGATGAGAGTGAAGTGAGAAAGACACAGTGAGGCTGCAGAGCCACGCTGAGCTCTGAGCCTATTACACTCCACGCTGCTGTCTAAATAAAAGCCTAATGGGACATCAGCGTATTCTGGCTGGAAGGGTCTGAGCGGATCTGACAGCATGGGAGAGCAGCACCTTCTTGGCAAACTCATACACACTCTTTCCTGCTGCTGATGAACCTGTGTTGCACTGTACACACACACACACACATTGAGTCACAGCTCAGTCCAGCCAGTTCGGTGCGTTTAATGAAGTAACCTGCAGGAGTGACCCACCCGAAGGTTAAAGTCGCGTTCACAACATGCATCAGAATCTGAATCGATTTTTTCCTCTGAATCAACAATGAAATGCAATTTTTCTTGCTGACAGATTTTACACGAGAAACCTTTAATCCACATAACGGCCAGGAAAAGGTTAGGACAGGGTTAATGGACTCCAGATGTGGCCAGAGGCCAGAAAACAGCTGTGATGCAAACTGATAACGTGACTTTTAAAATAAGTCTTGTACAAGAAAAAAAAATAAAATACAAATGTGTTTCTATCCTTTGAAGCCCATCTGACATCCTTCCAGAATTAAAAAAAAATCTTAAAAACCCAAAATGCTTTGAAAAATAACAACAACATGCTGTGACTCATCTTTAGTTTTATTCCTTCTCTTATAGACGCAGAAGAATGTAAAGTCCTAAAAAACGGATGAGCCACTAATTAGACATATTATCAACCTCATCATTAAGAATGTTGGTGTTGTGATAACCTGTGTGGGCAGAGGGGTTTGCTCTGTGTGTGTGTGAGTGTGTATTGTGTGTGTGTGTGTGTGTGTATTGTGTATGTTTTTCTGTGTTTAATTGTGTCCGGTGGGAATTCCAGTTTGACTCCACAACACAATCCCCCATATTCAAGCTTCCAGGCTCACCACTATCTCACACTAATGGTCCATAGGCCTTGAGTACACTGCTGTAACACACACACACACACTCACACACACACACTCACACACACACACTCCTGCTTTCTCTGGCTTCCCCTGACATATACATGCACATACCAACCCTCACCTATTCACATTTCTTTAGAGCTTGTCTTCCCCAAGCCAATATTTTTGTGTTTATTCAGCCCAGCCTACCATATTTTGTAATCTCTTTTCAGTGCAACCTTCTGTACAGATTCTCTGTCATTGCTTTTCACATTCACACCCTAAGTGCACTTAAGCTCCATTGCAAGCTGCTTAGTTCAGAAAATGTAAAAAAAAAAAAAAAAAAAGGCACACATTTATTCAAGGCAATGAAAGCAACACGGCACATCAAAACGAAACGGCGGAGCTTCTATTCAGCACCGCGGAGACCGTGTGCTTGTGGAGGCACTAAACATTTCAGCACCAAGGACAGCGGCGCTGCAGTGACTCATTAAAATGCATTTCTTTTACTGTAGCATGACAGAGGGATCGGTCGACTGCAATCATCTGTTTCATCTCTTCTTGGACTTTTCTTCTAATAAATATGATTTGTAATATTTCAGCGGAGGAGGAAAAGTGTTAAAAGAGAAAAAATAGCTGAGATGTGCTGAAGAAAAGGATAGAGCTCCTTATGAGGAATGTATTTCAGGAATGTGGAGTGTAAAGGGCAAGTTCGTGAAATTTTAAACTCATCTCCTCCCTCACCTTCACTAGCAACGCAGATAGTTTTGGTTTAACAACATTTGACACTTCTGCCTTATTATTGTTTAAGATGCTGTTAAAGATACTTTGGGTGAACTGACCCACACATACACACACATATGCAAATAAATGCACACACCTGTTACAATCAATTAGCAATGCAGCGTGCACACATGCCATGTGGTGTTAAAAATAGACGTAGCTCAATGCTAACACGTCAGAACACATCCTTCACTCCGGTTCTGAGGCCACAAAGGTAGCTCTGACCTCTCCGCTTGATTTCAAAGCCCCTCTCCTTCCCTTTTTTTCCATCTCTCTGTTGCTTTTTCCGTCCCTTCCTGTCCGTCTCACCCTCTCCTTCCCTGTGTTTTTTTTTTCCTCACTGCCTCTTTTTTTTCCCTCTGGGTGTTGCAAGGATGGAATTTCAAACAGGGAGCTGTGATCTCTGTCAATGACGCTTTGCTGCATTTTCCAACAGACAGAGCTCCTTTATGTCGAGCGCTGACTCTGAGCTCTGAGAGGGAATTTCACAGTGCCTTGCTGAACATCCCAGGGCTTTGGTAGCCTTTCTCTCTGGTTGTAATTACTGCATGCTCTTTGACCACAACAACTACTGTACCCTATACGCAGCTCCCCAGAGACTCTGCAGCTAAACAGACTGACAGGCGACTCTTAGCAACGCGGCCATAAATCATCGGTTGCTTTGGTGCTAGTTTGTCCACAATAAATAACCAAGATATACATAATGATTTGTGGTTTTTGTGTAGCTTTTTCTACTTTATTTCAATGAATAAATAATAGAAAGCAGTCCTTATTTTGCAAATCACATTATAAATATTCCCCTGCTTGACAACTTTAGCTGCTCTTCTGAGAGATGTGTCGTATTGTACGTGGACTTTTGGTACCAGTTGCTTTGTGTGGGAATCGAGAATAAACTATTTTTATTTTTCACACTTGTCATGTGGTTCCCAGCGGGATACAGAGGAGACAGATGTTTATTCTCATTAAAAATGTCTTAGCCTCTTGGGTAGAACAGATTTAGCCATGAGTCTATCATTCGGAACAGTTGTTTATTAATACAGACTGACTAACTAAAGTTCACTTGTCTTCGCTCGCTGGCGGTTGACATTCGTGTCTGCAAAGTTTGCTCAAAACCAGATGTCCTTTCTCTGAGTGTTTATGTAGGTGATGAATGATGATGAATATTACATTATCAGACTTTTTTTCCCTCATTACAGCTGGATATTGAAATAAAACGAACAAAAACAAGGCAAGTGGGAGCAGCCGTCACTTTACAGTGAACTGGAGTTGGATGAGCCTGTTACTGTATGACGGTGAAGCTATATGAGGCATTGTGAAGTGAGATTAGAGATCACTTCAACTGAGTGACAGAGTGCTCTGACTTAACATCCGTTGAATGCAGCTGGGAAAATGCGTAATGGTCTGGTAGTTTTGCCCGTTTAGATTAGCTGATAACAATGTGAAATCCAATGATGGAGAGACGGCAAATGTAACTGTGGAAAATTACACCGCTCACATCATGTCTGTTTAACGTGACTGTCAGAAAGACTTCTAGCATTACCGTAATTTCTCTAATATCGTGACCAGGACAATCATCCACTCTGTGACTCAGAAAGCTTGTATGTCAGTCTCAGTTCATGGGATCTGCAAACTCTTCTTTTTAAAACATTTTGCTGTTTATAACGTCAAAGTTTTGAGGAAAAAATAACTTTGAAGTTTTACATTTAATCTGTGCTTTCTGGGTATCAGTATATAGTGTATGTGTTTAATTATTTTGATCATTTCATGCACCCAGTTGCCTCCTAAATCATTAATTATGATGTTAAGAGAACTGTTCCTTTAAGCTCAAGGGGACACACTCCTCCTATTGTGTAAGCTTATAAAATAGTTTATACTGTTACAGTTTCATTCTAACATGCTTGTACTTTACTTACAAGTTAAAATGTTTGTCTGTTAATTAAATTTCAACTGATTTCACAGTGAAAAAAGGTGTTGAATCTCAGTAGTAAATGCAGGTTACATAGTCAGAATGTGTGTCATATGGCTTGTTTTAGGTGACGAGTAAAGTTTGACACAGATGGTCAATAATCTTTGAGAAATGAGCGAACAGACTATGTTTGATTAAAAAAGAGCCAAGTTGAATGTGGTAAATGTTAATATGCAAATACATTATGCATTTTTATATCAGCACATGGCAGTAAAATAGAAGGACATATCTTTTGTGTGCAGTATTTCTTTGTACATACACACAGTAATTATGTTTAAGTTGCCAGTATTATTTCTTCATCATGTTCCCAGTTTGACAGACTAATAATTTCCATGACACAAACTGTGAGCTGTTAGTTTGGTTTGTGTGTTCAACAATGTTGATTCAGTCACAATGTCTTCATATATCTATTTAAATATAACTAAACAAAAAGGAAAAAAAAAGAGGATGAGCAAAACCTGTTTTGTTTCCTCTAAAGCTAAAAGGAGGATTTGCTGGGAAAACATGTAAAAGAGACATTAAAAATTAATCAGTTTGAAAGGTTACATTACCTATATCATAATTAATTTTGCCCACAGCCCTTTTATGTGACATACTTATTTTTTTAAACACAAGACCGGGCTGTTGTTCATACTGACATTTGCATTAAAGTTTTCATTAACAGTCATTTACAGGAACAAACTAAAATGATAATAAAACAATCTATTTTTTTGTTTAATTCTCAATATTTAGCAGGTTTAGAGGGATGGCAACAACCTGCCTGAAACCATTTTATAAGGTCAAACTCCTTGGCAGCCTGAGAGAGAAAGAAACTCAGCAAGACCGGCGATAATAGCTGTTGCTCTAAAATTATTTCAAGTGCTGTAATAATTCCAAGCAATACACAATTTTGTAGGTACTAAACTTTAATTTTTGCAAAGCTATTCCACCCAGAGATCTTATTACTGGCAGAGAGAGAGTAGGAGTGAAAGACGGAGAGAAGAGAAAAACAAGGCTATCTACTACTACCCATTAAACCATGCCCTGGCATGATGAGAGGCACCAGCTCACAGCCAGGCACCCATCTTATTTGATAATGAAATGGATGAGTCACACCACCTGATGGGGGTCTGGAGCCAACTGCAAGCGAACGCTCCACTGTGAGGGCTGAATGGAGGACAGATGAGCTGAGCAGTTATCTACTGCCAGCCAGGATAATGACACATTTCGGCAGCGTTGTTAACTGGGAAGCGATGGGATTTCACTCAGTGTTTCACTATGTTCACACTCTGAAGAGGAAACCCATGAAAATTTTAATTTACAAATATTCCAGTGCAATCTAAAATCATCAACAGAAGGTTGAGCAAACAATCTATGCCCATTCTGCCTTGTAATACAGCTTGGTACCTCTAGGGGCAGTGTTTCAACAGAATCACAAAGGCTTTCCTTAGGAGGACACTGACTGATGCCTGTCTGCACCAAGGGGCAAACTCCCCACTTCCACATGGAAGCCAACCAGGAAGTACAAAAACTTGCAATTCCTCGACTGACCACTTGAGGCTCCAAAAGGGGGCAAATTCCCATTGGAGCCCATGTTAAAATGACCAACTTTAGAGAAACAAACGTGTTTACAGCCTGGTTCAAAAAACAGTTTTTTGTCTGCAGCTTCTCTACCATCTCATGAAAACTCTGAGGGGGGTGAATTTTTTTCTAACTCATTTGTTTATT
>JAQMCX010000005.1:1815447-1831460 GCA_029814765.1 Acanthurus leucopareius
CTTCACTTTTGCTCCGGCAGAAACCAATGGGTGACGTCACGGAGGGTTTGTCCAGTGTTTTATACAGTCAATGTTTGTACCTGTCCTGTCCTCACCTGAACCATCTCAGGTCTAAACCTGGAATTAAATCCATGTTGACTCAACTGTTTATCATCTCAGAGTTTATTCTCTGTGCTCCTCAAAACTTCCTCCAATTAGTAGCTCAAACATACTTGGCTTGGTTGCTTCTCTTTCTCGCTTGTGATGACTTCATTTTATACTGAAAGGATACATTAAGTTCGAGTCTACTTCGATTGGAAACGTGTTTTCAATCGTCTTTTGATGATGCAATTTTTCATATTTCATTTTTTTATTGCACGGTTGAAGGAAAACGCTGGTACAACCGCGTGTTTATACCCACGACGCTCGACTAAAATATTCACCGCACATCTGGCGAGCCATAATTTCAGACTTCATTTTCCAAACGTCACGGTGACCTTCTCATCTCTTTCACATCTTCCTGCTTCTTGTCATGTTTGAATGATATAGTGAGACGATCCGTCGAGTCGCTCAAACTGCTTCCTCAAATATGAACTTACCTTTTTTATTATTTTTTTTCACTCTGGCTTTTGCTAAAAGGTTTTATGGCTTTATGGATGCTTTATTCTTTTTGTTTTTAAAGATTGATGTGTATCAGTCTGCTGCTGCTTCGCTTTGTCCTTCTGTTTTAACAGTCTTTGGTTTCTCTGAAGCCTCTGAAGCATCTTGAACTGACTGACCAGATCCAGTTTGATTGATGGCAGAGAGAGATGTAAAAATATCGACATTGGGAGGAAGTGGATTCCTCTTTGCTTTGAAGTGAACTTTAAATATTCCCGCACACACATGCTCCTACATATCACCACCATGAATCTCCATTAGGCGTTAACCAGAAAATGCTGCCTTAACTCTGGAAAATGCATCCATTTTGGTTGTGGTCACGGTTTTTCCATCAGTTCCTCTCGGGTGCACAGGTAAATTACCTGCAGCCGGTTTAAGTCCACACATCAACGCGCCTTTCTAAACAACTGTCCACCTCCTGATGGTGCCATTGATTCTACGGTTGTTTATGGTGCACGTCTCTAAATGTCGCTGACCAGCTGTTTGATCATCATCCGATCCTCAATGCTTCTCTTTTTTTCTGTTTTTGAGATAAACGCTGTGTTTCTGTAACATCAAACATGGATTCGGTCCCTTTAAACACTGTGAAATTAACAGTAGATGGATCCACTGTGACTTCACATGAGGTTTATGGCCGTCGCCATCTTGTTTTTTTTTGAACAAGAGAGTGAAAGTTACACATTTCTACCGCTGACTGTGTGATGCCAAGCAGACAGCTGGAGGCTGCTTTCACTCAGCATCCACACCTTTAATTTGCAAAACTTTAAGCCTTAATATAACACTGAATGAGATCTGCAAAAATTCCCATCCTGGCAACCATCATAAGTGAGAACATTAGCTTTGGAGACCAAAATCCAGTCCAGCAGCAGCCTGCTGACATGTTTATTTCTGCTGTTAAGTCGGGTGTTTTGACTCGCCTTTGATCCGGACTCAAGTGGTCACTTTTGGCACTTTTATGTTGGATTCATTTTCATTTTTTCCACCACAGAGGTCGCCACTTGGGTCCATCAGAGAAAACATCTGCCATGATCGATTGCTTTCTCTTTTGCTAACTCTCAACTGGAGAGAATTGAAGGGACTAAGCAGTGGAGGAGGAGGGGGGGGTAATTTCATGCCACCACCCTGAACTAGTGAAGGATAAGAGCCTCTTGTGTCTAAGTGGTAAACTGTAATCAGCCGGCTTCTTTTGTAGCTGCAGCATATTATTGGCTCTTTGTCCATGTCTTTGAAGTGTAAAAATAATAGAAAATCACTTTAAGCACAAAATGTGGCCGTGTCATTTCCAGTCGGGTACAATCTTTTGAAAAAAGTGCATCAGACCCCAATTTTACTCCACTGTGTCTTCAGATTAATGAGAATCTACAGAAAAGGTGCTTTTTATTGACAAAGCAAACGCTGGCAAACAGTATATATTATTATGTTTATATATGAATGCTTTTGAAATTTAACAGAAGCCATCGAATGAAAGCACTGAGTTTAAACTTTCAAAGCTGGAAATGTCAACTTCAATCCAAACACAACTGCAAAGAGGTCGTTTCACTGAGCTCGAATTCAAACACCATCTTCTGCACAAAGTTTCTCCTCGAGCTGAGCGACGATTCTCTCAGACGCCGAATGAGTTCGACTGAAAAGGAATAATTAACCACTTTCTTGCATCAATCAAATTAATAGCAGGAACAAGAATAACTAGAAGCCATACAGCAAATTAAAGACAGACTGCAGAACTCGAGCTCGACTCAACGTGTTTCCAGAAGCTTGCAGCCTCACGCAGCAACACAGCCAATAACATCATGTGCGCTCCCAGCGACGCTGCGCGGCGCCGTTTATTAGGATCTACAGCTCACGTCCCCCAGAACTTTCAGAGCTCATTAAGAACAATATTAATCATAGCGGGGCTTGTTGCAGTGATGTTCTCCATTGATACTTTTATGTATTTTTATTAAATATTTGCTCAGGTCACATATATGTTTATTATATGTTCTATTTTTTATGCTGACTTGTTTATAAAGTGTGTTTGTACACTGTGTTCTTTTCCACTGGTTGCACAAAAACAACATGGCAGTTTTAAATATAAAATCCCATCAAATATCAAAACTAAAAATCAACTGATGCTAAGAACAGTAATAAAATGTCTTATATTCTTCTACCAAAAGGCTCAATTTATGTCCCAAATCACATCAGTAAGCCAGAATTTTTGCAGTCTGTCAGACTGAATATGCCAACTTTATTATCCTTAAAATGTTCGATGCTGTGCAAACAAATAAAGCCTCAACATTTAAACTCAAAACTTCACAAAAATGAACACAAACAAACAGAAACAGACCATTTTGTGAAACATTTCACAGGTAAACAGGTCGGTGAGTCTTGTAACTGAGTATGAAAGGATCAGCTGTTTACAAGCGATGATGGAGAGATTCTCCGTCACGTGGAAACACTCGACTGCATGAAGCGTCTTTCTGCAGGAACATTTTGTACAACTGAGGTCAGAAAAACACAGTTGATTTGCAAATTAAAACATCCTGTTCTGTTATAATTTAACATAATGTTCCAACTTTTCTGGACCTGGATGGTAGTTACATCTCTCTCACACACACACGCACACACCATCCTGATGCTAATAACACTACAGCAGTATTATGTCTATTGGATCACAGCTGGACATGAAATACTTAATCGCATTTAAACATCAGCTAAAAAACTACAATAACCAGTTTGTATTTGCATTTTTCAAACTTGTACCTGCAGTAAGAACTTATGTGTTTTGGTGCTGAGTGTGTGGATCTAAATACATTATTCACTAAACAGGAAACCCTCCACGGTACTTTAGGTGGAAACGGTGGTCAGCACACACATTGTCATCACTGTGAAAGACATAACCATAAAACCAGCAATGCATATTAGAAGACTTGTTCAATTATGTTTTACTCTGCAGAGGTTTGATCTTTGGCTCCTGAAAACAATCTGTTCGGACATTATTGTTGAGTTGCAAATGCAAAGTTTCCTTCAGATGCAAAGCTCTGCAGAGGATTAAATGGGTGGGGGGGTTTCCAAGTGAAAACGATGCATGTTGATTGTGTGTTTCTGCTGCACACACACTTCAAAACACAAACTAATACCACAACAAACGTGATGCGAGAGCATCCCAAAGCCTCAGCCAACCCAATAACAGAACATCAATAACAACATGGCAGCAGGGAACCCTTTTATGAACTGTTCGATCTCTGAGCCTCTTACCAGCACAAAAAGAGAAACACTTAAAACTCTCGAGATAAAAAAGAAACAAAAAACAGAAAAGAAAACACACCAACTTCTTGGACGAAGAACAAGAACAAACGGGCAGGTGAGAAAATGTTAAACGAGTTCACAGAGATGATTAAATGGAAAAATAGAGAGAGAGATTTTGTCTTAAATGATTTACGGAGGGAGTCAAAGGACTTTAACACACAAAAGGAGTGTGTGTGAAGGAAAGAGTGTGTCTTCCTGGTTAACCTCGTGCGGCCCTGCAGCAGCCTCATGATGCATGGCGATCACACCGAGCCGGAGATCTTCCCGCCACTTCATCTCCAATATTCAAGGGACATTATCAAGGGTCACTGGCCAAAAGTGCTACAGAGTCCTGATTCATATATGATCGACGCTGCCGACTTTGACAGTTTGATATGTCAATCAATCCAGCTCTGCAGCCCTTCTGGGACGCACCACATAGGATCCCATTAAGTCATTAGTCATGCCATTTGCACATCTTCATCCGCTCTTTCTCAAACTATCTGTCGACAGTCCACTGCTTCAGGTTTTTGCTCCTTCACTGATGGAGATGTCAGCTTAGTTTTTCTCCTGCAAACAGCTGGAACGTTGTGAGAAGATGCCAAAGCTCAGATTAGATGCTGGCATCGATATTCATGTGAATATATATCTGATCTTAGATTTAGTATTAGACACCTTTAGTGTTTATCAATATTTTTTTGGGGTCACAAAACAAACATATTAATGTTTTACTGTGTTTAACTTCAGAAGAACTTTAAATATGACGACTTGTTTCTGTCTCAGAGTTTCCACCAGCAGTCTTAATGAAGTGTTTAGATAATTTCTTTGTCAATCTGACTAATTTAAACATTTTTCATGGAAGTTATTAAATTTTGAAAGTCTCAGAGTTTTCCTGCCATTGTCTTATTATTAATAGATGCCTTGTGTTTCTGCAGTGATGCACAGGAACTAAACTGTCGACCCAGACTTAATTTTTTTAATGAAAAGAAGTTTTCTGGCAAAGAAAACCAGAATATAAAGCTTGGCTGCGTCTCTTCCAGCTTAAAATGGCTGATAGTTTCTCTGCTGTGGACTGAATGAGCGTCACTGCCCAACAAACACCAACAAACACCAACAAATGATGCAACATGGCGTGTAATTTTAAAACTTTAAATCTAAACCTGCACGAAAAGAACAACCTGAGGCCAGAGTGAAGAGCAGGCTCCATATTAAAACGCCTGCAAAGCTTCAGCAGTGTCATGTAAAGCTGCACTGAGCAGCTGTGTGAGGAGGCAAACAGAGCTCACACAGGGTTGGAGGCCGACCAGGTGAGCTTTATTTTCTGTGATGACCCTGAACTCCAACCTGCAGGCTGCAGGAGGAGACTGTGAGGGAGGGAGGCTGCTGGATGGAGGCTTATCGGGTCATAATGGTACAGCAGCGTGGACTGAATGTATAAATACTATCAGACTGTTTCTGTATCTCACTTCACTGCTACATATGAATCCATACTCCTCCTGACACGAGCATCCACCATTTACCTAACACACTTACTTAACTTTATCAATAAATATGGCAGGTAAACTGTATAATTCATAGATAAAGATAGAGATTATATAGTTTATTAGCTCTTAAACACTTTAATCCCTGTATATAAATACAGTTTACTTCTTTTCTCCGTCTGAGTCACATCTGTTGTGTCTGTCAGTTCATGTCAGACTTGATTTGGATTTGCTCCATCCATGCCTTGACCCCCCCCTCCTCACTTGGTGTCAAGCATGACATCCAGAGATGAGTTTGGACATGATCCATCCCAGAAGGAGGCCACTGCTTGGACATATGGAGCAGGGGGGTGGTGGGTGGGTATTTTGGGGGGAGTTCAGATTGAGATTCAAAAAGCGAGAAGAAAAAAGCCCGAGCACATGGATTCTTTACAAATATACATAAACAACTGAGATTTAACATTTAAAAGTCGTATTTGTCTCTTCATCCTCCATCACGGCCTCTTTTCAGGGAGCAGATACATGAAACTCTGCAGATTCACATCTACATGTTGTTTTCTGCTGCAGCTGGAAAACTGTGTGTGTATCTCGTCTGAAGATGCACACTCACACTGCCAATTCCCCTCCTATAAATTCACATTCATGTGTCAGAAAAGCATATGCATGTGTCTTTGTGTGCACACATCCTTTAGACATCTGGCCACAGCCCGCAGAAAAATGTGTGTGCGTGTGTGTTTCTGCTTTTGTGTTTCATCTGCTGCACCAGCAGGCTGAGAAAGATGTGTGTTTGCATCTCCAATGTAGTTTGCAGGATCTCTGATCATCAGCGAGTCTTCAGAGTCCAGATTGTGTCCCATGCAGACACACACACACACACACACGCATACAAACATCACAAAATAGAGGCAGCATGGACTCTGTACTGAAACAAAACTGCATGAAAACACACAAAACGTGTATGCACACACAGCACGTACAAACACACACACAGAGTGATGTGCACAGCCCTTTTTACCCTGTGACAGAGATGTAGAGCTGCTCTATAATTTAGAGGCAGATATAAAGGCAGAGATGGAAGGAAGGAAGTGAAGAGCGAATGACAGAGACACAGAGAGAGATGTGTGTGAAATAACATCACTGTCAGAATCTGTGAGTTTAAAACTAAGATTTGAACATTTGACAGGCGAAGACTGACGTTTCAGTGTCACATGGACAAAATCTTACAGTAGAAACGCAGCTAAAGACATTCGGCTTCAAAATAATATAAAGTTATTATTATAATTGAATAAACAGACTGTGATTACACTGATTTCATTTGTCTAGTTAGTTTTCATTAACAGATATTTGCTTATCTTGATGATTTAAGAAAAAAAAATCTTTTTCACTTCAATTTCTGCTAAATTCAGCAATTTATGTGCATTTTGTATTTTATATCACGTTTTCCATTTGAAATTACTGTCTCATGAAAATAATTTGTCATTTAATTACTTAAAACCCTCGTCTGCTGGTTTTACATGCAGTAAGCACAAAGTTTAGGGATTTACAAACTTATTCAGAGGCTGTCGGCATTATTCATGAGGAGTAAACTCATTTTCATATGTAAAACACTTCATATCCCCTTAAAAGCTTATAGTTATCTGCCACAAAGTTAGTAGGTACAAAGAATAAATTAAAATAAAAAAAAAATCACAATCTCCCATTAATTCCAGTGAAAGAGAGAGAGAGAGGGAGATGAAAAGAGGAGGAAGAGGAGGTGCCGACGAGGGACTTTCATCAGGGTTGAAGAGTGAAGATTAATCTTGTTGTCAGAGATGGGTGGCAATGTGAGGCACACGGCGCCTCCATCTATCTCCGCTCTGACTGCTCTGTTTGGCCCTGATGCCCCCCCCCCCACATGCATTGAGAGAGGGAGTGTAACGGGAATAGAAAGCTAGATTTCCCGCCTGTGATCCCCCACCTGCAGAGTTTCATTCGCACACTGTCTGCTTTCGCAAAGATGGAGGGAAACAGGAGAATACGGTGGAGATAAAGGAGGGATGATGTGTCATGGCGTGATATCTGACGTGCACACAGATTTTGTTTCCAGTCGGCGCCGAAACTCTTTTTTTTGACCATCCTCGAGAATGAAACAGCAACTTTTTATTCCCTTCATCTCGTCTCCTGTCGTCTCCTCTCGCTCCATCTGTTCTCTCCTTCTCTCTCCTTCCATTTCAACCTCTTAACTCCTGTTTATTATTCATAGGATTTGGTGTTTGGTCACCAAGAAAACACCTTGACACCCTTGTTATCGTGTCAACCTGAGAGGTGATTTGTTTTTGCAAACCTGTTGGGGGAAAGAATGAATCTAATGTCAAGAGAAACAGATGTAAAAATAATCCAAACATATAAATGACGAGGTTTCCGAGGCGACAGATTTGTACCAATTAAACAACCTTAACTAAAAGTTCAGTGAGTCAGCTGAAGATGCAAACAGGCAAGATGTTCTTCACAAAGATCATCATATTAAAACCTTTTCACAGATCATATCTGTTTGTTTTTGCAGGCGATCATCCAGTGATTGTGTCATTGCTACAGCACAGCTGATTCAAAAAAACACTTGTACCAAAAAGTTGACTTTAAGTATTTTAATCACATGAAGTTTTTCTGTGTAATTTTATTAGGCAAGTTTAATATGAGGGTCCTATTTAATTCAATGTGTTTCTACCAGGCTGAATCATTATGAATAAATCAAATAAATGTAATTCAAACGTGAAAAAAGTAACGTGAACTTTCATATAAACCTTATGTGTTTATTCACTTAAAGGTAATGTGAATTTTGCATAAACACCAGTACAATAGTACAATAGTGATGCACTTTAAATATGTTAAAATCACAAAGCAACACACAGGCCTTGCTATTGTATATACTGTATACTTAAACGCATAGTGTTTGAATAAACAAATAAAGTTTATGTATACGTTTGCATTACCTTTATTTGATTTGTCCACAGTGATTCAGCCTGGTAGAAACACATTAAATTAAATGGGACCTTTATATTAAACTTGCTTAATAAAATTACACGGAAAAACTTCATGTAATTAAAATACTTTAAGTCAACTTTTTGGTACAAGTGTTTTCTTGAGTGTGTGTGTTAGTTAGTGAACATTTTGGTCCCTTTAAACTGCCTTAAAGACATATATTTTGAGCTAGCCTTTAAATTGTAAAGATAAAACCGGAGTGTGTTGTGCAGCCTCGCTGAGCTGTGTTCATGTTGAGAGTTCAAAGCTTTTTAAAATCCGTTTCATCTCAGCGTTCACTACATTTATAACAAAAAGCTGAAGTGCTGCTGTGGTAATCTGCAGTTTCTACCTTTTTAATTCAGAGCTGACACCTGCCAACAAGTCAGGAATAAAAAAAAAGTACTTTCTGCAGCTTTCTGTGGCTGCAAACACTCCAAGTTCAAGTTTAAAGAAACGCTGCACATAAGGTGAAAAGCACGAGGTCACGGAGAGTTCGTCAGTCTGCCTCGCGGGCGTCTGATCTCGTTAAATCACACACATCTATAAGCTTATGAAAGTTTCTGCGCAGTTTGTCAAAGATCTAATGATAAAACCAGAAGCAGGTCGTGTAGTAATTTCATGTCCACTTTGACTTTGTGCTTCTGTCTAAAAACATTCACAAAATTTAGATCGAATTGAATCGTTGAAGTTGAATTTTTACTGTTAAATAATGCACTCTTTGTTTAAAATCTGCTTCTTGTGTGGTTTCATAAAAATATATATATTTATGCCACACACACACAAAAAATACCCACAAACTGAGGTCCCTCAGTCTGTCGGATGTTCGAAGTCTCCTCGAGTGTATCTTTCTAAATTAAATCATAAAAAGGATTCCTTGTTTGCATCCAGCTAATCAAAGGCGGCTCTGCTCCCTCAGCGTGTGTGTTCCTCCTATTGATTTCTCTTCTGAACATTTTTTACTGGTCATTGAGTCGCTGTGAGATGACAGGCAGCGATTCAGTGTGTGAGCGTCTGCCATTAGCTTAAAACCGTCAGACTTCACTCCAAGATTTAACACGACAGCTAAAGGATGTATTTAAATTTTGTGGATCTCAGTTGTCAGAAATGATGAAATGATGTGTTGTTTTTGTAAACTGAACTCTTCTGATCATTTGATCTTCTATGTGTAAAATAAATACCATCAATCTGACACATTACTCAATAAAATATAATTAGATTGTTTCCATTTTTCTTGAATGATAAGTCACTTTGCATTGCATGTTATATGTAATATGCAACATGCTTTCCTCATGTAAAAGGGCACAGCACAGCTTCCCACTGCTTTATTTTCATAATTACAAAGAAAAAATGCATAAGAGTTCAAGTTTTTTTAATCTAAATGAAAAAGCTGCATTAACCTGCATAGTTTATGATGAACGAAGCCTCTGACATGGCAGCATGTTTCTAGTTTTATGTGTGGAAGCTGTTTTCTTTGACTTGCTGACTGTTTTACCATGCAGGAGAAGCTGCCGCTCGCTCACCTCGCACCACTGAGCTGAGTGATGTTACAGCTTACCTGAGGAGGACGCCATTAATGTTTACACCTGAGATCAAGAGCCTCCTGTCCTGTTTGTGCACTGATATGGAATAATATGGTAAAGAAAACAGTTTCTACATGAAGCTGCAACCTTTGTAGAAAGAGGAAATGTGAAAATAAGAGCTGTTGATTTATTTTAATGTATTTTTAGGTGTTTTAAGAATTATTTGCCTTCTCCTGAATGTAGTCGAGCTAGATGGCTGACGTCTCTACTCTAACACTCACACCAGAAAAAGTTTGATAGATTAATAGCACTACATGTGAGGTGGAAGTTTTATTTTGTTAGTTTTGGAGATGAACTTTCTTCATTTTGTTTTTGAATAACTGCTTTTCGTTTTTCAATTTTTGCAAGGTTCCATTTTTCTTTGGATTTTTTTATGTTCTTGCCCTTTAAATCTTCATCTTTTTTGCCTTTTCTTGCCCATTTTCTTTCTCCATCTTCTCCCTTCCCCTCCACCACACACCCTCTCCATCCTCCTTTCATGGTCATCACTCTTCATGACTCCTCTGTGAGTGAGGAGGAGCAGAAGTCGATGCTCACCCCATCCATAAAGACGTCTCCCACGGCGAGGGAATGGAAAATGCCATTAGGCTGCTTTTCAGTCCTCCCACCACAGTGGACCTGCAGAACTGCGGCTCTGCAGGCAGCTGACTGGGTCTGCACACGATACGAGCTCACGGGGGCGACACACAGCAGCAGGTGCACACACACACACACACAACACACACTCTCAGAGAAAGGGCACGCCCAAACAGATACTTTGGGGTCACAGAACATCACGCCGAGACACATTTAAAGTGACTGTGGAGTCATTTGAGGCAACTTTGTGCATTAGACTCAGCAGCCCCCCCGGTGATTTGGACTTTTAAAGAAATATGAAACAAAATCCGAGTGGAACTGAGTTCAGTGTCTGTATGCATGAGCAGCGCGGCCGTGTGACAAAATTTAAATTAAAAGGTTCATGTAACTCCGATACAAATTTAAATGATTTTTGTGACACTTGGCTCCGCTGTCTGTCAGGCCTGCGAGGCATCTCTGCTGTTTAACCATGCAGCGCATTTGTTGACTCTGCTGGTGTCACATGCAGGACGTTGAGCTGCATCGCAATCAAACAAAGTGCAGGACTCTCACACAGGAATCCAGGGTTTGAGTCTTGTCAGTGTTCAGGTTTGGCAGCTGAATCACGCTGGTTTCACTGAGTTAAAGATCACATGCTTATAAAATAGTCACAAACTGACTTTTGTATATTTGACTTTTTGACAGATTTGCGTTCATTCTATGATTTCATGACCTCCTTTGATGCTGGACTGGTTCAGGTAAGTTTGGATTTGATATACGACCTTTACATCTTCAAATACTTTAATCAGAAAATTAAATGTTAATTCAGCATTGTGTATTTATGTGTGTGTGAGTGTGAGTGTGTGCACATTGTCATGTGTTTGCATTGTGCTCCAGTCATCTGAATCAGATTAGTTATTGACAAAAACACGGCACAGAAACAGAGCATCACCGTGGCAGGGTGCAGTTTCCAGCTCGTTGGAGCTCAGTGATGCACTTCTGAAGAACAACAGTGTGAAACCTTCACCGTCGTTCTGACGCCATCTGTCTTTCCTTTTCATCAAAATGATGAAAGCAAACTATAAGAACACAGTCAGAAAAGCTCATAAATGAAGCTGGCAGATTTCAGTCAGCAGGTCTAAACCCGCCCCACAGACGCAAACTGGCCAATCACAGCGCAGCGACCATCAGCTCTGACCAGGGTTCAACAACTGTGTGGCTGTGGTCCACCGACTCTCATGCAATTTGTCAGATTTCCTTTATTTTCCTATATTTCATACATTACAGTCACTAAAAACACTGCTGTCCCTTTTAAAATAAAACAACACTGACTGGTGGTAGAAAAAAGCATGCAAACAACAGTTTCCAGTGTCACAAAACATTTTAGGCTACACCAAACAATCCACCATTAAGTTGTCTTTGAGACATAGAAACATCTTTTTCCACCCCGACTACTGAGCTGAGCCAGAGCCTGCTGACAGGTTCACATGCAGAGTCACTGAAGTGATGAATGCATCGTTGAAATCTGCTTTTTTTTTAACTGCACAAAGTACTTTGCTTCATCTTCCTGCCGTACTGTCGTTCCCAAACAATGCAGGCCGACACTCTGCCGGCGCCACGTTCTCACGCGGAGTGTTACTCATCCTGACTCAGCAAAAAGTCAAGCTGCACTTCGTATCAATCCAGACTGTATTCGTGTGTTCGCTGCCCTACATTTGTTGTCTCATGCTGTGCATTCAGTGAAATGATAATGTCATCCTTCTGAGAGTCTTCTGATGGACTCTTTCTATTCATCCCTGTAAAAATATGATACTACACCGTTGTCACAGGGAAAAAAAAAACCCTCCTGATATATCTGTATACCCCCAAAACTTCTTTTGTGCTCTGTCATCTTTTCTCTGCTCTCTAACACTGTTTGATTTCCAGCCACGATCAATGTGAGACATCAGCCTTCATCCAGACAAACGCACTGATCCTCGCTATTTCTGACTGTTTGATCTTCTCTCTTTTTTGCCAAAATGTCAGTGACTGCCTTAAATTCCCAGTCTAGGCTGTGCTTGACAATATGTTTTAGGTATATTTTAAAGCTGAGATCCCGGCTTGTACATGGAAAATAAGCACTTTGAATGTCACACAGCATCACTGCCGACATAAGTCAGATTTACCTCAAACTTCCCCCGGCTGCCTGTTCAGCCGTCACACACGGTCGCTCCTGGTTTCAAATGGCCCTTTTCAATCAAACAGACCCAGGAAACTAAAAAGCCCCACAAAATAAATCTCTTTTAAGTCCCTTTTTGCATATCGGTTTTTGTATGTTTCCTCCACATCAAAAGAACCAGGCGGATTAAGCAGATTAGACCAATAAGCGGTTAATAAGCAGTCGCCTCGGACAACACGGGAAGTGATTTTTTGCACAAAATGAAACAACAACACAGACATCATGTGGTTCTTTGCTATGAGACGTGTTTTAAGAGATGCTGGAGTGTGAAAGGGTTAAAAAGGACGAGCTCCTTGTCTGAAAATTGGCAAAAAGTAATTTTGATTTAAGATCTCATGATATTTTCTTCTTGAACTTCACCGACCTGACTGTCATCTTTCAGCTCTGTGTGCTTTCTCAAACTTTTATCATAATTATCTATATTGTAATAATTTTGCTGGTTGTCAAAGAACTAAGAAACATGAAGCTCTGCTCTTCACACGCTGCACTGATTTGTAGTCAAAGAGCAACAACTCATTTTTTTTTACCCTCTAAATCACAGAAAAGCTTTGTTGCTTTGACTCAAAAGAAAAGAAAATGAGAGCAGAATCAGACGGATCAACAGACTGGGATTCATGTTCGTGGATTTTAAGATAAAATCTGAATCAGTATTTTTGTCATCATCCCAGGAACCTGGTGCCGATAATAGATCCCACTGAAGTTTTATTTTGATGATTTTTAAGGACGTATGAGATGAATGACTAATTTATCTTTATCTCTAAAATGCTAGAATGCCAGAATGCCCCCAAAACATCACACCGTTTTTTATTTTTTCATTTATCATATGATTTCTATGAGAAAACAGCCAGATGATCCACTCTTCTGATCATTCTGACATCATTCAAGGTGACACTTTCAAGCTCAGATGCACCAATATACTTTTTCTCCAAACAACTCCATGCTTCAGATTCTTGTGGAGGAGCTTCCCTTTTTTTTTTTTTTTGCTCACTTTAAAGCTTAGAGTAAAGGATTAGGTGCATAAGTCTGTAACTATAACCGTGCTGAAATACTCCGGATGCGTCTCCTTACGGATGAAACGCTCGTCATCCAAATAAAGTCGCTACAACTCAGCGTCCCTAAAGCCACTTTAGCAAAGCTGTGAGAAAATAAACACTGTGAAAGCAAAGATTTTCTGCTCCACATCAGTGACCACGGCCTCCGTTCAGCAGCATGTACAGGAGATCCATAACCCGTCCCTCTGCCAGGTATCGCCAGGTAACTCTGAGTCCACCGCGCTAAATAACACGGTGCAAGGCGAGTCCATCGCACGAGGCTATAAATATGATGTGATCAAACAAACTTACCTGTTGGGCGGCCAGGAGAAATACAGCGTTTGGAGAGAGAGAGACACCATCCGACCATCCAACCAACCATCCAACCAACCAGCCAACCAAGGCCCAGCGGAGCAGAAGGAAGAGCCAGAGGAGGGAAAAGAGGAGAAAAAACAGTCAGGCAGAGATAAAACCTTTGGAGATAAATAATTGAAGACGTTCTTTTTACGTTCGGACTCGACAAAGATGGCTCTTAAAATGCCATTTGGGCAGGAATATTGAAATGAAAGAAACACCTCTCAGTATAAATAATTGAGGGAGTGTTTGATTGTCGCAGGAATGGCGACGTGTGCTGCGACTTCTCTCCTTCGACCGGGCTGAATTTCCGAGCAGGAGTCGGTCTTGCCACAGTGTGAGAGGCAGTGCCGAGGTGTGTGAGGAGTTCAGATGCTTTATTGCCCGAACACATGCAAAATCTGTCAAAAATATCGCTTCATTATGACCCCGCACAAGACCGAGACGGGCCCCGGCTGCATACAAAGCAGCTCGCTACAGTGGCATGCATCAAGTTAACCAGCCATTCATTATGTATGCTGCTTCCTGGAGAGCTGGAATTACCTTAATATTCAGGCTCTCTGCTGTGCAAATGAGAAAGAGGAACAAGCCAGTTGCACAAAAGTGGTGGCTTTGTTGATGCCATTACCTTTTTATTAGCTAAACCTAATCGCATTTCCTCCGTCCGATCCCAGAGTGCTCATTTTTATTCTGCATGTGTCCACCGGCTCTCACCGTTTCTGACCGTGCTCACCGGACGAGTGTTGGACCTTCAGAGGAGACGGAGCGGCTGAACTGGACGACATGTGTCAAACTCAAGGCCCTCAAGAGCTTAAAAATGGGTAATGCCATTTATAAAATATATTCTATACTGCTTTAAAGCGTACACTGACCATAAACTACATCTCCCACAATGCACATCGGTTTTGTTGCCCGTGAAGTGACGGCAATTCACAGTGTTTCCACTTAAGTGGAAGCAAGAAATCTCAACAAATAACCTCAAAATGTTCAAGAAGAGAAAAACTGATGCAGAAGTTTATGTTTGTACTTCAAGGAGACAAACCGGTTTGTCTTTTGTGTTATGAGGCGGTGTCAGTGGTGGAGTATTTTATATATATGTGTGTGTGTGTGTGTGTGTGTGTGTGTGTGTGTGTGTGTGAACAAAGTTAATGTAATAACTTGTTTTTAATGATATTTGTTTTTGTCGTTTACTTGAAGAGTTTGATCTTTTATTGAGGCAGTAATGTGAGTTTCTCAACCTGATAATCAAAAGGATTTATGTGCTAAATGTTTATACATTTATGCATATACAATATTTCTAACTTAAATAAATAATATAAAAAATCAAATACAGAGACAGTTATTTAACAATAAGTTGAGGAATAGTTACGTTTATACAGCCTTACATTTACAACCGGCCCTTTGAGGACAACCATGATGCTGCTGTGGCCCTCAGTGAAAATGAGTTTGACACCTCTGAACTAGAACATTGATTTTTTTATCAAAATGTGAAGCAGGTCGACTTAAAACACCCTGATCCACTGCAGGAGCTGCATGGATGGACCCAGTGTTCGGACGTTTGCAGCACCTGTTGCCATGTTTGTTTTCTGTTATTTATTCTTTTGTAGTATATTACACTTTAGCCTTATTTGGTTAGGTATGTTTGGACACCTGTTTAACCTAAAGGGTCGGATAAATTGGTAACACTGGGGTCATTTCCTGACCTAGGACTTCTTAAGGCATGGTTCAAGTAGTGGTCAACAACTGATTATTTTAGTCAGCAAGCCAGATCGCCTTATTTGGTTATGATAAAACGATGTAAGTCCTATATAAGCGAGGTGTTTGAGATGTTCAGGAGGAGACTCATTCTGGCTTAGAGTCTTCTCTCAGGCAACCTAGGACGCCTGATTGA
>JAQMCX010000005.1:1838419-1883241 GCA_029814765.1 Acanthurus leucopareius
TTGTTTTGTATTTTATGTGTTACAACTGAACAATGTTGAGAGTTATTGTGAATGAGTTGAATAAAGTTTGACTTATCCGACTGTTTTGTTTCGCTTAATGCACCTTATAATCTGGTGCGCCTTATAGTCCGAAAAATACGGTAATGAAAAATGTTCACAAAAGTGCACGTGTTGATCTGTAAGACGAAGACTCATCAGAGAAAAGTATTTTTATTTAAATTAGTTTGTTATTGTTTCTGTTTTTCACTTTGGACTCATTGATTCATGTACGATCACTATTAGAGGAAAAAGAAGAGAAACTTTTTTATTCGTCTCATAAAAACATGGTGCAGAGAAATTAGTTCCCTGCATTTAAACTCAATCATATTTGGTCAAAGGCACTAATTGGATTAATTTTATATATATGTGCATGTTTCTGTTTATAGGGGGAACCAGCAGGAGAAAACCCCTGAAACCACAGGAACGAACGTGGACCTTCATGCTGCGAACGTAACGACTGAGTCACCACAGAGTTTGCATTGATTTTAATTATTATTTACTGTCTTTAAGTACATGCGTTGGCACAATGTTAATTAAAACTAATAAAGTGATGCAAAGGGGAGAGAGAATTTTCTATATTATTGTTTATGCGTCTCTTTATGTGTGTGTGTGTGTGTGTGTGTGTGTGTGTGTGTGTGTGTGTGTGTGTGTGTGTGTGTGTGGGCAGCAGTATGACTGACATCTAGGAGGAGGAGAAAGAGACATGAGCTAAATTAATCAGTGTGTGGGCAACTTTCAGCAACACAAACTGTCTCTCTCTGTCTCTGACACACACACACACACATACACACACACACACACGTTACATGCACACACATACACACACATACACACAGTCGCAGCTTTTTCAAGTCTTCCCTCTGAGTCACATGGCTTTCTTTGCATCGGCTCAGTCAGCAGAGATAAAAGTATGCAGACAGTCTTTGTTGTGTTTGCATGTAAAGCAGATTCAGTGTCAGAGGGTGAAAACAGCATCTGACTGGATTTCTCTGGATTTGTTTCCGTCCTCATGTATGTTCATTTACATCAGTCGTATTAAAATGCAGACGCTGGCCTGACAAACTTTGATTCAGTCTCTAAGAAGCCAATGAGTCCTTCCACCCAAACAACAGATCAGTTCTGTCCTCAGTGAATTTTAAACAGGACGGTCACAGTTCATGTGGTCGACGTTCGGCTTGAAGCAGAATGTGAATTTTAACAGACACAGCTGGTTTAACTTGAGTCGTCGACTCCGGTCAATCAGTCAGAATGATTGATTGATTGATTCTCTCTCAATACTCAAAAAACAAACTCATATCCGGAGCACATGAAGTCACACATTTGGCTCCTGCTCTTCTTGCTCTTTAATCTAAACTCCTAAAACATTTTGTTTGACACAATCAGACTCCACACATGCAGGTGTTGTCACTTATATACCTGATTGGCCTGTCCACTCACCTGAGCAGACCTGAGCAAAAGGTCCAATCAGTCAGACTCAAATCACCTGTGCAGGTGTAAAATGTCAAACACTGCTGCTTAAAGTGATGACAGAAACTCAACAAGGACAAGAGTTTGGAAGTTTGTCTTGAAATAGAAAATAAAGCAAGTTGGGAAACTTTTTACCTTAAAAAAGCTGCTAACTTTTCAAAAGAGTAGGTTTACTTTTTATGAGACATTAAAAGTAAAACATTAACAATAAAATTGGTTAAAAAATACTTAAGTAAGCTTGTTGGGAATCTTTCGGTCCGTCTAACTCCGTATGTGACTGTTACTTCTAAACAGACGCTAATCAAGATTTCTCTTTAGAATATTGTGACAAAAACAACCTAAAGTGTTTAAAATGATCAACAGACCTGCACACGTCAGCTTCATTCTGTAATCATATGAGCTGTAAACATTATCTTCCTGAAAACTACTAACCAGTTTATTATTAACCAAATTCTTCAGTGAGCAGATTAAAGATTAAATTTTCATCTCTTCCTCTTTTAGTAGGAAATACAAGAGAAAAACAAAGCAGCGTTCAACAAGCAGCATTTGTTTTTTTTCTCTGTGTATTTTCAGTCCGGTATGAACTGCTGCCTCACTTCAACATTTAGTTCTGCAACAGAAGCGCTGAGGTTAATCAATGGATTTTGAATCCGCATTAGGTCACACAAGAAAAGCATACCAATGTAGTTTCTCACGATCGTCTCCCGCTGACGTATAGAAAGGATCGATACTGTTGGACACGCTGTGTGTGAAATCAGATAAATGTAATTCATGACAAACAAGGATATCAAGACGTTTTCACACAGAAAACTGCATTACATCTAAAAACTATTCATATTTTGGTGTTGATACGTTCAAAA
Source organism: Acanthurus leucopareius (assembly GCA_029814765.1). NCBI lineage: Eukaryota > Metazoa > Chordata > Actinopteri > Acanthuriformes > Acanthuridae > Acanthurus > Acanthurus leucopareius. The sequence goes on from JAQMCX010000005.1 coordinate 1,840,786, forward strand.
ATGAATGAAAAGCTCTTGAAATCAATTAAAGAATAAAAATCCTTTACCCCCAAAGTGCGACGTTCACACTTATGTAAAAGAAATTGGCTCTTACTGGCGGAAACCAGATGAAAGAATCTGTGTTTCGCAGAGACGCAGGAAGACAAACATAAAGCCGCCTCACAAGTGCTGTCAAGACAATTCCACAGCTCTGCAGCTCTGCGTTCCTGCATCTCCGGGGTAAACATGTACTGTAGCCTATATTATGGTCTGCCTCTGCTGCAAAACTAAGGGGAAACAAATGGAGACAGGATGTAAGAGCTCCACGCTGAGACACACTTGAGAAAAGTTAGCCTTGATCTTTAAATTCCTGCACTGCCTTGAAATAACACACACAAAAAAAAAATCGAGGTCACAGCATCCACAGTGTTTTTTGTGTGTGTTTTTTTTTTCCCTGCGAGATGGGCGATGGTGCTGTTAATGCCGTTTGTTATGTAATGTGTGTAGGCGATGATGCACTTCCTGAGTGCTGTTAGCCGCGCTGCAGATGCAGGAGCACTACAGATGCTGAGAACGTGGCCACAGGCGCAAAAGCAACATAGGAAATATACGACATCCAACGTGGAATCAACTGGAGTTTCATCTGCCGCTGCTGCTGATTGTAAATTTTTCATTAACAAAGCAAAGGCAGAATGGCAGACTCACAGCTGTGGGATGTAAAATTGTATGGGTGAGTGCCAGTTTGTGTGTGTGTGTGTGTGTGTGTGTGTGTGTGTGTGTGTGTGAGAGAGAGAGAGAGACAGACAGACAGAGATGTGTGTAATGTAACCAACAAGCACTCATTAACCTCTCCACTGTGCACAAACAACAAACAACGACAAAGAAACATAATGGATACACACAGAAATATAGTAATCACTCACTCCGTCCCACAATCCCTCTCTCACCCTTTTTTTTTTACCTCTCTCCCCTCCTCTCTCACCCCACTGCTGAGAGGGCTCATAAATAAAGCAGGGTAAGATTGCAGCGCCTGCAGCGATAAGGGATGTTGGCTGGGAAAGCGCGGGACCTGGTCTACCACACAGGGAGAGGGCAGGGACAGGCAGCGAGTTCGTGCATGTGTGTGTTCTGTACAGTGAGCTGCTATTTATGATGGGCCAAATACACACACACACTCACACACACACACCTCTCACCAAGCAAAATCAGTTGTGTTAACCAAACACAACCTGAAGCTGCTGAAAGTGTAAAGAAAACAGGTGAAACGGCGTCAAAGTGACACAGAACGAAGCCACTGACACAAGCCACTGTTTGGTCACTGTCTCTTAAGGCTAACCTGTACTTTTCCACCTTAAAAAGTATGTTTTCCCTCTTCTGCATCTCACAATGTGTCTCCATGAAAACCTAAACAAACTGTTTCATTCTGATCTTCAGCTGCAGTTGAAACAGCTAGCTTGCAGAAAGTTCTGCTCCTCTGTGTCATGAACACTGTGCACCGGATGAAAGAGGAGGGTTTGCTCACAAAATACCTTTTCATTTAAATAAAATGACCAATTATCATCAACATGTAGAAACTACAGAGTAAGACACAGAAGTGTTAGTGTGCAGGAAGATGGAACGTTACTCCAATGAGGACCAGTGAGCATCGTCCCATTTCCAGCACTGATGATGAAGAATCAAGTGGACACAAAAGAAACTGTGCTAAATACTTAATGCTAGCCACTTTGTCCATCGCTAATACAGACAATACAGGGAGAGATGTGAAGAAAAGGATGACGAACGAGGATGAAGGAGGTAAAGATTTCGATCTGTTACCTTCAAATGAAACGTCAGGAGGAAAAATCGTCTTTAAGCTCTCCACACATTTGCCTTTCATAAGGATAAACGAACAAATGCACGATACATTTACAGAGCAGCGAACATGTTCCTGTGCCAGTGAGACAAATCCTCGTCTCTGATGCAGTCTAATTAAGTTTTCATGTATGTTCTGTATCTGTCTGCTGTCCTGCCAGCAGTTGATTCAGACTCTGCAGTTTGAAGATGCTGTTAGGTTTGTTTTGTCAGACAGTAATTCCTGTAATGATCTACCTCCGTTTCATAATCATCAAGAAACAAGGAACCAAAACTGTGACTTTTTTTCTTTTTTTTTATCAGCTGAGTTTCTGCTGTAATTTGTGTTCCTGCTGTGATAATGTCATGTTTTTAACGAGGAGCCATGAACGTACAGTCACACAGTGGCTCAGAAACTATTAGCTACACACAGTCTTTAATGTTAAATACTGAGGCTGTTTCAGTGTCACTACAACATTTTTATGTTCACAGCTACAGCTACGACTTCCTGGCAGGCGAAGTTAGGAAGAGGAGCACAGAATCAGTAACAATCACAACCAGAACTCAACTTATATTTGTAATTTTATATTTTTCTGCTACAAAATGACACACTCATAAGGTCACAGTTGCAACAATACAGTACAGTGACACAGTTTTACCAAGAGCTTAAAGTGTGAGAGGTTTCGATAAAAACTCAGCGGAGATGTTACGGTGACATTATTGATACAGTGTCATAAATCATGGAGTGTCAGGTCAGTACAGCAGCTCAGTGCCCCAGTTTGCACAGTTAAAACTTTCTCTGGCAAATAAAACCAGCCCCCTGCTGTGAAACCCCTTCAGACTGTCTCCCACAGGACGACACCGCCCTCACAGAGGCCTTCTGTCTGCATGCATGAGGTCTGCAAGTCCACCAGGGCGAGATCTTTAAGGAAAACTGCCCTTGTTGCTATTCTGAAACCTTAGCGAACCAGCTAGCTGGACCACTGACTCATTACTGCCTCATAAGTCCGTCATTGTGTGACACAAATCAATTATAGATGCACAGAAAAAAATAAACCGCAAGGATCTAGAAAGGCTCTTTCATGTGTCAAACCTCACAGTCTGCCAGAAGAACACAAGAAGATGAGCAAGAGAGCCAGAGTTAGCTAGTTTGTGTGTGTTTGCAATGAGAGCCGATGAACAATAAGTGCTACTATTATTACCGATCAATACATTAATGGAAATGATGTGTGTTCAAACTATTTGCCCGGAACATCTGTGTAATATCTCAGGCCAAACGCCGGGTTGCCAGATACAGCTGCTGAGAAAAGGTTTTGGTTTTGACTGCAGTCCAAACATCATGTTCTCTGCTTAACAAAGCAGACCTGCTGAGAAGACAAACCTTCAGGAAGCTGTGCTAACTTCTGCCAAATGTGTTGTCTTTCAAAAAAACAGTCCCAGCGTTGGACAAAATGTTGCTCTTTGAACTCATTTCTGTCTGTGGTTTAATCAGAAGTCATGCATGTTAATGATAAGTGACCTTTAGCAGTCGTGGTGGTTTGGTTTCGGTTCGGTTTGGTTGCTTCCAGTCTTAATGCCAACAGAAGCTTTAAAAAAGTCCTCAAACTTAACTTATATTTGCACAAGTTTTATTCCACTTTTAAATAAAACCTGAACAACGATGCCCTCCAAAATGTGACACTAGTCCTTTAACACCACCCATCCTCTTTGGACTGAACTCTCTCTCTCTCACACGCTCTTCCTTTTTGCATCTGTTCCTTCTCTGCTGAACTATTTTCGTCCTTCTGTCTCCTTCTGTCTGTTTCTCACTTCTCTGTCTTCTCATACACCCTCCTCTGCTACCTACTGTGCCCCGGCTCCTTCCTCCCCCTCCGTTTTCACACATCTGCGCCTCCTGCTCTGCCTGTCTCCGTCTACTCGCCCTCCTTCACTCCTTGCACTCATTCGCTCTCCAGTCACCAAGGTTAGGAATACTAAATTACTGACGGCTGAATTTCTCCTTGAGGATGACTCCCGACCTTTGCCGCGTGGCTCCGGCTCAACTGATCTCGTGCTCCGGTACGAGGTGACATTTTTGTGAGTTGGGATGTTGATGCTCGTCTCAGAGCGGATATGCAAAATAATTAATTTCCGGTGGTGGTTGTGTGATGGCCTGCTGCTCTCTCTCTCTCTCTGTCTCTCCAAAGGGAAAAAAAAAGAAAAAGAAAAGAAGAAAAACTTTCCTTTCATCTTCCCTCACTACCTCTCTCCATCAATTCCCCTCCCTCGCTCCCTCTCGCTTCAGAAGTTGTGATTGCATTCGGGGTAAAGTGGAGCAAGGGCAAGGCAAGGCCTCATCCTCTGAGGCGGCGGCTGCCGGCCATTTAGACAGCGTGGGGCATAAAACACACAGGCCTTGGCATATCGCTGGGTCCCTGCACGCTAGAGTAGCAACACCATCCATGCATTATTACACTGGCTGAACACAGAGCTGCAAGACTGAGCACAGATTTATGCTCAGTCAGAGGAGACGAGCGAGTCCACGAGCAATTACCATGAAAAGATGCAACAGATACGATAGATAGATAGATAGATAGATAGATAGATAGATAGATAGATAGATAGATAGATAGATAGATAGATAGGTGGGTTAAAAACAAATAGAAGTCATCACTTACCTGTTTTGTAGAAGATGAGATTCACGCCGAGCCAGGAAGCAAAAAAAAAGAAGAGAAAAGAGAACATTAGAAAAACATTGGATGTTAAATTAATCTAAAGAACAGTCTCATCGGGATTGAAACAGAACAATATGGCTGAATTCATTGCCAGCACACTGGTAGGAACATTTTTCAGATATTGATATCACATATCAAAATGTAGAGGACAAACAAATGATGGTGAAATTGGACGACCAATCTATTTGCCGTAAAGCTGAATGCAGAAACACCGTTTACAATGACTTCTTGTTCCCAGTTTAGTTCATTTGATTATTTGATTTCTGCCTTCGGTTCCATATTTCCTGTTGAAATTGGGTTTAAAAATAATCAAACGTTTCCTTCTGAAATGTCATATCTGAAAAAAAAATGGAGAGACCCGAATGACTGATAATCAACAACTACTGTAAGTTGAAATAATAGCCGTGTCACTTGAGATCAATGGCTTTCAAAGCAAGAAAAATAGACGTTCAAGTATGTTTTTGAAATTTTGTGCAACAAAGACTAAAGATGGATTGAGACTATTTGGGGCTTAATCTTTCAAACACCTTTGTGAGGGATGAGCCCCTTTTGGCTGACTAATGTGAGAAAGTTTGGCTCCAATCTCTCATGAGACTTCCTGAAGCTTCACAGCAGAAACAAAACAGCATGTTTTTACTGAATTAAAAAAGCTGTTGGTGGAAAAAATGCCAACAGATCGTTTGAAGCACACAACTCTTCTGACTGATAAGAGAAAAAACTGTGAATGGATGCAAGAAACCTTAAATGTCAGAGCAACGTTTCATTAATTGAGTATGAAGTTGGATTTGAACTTAATTGATGCACATAAATAAAGTGATGAGATTTATAATCCTGATGTTTAGTTAACTGGATAAGTTTTATCATAAAACACTGCAGCTTCCTGTGCAAAACAGCAGCAGCAAGAAAAAAACATCCAGCATATTAAAGAAATATTTGTCTTTTATTGGACTTCCTGTCTGTGCTAGCAAATGAAAACTGCACGAATTCATAAACAAAACTTCCATCATCACAGATTTAAACAGTGAAGTAGGTGCATATCTGTTGCACTGCCATGACAAACAGCACTTCACACACACACGGACAGAAGGAGAGGCCTGTCACACACACACAGATACAACAAGAAAAAAAAGTAAAGAAGAGAGAGAGAAAGAATGAGGCAGTGAGAAACTTTAGAAAGTGTGTATTTGCATAATCTCTTCTTTGCAAAGAGTCGGGGGGGAGGAATAATAAGCTGGAGAAAGCTATCATCTGCCAACACAGTGTCGAGCCAAACCCCTGTGTGTATAAATGCAGCTTGCAAGCAATGCAGCAGCTCTCGGTGGTGCTTTGCTCAGTCGCATGGTTGTTCTGTTATTCAGTTCATGTGGGCGTCAGACATCCTGCAGCGATTTGCCCACAGGTCTGAGTTAAAGCAAAAAAAAACAAACTGAACATCTCACCCCTGCCCTCGATATCAGAATATCAGTTTACTCTTCAATTTAGTCTTTAATACAGCAGCTAAGAGCTAAATGAACATGAAGAGCTCCACTTAGTCACTCGAATTTACCTAAAGCAGCTCTTATGTATCAGCATCGCATTTAAGGTGATGTTTCCCTTAGCAACAGGAAAAAACAACAGAGAAATGATGCCGTGCTGATAATAACAACAGCCATCCTTTGTCACCTCTGTGTAGCTTTTAAATTCATGGCTGACGAGCAGGATTTTGAAGTGCAGGACGTAAATTTGAACAAATTTGTCTCTTGCCTTTAATATCTAAGCCATCAGTACACAGCACACACACTCTCACATGCAGGTTGTTTTCTGCAGTTCAGGGCGAAATCAGCAGGATTCATGAACACATAAACAATGCACCGAGAGTGTCTCCAAACCTCCTACGTATGTTTGCCTTCACTGGCACGGCAGAAGGAGCATGATGTCTTAACAGCGCAGCAAATCAGCACATCCTATTGATTTTGATTCTGTCTCCCAGCAGCTCTGGAGGTTGGCTCCCTTTGACTCTGACCTTGATTTATCTCCAACCTTGTTCGAGACATTTTTGGTTGCAAAACTGTACACACATACATCTTAAGACTACACGCAGCGGTTCACATCTGCTGAATATTAAAGACTCGGTTGGATAATTCAGATGGAAGGACTTGAGGAAATTGTGCACCTTGCAGCAGGAAAGCAGGATGGATTCAGCTGCTTTGAAGATGTCCAGAGTTGAGTAGCCACAATCTTACATGTATTACCTTTTTTTTATGTCCAAACCTGGACTGAAGCATGGCCAGCATCATCAGAGAGCCGCGGTGACATGCCACTGACAACAGCGATGTCACGTATTTAAGAGTGTGTGTGAACACGCAGAGATCTGATGGCGATCACACGGATCTTGACCTGGATCATGAATTTACTGGATAGCCGGTATAAAGAAATCACAGCGACTGTGATATGAGACTTTTTTTAGAAGACGTGGCCAAAGATTTCTTTTACAGTCGAAAGCAGGATCAAAACCCGTTTAAGCATGCCCAAAAGGCTGCTGTCAGTATCAGAGCTCTCATCTGCCCATCAGAACGAGCCTGGGTGGACATGAAGGCAGGGAGGCACAGAGCACCACCAACCATCCACCAACCAGTCAGCAAGCAGCCCAGAGACAGAAACACCTGAGCAGATCAGGAGGCACAAGACACGCCGATGGCAGGTAAAGCAGGTGCACGATGTGACCAATCAGAGCAGCACAGAGGGCTCATTTATTGTGATTTACTAACTAAATTGATTTGAGTTGTTGCAGTTTAGCTGATGGCTTGTGATGGAGATGAAGTCGTAGCCTCGTTTCTAGAGTTCAGCTCGCTTGCTGATCTGCGATGTGGATGTCTGGTTCTGCACCCCCGAGCCCCGAGGCGCCGAGGATGCTGCAATCCTTTGAAATCAGCCGAAAAAAGTGAAATGGAGTGATATCAATGGCTCGTTGGTGTGCAGGGAGCGTATCCTAGTTTCCGTTTAGCAGGCGACAACCCGCTCTGCCCCGTTATCTGACAGACAACACACACACACACACACACGCATGAGTCCATGCAGCCACACAAACATTAGTATCATTCAGCTTATGGGGATAAAATGCACTTTTTCCATATCATGACAATAAACCAACACAAATACAAAATAAAGTGACAGAAAACCACAAACTAACCTTCAGTTTAACCCAAAACACATCAAACACGATCGCTTTGACTTTTGTTTTGCACTTCAGTCGTTTTTTCAGGAGTTAAATCAGCTTCACGGGGAAACTACATATTCCTGTTTTTGTGCTTATTGCTTCAATAAATAAAAACAGATAAAAGCTGAGCTCCTTTACTTCCTGTAGATGAGTGGATATTAAACTATTGGCAGAGTTTCCTGCAGGAAACATCAAAGTATGAGAGCAAACGCTTAAATATTTCATACACATAAAGACTTAAACACTCAAAATCACTTATTCAGGTACATTTTCAGACTCTAATTTTGTTTTGTCTTTAATTTGGCCATAAAGCCCATCTGTCCACCTGACTCCGACCGGTCCTGACGGTTATGTTATGTGTGTTTAAACGAGCGGTGAAGTGTGTGACGGCGTCTGTGTGCGATTCCACCTCCCTGATGCCTTTTTGCTCTCCTACTGAGCCTCCCTCCGTCTCTTTAATCATTTGCAGACATCAGTGGCGTTGGGAAAAAGAGAGGAAGTGCCGACGTAGGCAGGTTTATTCCTCACATGGTTTGCACGGAAACACAAGCAAACGCATGCACAGACACGGACAAGCATGTGCACACTTTTTATACATGTGTACACACACAAAGTACAATGTTTGCACAGGTACACACACGTAAACACACCCTGCGACACACACAAACAAACATCTAAATCCCAAAGCACAGTGAGGTCAGTGTACTCGTCGACAGCAGCACAGTAAATAAAGTAGTGCTTTTTTTATCCCGATCTCTTAGATGTGTGTGTGTGTGTGTTTGTGTGTGTGAGTGAGTGTGTGTGTGTCCAACTGCTTTCAAAGTGCTAATAGCCACTGTGCCATTTTCAGCTACAATATCAAGGAGGTTTTTTGTTCATATGAAACAACAACACACTGCAGCACAGACACAGCAGCGACAGTCACGGCGCAACACAACACACTATTATTTTTTACGTCCCTCATATCTCCGTGGCGATATTCAGAGCAATAATTCTACTGTGTTGGCTGCATTTATATCAGTGTGCCTCAGAAAGCATAACAGCAAATCTATCCAGATCTGCACCTCGACATGAACATCAGAGGGGCCGGTGATTCATTCACAGTCTGCAGCGCTCCATTGTAAATTTGACTTTATTGCAACTTCACAATGCAGACAAAATATAAGACAAGAATGCATGTATGTGTGTGTGTGTGTGTGTGCATGTGTGTATAGATGAAATACTGTAGGCTTTTGTTGAAATGTCTGATTTTCTGCACGAGCCAAAAACGCAACACCCATTTGCTCACATGCAGACGGAGCTGATCTTCATTAGAAGGGCTTGAAATGTTCCTGAGAAGGTTCACATAAAAGTCAGTGCTCACTTAAAGAAAGGTGTTATGGGTAGCAGCCTGTTAAAGGGGAAATAGTTAAACTCACAGTAATTAAGAGTCCTGCTTTGCCAGAAAAGTAGCAGTTTGGTGTCTGATGTGCTTCACAATCAGTAAATCAGTAGACAGAAGCGTCTGATTGATGCTGATGGACAACAAGGATGACAAATAATCTTCATCATTCAAGAAATTACAGACAGAGAAGTTTAAATTCATGCTAGTTTTAGTACAAACTGCATTATAAATGACCCCTCTGACTAGTCTAAGAGCTTCAACTGCAACTTATCAATGTGTGATAAGCATTAATTCATTCATTCATTCATTTACTGGGGAGCCAACAGGCCATTAAAGGCATAAGGGAAAGTATATTACATAATAAAGCAGAAGCCCTGCAGCACCTGTTTACAATTTATTATGCTTATTTTAAAGCAAGTAGCCTCCAGACAGGAGTTAATGCAGTATGATGCCACATGACCTTGCTTGCATGACTTAGAGTTTCTAACACACACACACACACACCTACCCACACACACATGCACACACACACACTCTGTCATGTTTAATTTCTATATTTATTTAAAGAGGTTAATGTCACTAGAATGTCGCGAGCCTGAAAGAGACCAAACAAGTGTGTGTAGAGATCAGACTCGTGCTGTGACGACACACACACACACACACTCACACACACACACACACACACACACACACACACACGCCCAGACACTTACACACACTCACAGTGAGAACCAGGGGGCTCTCAGGGTGCAGTCTATTTAGCTGCTCATCCCAATTGAGCGGGCCTTTGATCACACATCAAACAGATAACAACCTGGGAGACAACACGCATGCATGAATTCACACGCCCAGACACACACACACACACACACACACATGCACCACACACATGCACAGCAGAGTGTGAGGATGTGTGTGCAGAGCAGGTCGTTCCTGGGAATAAGTGAGATCAGATGGATTGTGAGGAGAGAGGAAGATTTTTTTGAGATTTCTGGAAGCAGATAGAAGATAAAGTTCATCACTGAGGATGTTTAAGTTGTTGTTTTATAAAGTTATGTGTAAGAAACGTAGGTGGGATTTATTTTTTTTAACACAAAAAGCAACATTCTGGTGCAAAGTGACAAAACTGGTCTATTTCTCTAAAATAAAGTATTAAAAAATAACACAATAATGAACCTTATACATTTCATAAAGGTATTCTAATGGAGGCATCAGCTTTATTTCTCCATCAGAGGCTTATGGCACCGAGCAGCCAAGCTCTCCCACACACAGATTTGAGGAGAGGAACTCGCTGTAACTACAACATGCACATATTCAAAGGATTTATTCATATCTGATTTGCATAGGCAAACATTTTTTTTTATGAACATCAACAAAACAAAACAAAAAAAGCACGGACAAAGACATACTGTACATGCACATGCACGTTAAGAAAGTGTCTTTGTGCACACGGACGCTCATGCATGTGTGCAAACAGGCATGAACGCGCCCACATCATGAACACAGACGCAGAAACAGGCCCCTAATACGAAAACATCGCAGTCTTTAATGAGCAGGATAATGTAGGCGGCTGTTTAGAAATTCAGCTTCTCGTCTGCACCAATCTCCAATTCCTCACCTCCCTCCCTACCTCCCTCTCCCCTTCTAAACCCCTTTCTTCTGCCTCCCCACTCTCCTCCTCTGCCTCCTCCTCTGTCTAGCAGCAGCAATTCAGTTTTAATTGCTTTCTGAGTCACCTAATTCCTCTGAGGAAAGCGAGAGAATGTGAAGGAGAAAGATGGAGAAAGAGATGGTATATTTTATATGAAGACTAAGCACACCTTCTCCCTTCCCTGTCTTTTTCTGTCGTCTGCCTTCTAAAGGTACGATTACTCAGAACTTTATTACTCAAAAAGTACTCCTCTCTTATCCTAAAAAGTCCCAAAACTTCTTCAGAAATGGAAAATATCTCCTTTTACCTTGACATAGAGGACTATATTTAGGGCTTCAATTTCACATCCGTCTCTGACAAATGCAGCTGAAAATCTGGGCTAAGTCCTTCCTCACACTGAAGCGGAAGTTTTCCTTTTTTCCCCCCCTTTTTTTTCCCATTGTTGCCGACCCAGGAATCTATTTGTATCCTCTTAGGAAAAAAAAAAAAGAAAGAAAAAAAAAGACACAACATCCCACCTAACCACTTGTTTTCCCATGAATAATAAAGAAGACAAATGTTCCTTCCTTTAATTTCTCTGCTGAATTCCCGTCTTTTTTAGGCCACCCTTTTGTGCAAGAACCCTGAAGATGGAGCTTTCAAAGGAAACCTCAGCAGCAGTGGTGGTGGCGGCGTTCATATGGTCGTATATTACATCATGTAGTCCCAGCACAGCGGCTAATTAGCCAGTCACACCCTGATTATGTCACTGATTGGCTCGTCTGTCCTTTGCAGATGAGATGGAAGAAGCTTTGAGAGTCATTGGATCTTCTTTTTTATCTTTACATGCAACTACACTGAAGAAGCAGTTCATATTATTAGTGATTTCTCTCTACAAGAGATTCCTAAAGTAAAGGGAATATTTTAAGATTAGCTTAGCTTAGCTTAGCCTACAGACAGAGAAGCTAGCTTTGCTCAAGGAGACACATTATCTTTGGTTAGAGATGTGAAATTCATTGAATCTTGTTGTTGTTGAGAGTTAATCACACAATCAGATAGTAAATCATGTGAACTGTGACTGATGAGTGATGATGTGCAACATGTTGGTGCATATCTTATCTTTTCCATACATGAGCCACAATAATAAGCCTTTTAATCGCTCTTCATTAAGAGTTCCTCGATTGCTCTCTTTTTTTGCATCATACGTCATCATCAATGAACCAAACAGCAACTTGTTTGATTTTATTTTTCCCGTATTTTCCATAAGATGCACTCCTCTTTCTGCCTTCAATGCATAAAAAAATGTTTTATCAGATTTCAAACTGTTTTCAGTTTTGTTTAAGAAAGAAAAAACCCTCCACTCTGTCTTTGAATCAGTCTTTGAAGAGTCAGTTTTAGTCAGTTTGCTGGTTAACTTGAGGTTGTTGCTTCTAGGAGACAGGAAATAAAGCTCCATTTTGGAAAAACACTGAACTGGAATAAGAAGACTCATATTACATACAAGAAATAACTCCATATGAAACTTTAAATTAAATCTGATCAAATCTTTTTTAAAAAAAAGCCAATATCACAATACGTCTCCAGATACCTGAACTGAAGGGTGTGAAATGAACGCGTTGCGTCGCACCACAGAAAATAACTTGCATGCTGTGAAATTGATATTATAATAACACGGATTAAACAAACGGACTTGAACCGACTGAAACCTGAAGACTGTGGATGTTTTGGATCCGGTGTGAGAAACCTTCAGCATCAAGAGCGATACAAAGAAACAAAGACAAAGAAAATAAATCACTAAAACTTCCAGAGAGGAAAAACTAAGTGGTGTGTCTGATAAAAAGAGTCTCTAATGTAAAAAGGCAGATATACATAAATGATTAGGTAAAATCCTCCGTAAGCCGGTTTGATCCTTTCAACTCTCCTTGACTCTTTCTGTCTCCTGCTTCCTCATTCAGGCTTTGAAGTTAAAACCAAGGTGCTCCGTTCATACGGCGGCGACCAGACAGAATTGATTCGGACTTGATGAAAGTGGGCTTTGCATTTGTCTGTGTGTGAGTGTGTGTGTGTGTGTGTGTGTCGGTGCATTTGTCTGCCCGGTGATCCATCTTCTGTCAACATGTTGGAATATGTTGTTAACTAAAGTTTAAACTTTTAGTTTTGCTTGTGAAGTTTTATAAAAAACTACGTCAAAAAGGCTTTTAGCTCTCTGTTCCATCTGTTTTTGGTTCATAAACTCACAAGATGCTAAAAATAAGGTTTAAAAAAAGCTTCAACAGGTGTTTAAGTGATTGAACTTAGACAGTTTGACTCGTGTGCTGAAAGATTATCGAGAAAAGAAAAAGAAAGTTTTCACTTTCCTGTCTCCTCGTCTCTGAAATGTGACACAAACAGCTTCATTGACTTTTGCCCTTTAAATATTAATGTGATTATATCACTTGTGCTCTTTTCTTATTCTCTTGCCATTTCTGCCTCGCTATTATTCAACACACTTCAACTCTCATTGTACATAATGTCTTTGATCTTTGTCCGTTTTTTTTTTAGTCTTCTGTGTTTTTCTGCCAGTGAATCATTTTACTTTTGTTTACATGCAGCTTGGAAAGCAGATTCTGTATATTGAAGCTTTATGGTGAACAACTAATTTAGTCATTATGTCTTTCCTTGAGTTGTTTATCGTTCGCTCGGGTTCATTCGCCTGAATCTTTAAATCTGCCTGCTCCAAAACTGGAGGTAATTGATTGGAAAAAGTCTGATATTATGATATAAAATGGTGGTTTCTCCTCTGAAAAAGAAGGTGGTCCAATGAGAGAAGACTCATCATTACATTATTAATCATTACGAACACTGTTCTCAACCGTTAGTCAAGTTTTATTGATAAATCTGAAGACACACAGTCGCTACAGAGGCACTATTCAAAAAGTTTGGTTAAGGTACTAAAACTAGTTTTTCTCTTGAGAAAAAGGTCTCACAGGTAAAGTTTGTGTTTTCTGGTCCAAAGAGGAAACAGTCGGACTGAGCAGCGACACACCAGCTCAGACTTTCATTGGTCAAATGTGTTGAAATCCGTCGGTCTCCTGTGATTGGTTGGACAAAATCAAATCCGCCTCCTCTGAGGAAATCACAGAGTGGAGGGAATGTCGGACGGAAGATGGGATGGAAGTCGACACGTCTGTCTGATCTCAGACGAGTTTATCACAGCTGTCACTTTAACAGCTGTCACTTTTAATGAAAAAACACCACTTTAGTTTTTGCTTTAAAACTTTTGCTCTCCGGAGGATGTGAGAGCGACAAACAGTGCTGCCCTACATCACTGACAGTCTGCATGTTCTGCTGAGTCAGTCTGATCCTCTGCATGTGTGTGTGCTCATGTTTGTGTGTCTGCTGGCTGCTGCTTGTGTGTGTGTGTGTGTGTGTATGAATATAAAAGTGGACTTGTGTTTTTCGCCTCTTTGTTGGAGCCTTCAGATGTTTGTCTCTGATCAACCGGATGCACTCGACTAAAGGACCAGATTGGAAGATATTAAGTAGAAATTTAGAGAATGTGTGTTTCAACGCTGCTAAATAAGACCGTAAAACTTCTGAATCTTTCATCCGAACAGCCAGACGGACTTCTGTCCATTTAAATATTAACCTGCTTATGTCATCAGTGCACTTTCTCATCTCCCTTTGCTCCCTACTTCCTTTCATTCATCAAGTTTCTTTTTTCTTCTTCAGTTCTGCTCATATTTTTTTCACCCGGCTGTATTTGATGACGGTGTGTTGTTTGTTCTTTGCAGGATCGATGAAGTTAAAGTGCGTACACGTGTGTCTGCAGGGGGAAGGTGTGGTTCTGCAGGACAGCCAGAGTGACTCAGACTGGAGCTTTTTCATGCTCCATTACAAAGCTATTTTTACTCGGCTCTGTCCTCTTTACCTTTGTCAGCCTTGTTCGCTCTCATAGGTAAAGTGTGTTTTTAGATTTTGAGCTGAGACACTTGCTTTAGTTTTCCTTTGTAACATACATTTGCAATAAATCTAAGATGCTTTAAGCATGCATTAAGCATGAGGATGATGTGTTTTAAGATGAACCAGTGAGACATAAGAACTTCCTCTGCGAACAAAAGTGCGTTTACATCTCAAAACACAAAACCCAGAAGGTCCACTCAGGAAAACACGCCCATGCAAAATTTATCTGCTGATGACATTTAAAGCACGCTGCTCCACGTCTGACTGATGAACTTCACACAAAGAACTGCTTAAGTAGACGCAGGTGTGCTTGTCACATGACCTCATCAACCAGAAATGATGGATCAACACCATCTGCCCCCGAAACCTTTGAGAAACGACGAAACACGATGAACATGCATCTTTAACACGTACATCACACCGCCAAGCAGAACATATGGAACTCCAAATAAACACGAGAAACTTTTGCTATAAAAAATGGACCAAACTCAGTGAATAACTCCTTAAACTTAACAACAACCTTGCTACCTGCCCTACATGCCCTTAAGATGACTATATGGACCAGTGAGCAGTGATAGCTAACATGTCTTTGGGGTCATCAGGTGGGAACCTCCTTTCACCAGTGTTTCTTCTAGTTGGTCCCACGACGCCTCCAGGAGGCTCGACAGTGATCACTAACGTCCCAGAGTCACTCTCCTAATGCCAGCCATCACCGCTCCTCACACCAAGACAATTAACTCCTTTACTTTGCCTCTGCTACCACAAACAGCACTATCATCTACTAACCCAACTTCTCACCAACTGCACCAGTAAAAGCGGGATGGGGATACAGACCCTGGTTTAGGTGGGGAGTGATGAAAGTATAGAGGATGCAGGAGGTGGAGGCAGGACAAGATACACCAGCAGATTCAGCAAACAAACTCACCTAAACAGCTAAACAGTCATATAATCACAGACAAAGAGACAATACAAGCCAACTCACCTGGATTAACTGCATGGTCTCAAAGAAGCTCACACAGGCCACGCCCTCCACTTAAATACACTTCCTCTTCCTGGATTTCTTCCTTGCTTCTCCCAAAAGTCTGTCTATCCTAAGTGCTCCCCCTGCTGGGCCCCCCAGCTACTATTACTTCTCCTAATCCAAAGGGGGAGTTTAATATACACGTGTGCATATGCTGCATGGACAAAAGTATGTGGACACCTGAGCTTCACTTTAACAGGTAATTGCAAAAGTATATAAACTAATATGCTTCCAAAATGACATTTTCTCCATTTGCATTTCTGACATTTGCTGCAGTTTCACCACAAGAGCATCACTGACGTTGTCTCATGAAGACTGTAGCTTGTCATCAGATTTCCAGAAGCTGTGGTCAAGGTTTTGCTCTCTTGTTTCTATCACAATGGGAACTGAGTTTCTATTGTGATGCTTTAATAAAAGATGGCCTCCACTAACTGTTGGCACCATGTTAAACAGAACAAAACAACACCAAAAAACCTTCACCTCGAATTCATACTGTATTGAAGCACTTATATATGAAGGGAGATCAACTGTGCATGTGGTCATAGACACCTTTTAAATAAACTTTTACAGTATGTGCAGAGCAACCTTGAAAAGATGCAGAATCTCTCTCTTTGTGGCTGTCTTTGAACCAGTCCTTGAAGAATCAGGATGTGATAAACGTCGGTGTGCCAGCAGCAGGGATTACTAAATGAATGCAAAGCTCCCTGTGCATCTCTTCCCAATTCACAGCACAGGTGACTCGTCCAAAGGCGCAGAGATCTCAGCTGCATTTATAACCTGAGCCCAGGCTTTTCTTATCTCCTTTATGCTCAGACTGTTTACTATCTCTGCAAATAACAGGCGCCAGTCTGAAGGTCTGCAAAGCACCTTTAACTTCTTCTCTTGTCCCCAGAATTAAACGTTGGCGAACAGGCATCAATCAACTTTCTTTCTGCCTCGAGGAGAAGTAAGATGGCGGCCCATCGAACAACACAACACACATTCTCCAAACACTCAAACTGCTATCGTGCTTGTGCAAGTGGAGGTTAATGCTTTGAATTCATTCAGAATAAATTACAGAGTGTTTCACATCAGCATGCTTTAGTTTGATAGCTCTCTCTTTTTTTTTTACACATTTCCAATCTTCTTTGCATGAATGCACACCAACAAGTTCTTGGCTTTTAGGGATAATTAAGATAATTTCCTCTTTCCGTCCCCTTTACCTTCCTGGCATTTAATTTTTTGTAGGAGAAGTTCAAAACACCAGTTCAGCGGCTGAGGAACATCCATGGATCCGATGAGGATTTAGTGTTGTTGCAGCAGACTGAGAGGTTTGTGTCATGGAGGCCTGCTGCTGTGAGACACTCTAGCATCATATTTTAGAGCTTTTTAATTAATAATTTTCCTCACTAACTTTGCATTTTAAAAAATTGCATCTCGGTCCTGTTTCTGTATCTCCAGGGCCGTGTTGTGAGGTCTGCTCATCAGCAGAGGGCCATGTTTACTGTGAGCTAACAGGAATGTTCTGCCACAGACAGAAAAATGAAAAAAAAAGGAAGTGAACACATTAAAATAAGAAAACAAGCCTTGGTTGTTAGTTTATCAGTTCAGCGGGTTCGTCGAGCTGCAGACTTCACTGGTTTGTTAAATTGAGTATTCACACGTTTTGCATTACCATAAACTGGAATAGTATAGTGACTGCTTCAGTTCACTTCACTGGAGTAAAATGGGCTTTCAGGCTGAGAGGGAGGGAGGGAATATGTTTGTGTGTGTGTGTGTGTGTGTGTGTGTGTGTGTTCCAAAACCCCATAACCGACTGTGTGACCATTTTGATGCATGTGACGCTTCCTCACATCCCCAGAAAGAGTAGAGGGCAAAGAGGAGAGACAGAAGAGGGGAAGAAAGAGAGAGACACAGAGCGAGAGCTGCACCTACACCTGTCAGGTGACTCTTAAACAGATGGTCGAATCCAAATACAGCACCACAGGCGCCGAAGACAGCGGGCTGACGCTGCGAGTGTGTGTTCACGCGCTCGTGTACTTTTGTTGGCCTGTGTGAATGTGCACGTGGACGGGGCTCGCGATGAGCTCAGAGGTGGAGCTCGGCCAGCAGCCCAGCGGCAGACAGCTGGCTGCAGGTTCAAGTCCTGAGGTCTGGCCCCCCCAGGTCCGTGCATATGTCCGTGTGCTGTTAGCAGCAGCAATCCTTACTTTATCTGAGGCGCTGTGAGCCCTGGGGGGCTGAAAATGTAAACACTCTGTCCTACACAGAGCTTTAAAAGCCATCAGCCTTCACAAAAATGCAAATATTGGATTTTTTTCAGCTCCAAAATTGAGGATTCAGCTGTAAAATAAATAAATAAATACAAAAATATACATTAGCAATGGGATATAACTTAACAGAAAGAAAAAATAAACCTGCAAAATTTTAATTTTATGACTTTTAAAATAGACATAAGTAGATTATTACTTATTTTTACTACTAATTCATAAAAACAAAACCTACTGAGATGATTTTGAGGAACAACCTCGTCTTTTGATACTCGAGTGATAAAAAAAGAACAAACCTCTTAAATCCTGACTGTCCTTTCCAGAGTAATTCAAAACATTTTACATTAGTAATAATAATCTCCTTTAAATCAATTTATCCTCTCTCTGTTTCTGCAATAATGACTCTACATGACTTGATTTCGCAGGTTGTTATCTTCTGCACTGTAACACAAGTTCATGTGGTTTCGTTCTGCTGCTGGTTCACATGTAAATGCATCTCACGTCGACATGCTGTCTGCACTTTACAGCTGTGGTCTGGAATAGTAACATACGATCACTGTATTGGTAATTAAATATAATCTGTGGTTATATAGTCTCCTGGAAACCATTGACCGAGTGCACATACAGTCATATGTGGAGATATATGCAGTTTGTGTTTCTCTTAACCTCAGATTCATTACAGCGATGTGCCACGTCAACAAAATGGGAAATCAATGTAAATTTTAAAATGACAACACCAGCAGGACTCTGTGAAGCCGTATGCAGATTTTAATCATGTAAAGTTTTGGGTGAAACATTTGCTCTCATGTTTCATGCACTTTATTCTATAATCTACAAATGCAGCAAATGTTCCATGTAAGAGCAGAAAGATGCCTTTAAGTTCAGTCTTGGAGAATCGGGATCTAAAGGTCTTCATTCTCCGGTGACATTGATTGTGGCGTTGTAGCATCGATGTCCCCCCACCTCTTATTCCTCAGAACAAAGTGGTCCGTGATTCGGTCGCTCTGTTTCCTGCCACAGACACAATTACCACTTATTTTTGTTTTGGTACCAAACTCTGTTATCGGCGCTTCGCTTTCAGTCACCTCTCAGCCGCCTCGTCATAACGACACACACACCAACAACAAAACAACACACACACACTTACACACACGCCGGCGGTCAGTGACGAGTGTTCCTGTAGTTTCAGCTCAGTAGGGGTCATTTGTTCGCCACCATCACTTAGACAGCTCGCTTACATCGAAATGGCCTCACCGACGACGGCGGCGAGCGCTGCATCAAACGTACGAAACCGATAAACAAGCTCCAATTAACCAGTCAAGATGACGGCGTCCAGGAGCAGCGCTAACCACGATTAAACACAGCGAGGAACACAAGCCAGCAGGACGCCGTTAGTTTGTGAACAAAACTTTGTCATTCTTGGATCACAGTTTGGCCAGATCTTCTCATGTTGTGTGTGTGTGTGTGTGTGTACTTGTTATTTCCTTTGTCAAAAAAGAAAGATGGCAGATGTTTGCCAAATCCAATTGACAAGCAAACAGGCAGATCTTGTCTTTCATGTGAAGAAGGACTTGCCTCCTCCCGTCTTTCACCTCCATCTCCATCTGCCTCTGAATGGAAGTCGACTAACTTTTACAGAAAAACAGCAGGTGGAACCAAAAGGAGTCCACGAGTTTTCTGATGAATAAGTTCAAAGGCATGTTTACCTTTTATTTTCTGCTAAATTTGCTTGCCTCCGCCTCCGCTGCATTGACTTCCTGGATGTGTGTGCGGTTTTGTTATTCATCCTCTTATCAGTTACTCAGAGAAGAATTTTCCTGAGTTTTGCATAAAATTGAAGAGCCAGATTCAGGAAATAGACATGCAGTTAGTTTTCTGTGCTATTTTGAGGCATTTCTGGAGCATATTTGTCATCTGTGAGCAGGTATTTCTTTAAAAAAATCCCTTTGACTGGGACTTTTCACCGCCACCAGCTCCTGTGCTGCTGCTAAGAGGCCACTTAAAGTGAACGTACAGTACTCGAGTAGATATTCTGTCCTTTGAGGTTAGTACATAATAAGGACTTTGTAACCTCTTCACATTATTAACAAAGGTGGGAAATCTTTTGGGGACGCGCTGATTTAATTAGTGTGATTCGAAGTCAGTGGTCAGGTTGAGATAATTTTAGTGGTAAAATGTTAAATCGGCCTCTGTTGGCTCAGAAAGTGAATGTGACTCCTGCATTCACACATACCTGAAAAAACTAGCATAGTAGCTTTTTCCTTGCAGTATTATTTTGCATTTAAACACTCCAGAGTCGGATCAAGTGACGTTCTTTGCTAGCTGCATGCAGAGATGTGGCGAAAAAAGTTTAAAAAAAAAAACAAATGGGGCATCGAAGGAAGAAGCGATTGTTGAACCAATTTGCCTTCATTTCCCTGCAGTGTCTGCAAAGTAGACCAGGCTAAAATAATTTGCTCTCTGTGTTGTCATTATCCTCCCTGAAAGCCAGGACAGAAGCTCTCAGTGTGGCCTCCTCACTCTAGCTCTGCACTCCCTCCACTTCCACTCCTCCTCCTCCTCCCTGTGGATGCATGCACAGACGCACAGATGGCCTTTTTTGGCTGTAAGTTTGAGGAATGAGACTGTGGGGGACATATATAGACACGTTCACACTGGAGCTGTTTGCTGCCTGGTGAAACTAAAAAGAGAGTACAAAACTGTGGAAATAACTTGGATGTGAGTTACAGGATGTGATGCTTAAAAAGACGGGTGCAAATGTGGACCGCAATCTGTTCAGAGGAGGAACAAATGTGCTCGGGTGCATCACAGTTACGGCTGCGAATCTGCAATGTAGCTTGTAATCAAGGAGTGAAGGAGATCCTGATCAGGAAGTGGTAATACTACAAAATAAAATACCTTATTTCAAAGGCAGAATGTTGAAATATTGTGAATAAAATAGAAATTTATGAGCAGTTGATCTGGAAAAGTGTTTTTATAAACGTGTTGGATTATTGTTGTTTTCTATTCTTGGACTTTTGTTGCAAACACTTTTCACTTATTAATTTCATAAATTAATTCCCAAAATGTAGGAAAAATTTTAATGTACAATATAACTAGTAACTAGAGAGGAAAAATAAATATATTGGAGTTAAAAATTCTGCATTTTCTTTTCATATGTGTGTATTTAAATATAGACTTACGTGTTACCAAAATAAATGTCCTTTTTTTCTATATTTTTCATGACTCTAACCTCACATTACTCATCATACAAGTGTAATTTATCTTGGCACTTTGTATGTAAAACAGTGTGTTATCGGGTTTTATTTAATGGGAAAATTGCCAACAAGTTTAATGTTTATGAAGCAAATCTGTGAGTTTGTTTGCAGATTTATGGATTTTTTGTTCCTGGCAGCATCTTAAATGAAAGTAAGTGGTTAAATCTAACGTTAATCACAAAAGCCTGGAATTTTCTTTGTTTTAATTGGATGAAATAACCCAGGAGGTAATAACACCACGACACAGTCAGTTAAAGCCGAAACAGTTCAGACTTTATACTGCTGAGGCTGCAGTCAATCAACCAATCAGACGATGTAATTAAACTGAAAAAAAACCAACCAAAAATATATGCAAATGAGGTTTGAGCAGAGTGCATCTCCACAGAGACAGCAGTTCCTATTGTATGATAATTATATAATTAAACTGTTTTTTTAAACACACACACACTTTTTTAAAAAAGCTCACACACACAGTTCACTGTCCCTCATCAACCATGGATGATTCCTTTAGAAAAATCTACACATTTTATGATGAGCCGTGAATTATATATGATTTTTTTTTTAGTGTGATATCAATTGGATGTGGCAGGCGTGGTGTGTAACATGAGATGTGGTGCAGCGAAGTGTGTGACGTGTGTGTCAAAGAGCGTAAGAGAGTTTGCTTAGCAAATGGGAAGGAAACTAAGACATTATTTTGCACTTTAACTCTACTCTCTATAAATTAATACATTTATATATCCTATATTCTGCACACTTGGCATACATTATGTGTTGATGTCTTTATCTTCCATTAATTGACCAACATCTGCTTCAGTTTTTTATTTTTTTTTTCCAGGAGGCTCCCAGTAGAGCCTTTTAACTGGGAATCAAGCCCACCAGTTACCACCGACACCAGAGCGGCTGTTACATGAAACCGTTAAAATGATTCTCTACCATTAAAATGTGTTTTCACATCTAATTTCACAGCAGCACGCTGATGAGAAAACAGGTCTGACTGCCTCATTAACCTGATACTTCTGAAAATATTTTATCAAAAACTGCAAAATTAAAATTTGTTTGCTCCACTTTCTCACACAAAACGGTGACTGATAACATCTGATTGCTCATCATATATACACTGTGCATGCACTGGTGCTTCTGCTGGTCCATTATTTATTATTTATGACATCATTCATGTGTGGAAATGCACAAACACCCCCCCCCCATTTATCCGAACAACAGAGCTGCAGTTACTGCTCAGCCGACACCAGGAGGCTGCGACCAAACCTGCAGATGGACCTCTGCTTATTATGTATCGAGGGGTGTGTGTGTGTGTGTTTGTGCTTGTTTGCAAGCACAATTGTTTGTGCAGACTTATCCAAACGTGTGTGTGTGTGTGTGTGTGAGTGAGTGTGTGTATATTACTACGGAGACACGCTGTCACCTCCGGAGCCCAGGTGGTCAGGGTCACATGAGTGCCGTATGCAGGAGAGCTGGTGTAGCGCGTCCATCTGGTCTCTTTATACACAGTGTGCGTGCATGTGTGTGTGTGTGTGTGTGTGTGTGAGAGTGTGTGTGTGTGTGTGTGTGTGAGTGTGTGTGCATAAAAGTGACCTTGCTGGCGTTCTAGGGCAGAGCTTAGAAGCTGTAACATCTCAGGCTTTTATTTTGACTTGATGGTAGAAAGTTTAATTATACAGGAGCAGATTGATCACAGCCGAGACGCCGTCACCTGACAGACAGGCTGACAGACAGACAGACAGACAGACAGACAGGCTGACTGACAGACAGACAGACTGTCTTCTGTTCCATCTACCTGTCGATGGGCTCAGTGATTTTGTGAATCAAAAAAGTGATGAAGGAGAAAATCCTGCAGCAGCTAAATGTGTTTTTCGGAAATATGAGTGAGGATACATGAAATTAATGTTCCAAAAGTTTTTTCAACAATAAGAAAAGGTCGTTGAATTACAAAATGATAAGGATCACACTAAAAATAGTGAGATTGAAACTTGAAGAACGTGCAGAACTTTCATACTTTAATGAATTTACAAAGGTTCAATGAGGCTCAGTTTTTCTTATGTAAACAGTCTCTCTAGTTTAAAGACAGGGATTATTATTTATGTCTGTCACTTTTTCAGTTTGCTTTCTTTTTATCTCACTCTTATATTCCTGATGTCCTCATTTACACTGTATTTAACTCGTTATATCTCTCCGTATGTTTTGATATATGCTGATCCTACATCTTCACATCTTCAGCTTATAAATAAAGCTTTAAAATCAAAAAATAAAAGTCTTTTTTAATCTGAATTCCAACTGAGCAAGAAACTTTACTTTAATACTTTTCATTAGTTTCTTCTGAATGAAAAAAAACAATATAACGGCTTGAAAACATCAATAAATTAACTCATCATTGCATTAACTTAGACAACTTTCCAATGGCTGAAATATATATTTTAGCTTAAATATGACCTGATGTGACTTGAAACACCAGCATGTAAATATTACAGTACTGCAGATATGAACAACACCTTGTATTTTTCTTCTTCTGTGACGGAGACGGTGGCCTTTCCCCCTGTGCATTTTTCTGAGAGCATTTACTTTCCTGCAGTATGCGCCTCTGCCTGCCGGCCACAGCTACATGTGTGCACATATATTAAGATGTGGACTGACAACAATGATAAGTGTCTATTCCCCGAACACGGAGAAGTCAGGGAAGGTTTTTATTCTTTTATATGAATGCATGCATGTGTGTGTGTGTGTGTGTGTGTGTGTTTGTGCTTCTGGTCTTCATTTTAAAATATTTCTCCCTCTTTCACTGCACTCATCCATCTGTTTTTATCAACGTCTGTATCACCGTGAGTGATTCTCCCTCACAATCCCTTCATTAGTCAAACTTATGAGTCTCCTCTGCCTCAATGTGCGTCTCTTTCTCTCTGTCTGTTACGTGTTTGCAGAGAAAAATGTGTTTGTGATTCATTTCATCGACTGTTTTTTTTTTTTTATTCTCGCCATCCTGGTTGTTTCCATCCTTTTTAATGTCCTTTCTTTGCTACAGATGCTCATATAGAGATGTGACTCCTGTGCAGGTTGTTTTCACTCCGGTTATTCCGATCATTCAGTCTAATTTTTCCGATGCACTTGAAAAAATTGCACATAATCATCTCAAGCAGCCTCAGTTTTGTGCAGCCATGCTCAGGTGCAGCTGGGTGGGGGTGGGGGGTGGGGAAGGGGGGAGGCCCATTTCACCGGGAACGGATCACTCCATGTTTTGGCTTTTTTTTTAAAAACCCATTGATTCGTTTGGACGGCTCGTTGCAGGATAAAGAAATAAATAAATGAAATGAAGTAAACAGTGAGTGGCTTGCCTGACAGATGGAGGGGATGCAGGTGGAGGGTGGCGGCCGGTGGGGTGGGTGGGTGGGGGGGAGTCTATGACAAACTAGGCGTCATTAGCATTTGGCTGACAAGGACAGTATGGATTAAGGGTGGCCACAGCTTCTCAGAAGTGCTGATACAGGGAATTAAGCCCAACAGCTTGCTTATAAACACTTAAACATGAGGAGATGTTGGAGTGGCCTTTCACAAACCGGCTGGCTGCTGCACAAACACACACACACACACACACACACACACACACACCTTGCATCCATTTTAATGCTGCTGGATTTATTCAAACAAGACCTGATATCTTAAAGGAAAACGACCTTAAAGGGACTAAAATGAGCCTCTAATCTGCCGACTCTTTGGTAACTTTATCTCTATAATATTAAATTCTATTTTAAAGTTAGCAGCACAGCATTTACTCAGCATCTTTCCTAGCATTTTGATTCTCGTCTCTTTTGGAGGAAGACATTAGCTGTTCTCTCTCTCTCTCTCTGTGAAGACTTGAAGTGTTTACCACAAAGCATGACAGGGTAAGATCCTTGATGCATTTGTAGCAGCTCAGCTGTAGCCAACTGTATCATCACGTGAATAATTTACTAAGCACGAGTTAAAGGAAAGATCTCTGTCACCGAACAGACAAAATGACAGAACAAAAACACACTGATGGTTGGTGGGAAACCGGATGCAAACAGATGTCGGCGTCAGACGTTTTGTACCAAACTCCCGTCGTTTTGCAGCGTTTTCACTCACAGAATCACTTCTTCATGCCTCCATAAACTAATCACACATGTATCCTGTATTGAATCTGGAAACACCAGCAGTAGCTGCAGCATAAACATTCAATTAATCAACTAATAGTGTTGTTTCCATGGTGAACACAGCTCCCTCTATGTGAGTGAACTTCTGTGTTTGTTAGCCTCCATGTCGACCATCCAGATGTCTATATTTCTGCTGTTTGGAGGGAAGACATATTCTCTCCGACTCTGTTGCTCACTGTGTCTTTCTCTAATTACACATGTTTCTCTGCAGGTCCACTCCGACCAATTATTGCCACTGCTCTTCTCCTGGTCGGCTCGTCTTTGGCTGCTCTCCTACAGCCGGAGGCCCCTGTGGCAGCACCACTGGCAATTACACCTCAGGAGAGGGAAAACACACAAACACACACACACACACACACAGATTTCAGGCTTCACTGACAGGTTGTCTAATTGCATCTCAAGAACTGATCATTAGACTGGAAAAAATCTGGTGCCATCAAAGCTGTGTGTTAATATGTGTGCACATGCACGGAGCCTCCGGCAAGTCGGTTGCATCAGTGAATCAAACTGGAGACCGACGAGTCCATCAAGGGTTTGTGGATATAAAAATGCCGTCTTCCAGACATTTCACGATCACCATTTTCTCCACAACAAACCACATAAGAACCGCCTGTCTTTCATCGTCCATCCTGAACTAACTTCAACCAATAAGATGAAGAAGAAGAAGAGCAAAGATTGCAGAGAAGCAGTTAGTGCAGCAAAGTGTCGCAGAAGGCAGTCGGTAAATCCAGCTGTCTTATTAGGTGAAGCAGAAACTGCTGACCTCGACGTACTTTACCTGCTGAACATCATCACGTTAACATTTTCACGGTGAGTTCGCAACCGTGCTGACATCAGCATTCAGTCACAAACGCTGTTGTGCATGAAAAGCGCCTCACGGAGCCTCCGCGGCTGATGAAACGTCGTGTTAATTGTCACCATGACTGTTTGCAAATTGCCAAAGCGTGGAGGCCATTTTGCCTTCGTAGGGTTAACGGTTTATAACGATCCCTACCACAGTTAGAGAGACAGAGATACGGTGGGACAACAAAAGACAGACAGATGAAACCGATGATATGAAATACAAAAAAGGATGAAATCACATCCTTTTGCTTTGTTTTCCCTGCTGCATGTTGTTTGTAGGTCACGCATTACAAATTTAGCCGAAGTGTAATCAAAAATGCAGCACGGTGATGTTTTTTTTTGGTTAAATAAAAAGGCCCCTCTGTGATTAAAACAGAGCGAGCTCGGAGCAATTTAATGCTAATTTAAATTTTTTTCTCACACAAATCGTAACTCTTAATTTAGTTCCATTAACCTGGTTTCCACCAACAAACCGAGCGCAGGTAGCAGCAGCAGCAGCAGCAGCAGATTCATTATGGATGGAAGTCAGAGTGGAAAACTGTGTTACGTGACTCTTAAAACGTCTAAACGCTGACCGTTTTTTTCGTGCTTATGTCCAGTTTCTTATCTGCAACAGAAGCTCCTGAGGTTCCTGTTAAAGTGTCAGCTCTTCATCCACAGCGTGATGACCTGTGTCATTATGGGACGAAGTGTCGCCTCCAGCTGTATTTTTTGTGTTTTTTTGATCCGATGCTGTAAACGTTTCACGTCAGTCTCGTTGATGTCGCCGCCACCCCCTCCAAAAGACTTTGTCCTAAGAGCGAAGTTCGCTGTAAAACACTCAGACTTAAAACTCTGGAAGTGCCAGAATGATGCACATAAATAGACATGCTTGTGTGAACACAAACACACATGCTCACACACATTAAACGTCTCCAGCACACAGCCTCTGGCCACCGCTGAAATGTCACAGAGAGGCAGCGCGTTAAGGATGTTGTTGGCTGTACTTTTTCGGTCTCTTCGGTCCTGCCCATTTCGGCTCTATCAAGGCGGCCAAGTTGCTGCTCTGGGGGGGAGGAAAGAACAGCAGAGGCTGTTGTGAGTGTTTCTGCACTGTCTTTGTCATCCTTTAAAGAGAGTGGGGGGAGGAAAAAAGAAAAAAAGAGGGGTATTTTTCTCCCAAATTTGTTTTCCCTTTTTTTGTCAGATGCATTTGGATTCAGTGAACCGGGCTGAATTCTGATTTGTTCGACTAGAATTCTCCTCATGTCGAAGACATTTAGCTTTCACTGCCAATAAGCAATGTTTTCATCCACGGATGATTTGAGTCAGAGACGAGGATATAAACCACCATCCTAGTAATTTCGCTTGCTGGCTCGCTGGGTTTGGTTGTATTTTGCAGAAACTGAATCAGTGCCCGAGTTGTTTATACTGGAAATAGTGCATGTAGACACGGCGTGACTCGTTCGGTTCGCTCCCTTTTCAAACACCGCTGCATTAAACATGAAGACAAAGAGACTCGACCCTGAACTAACTGCCTTCACTAAATTGTGACAAAATTTCACACTAAAAACCAATAGTTTGTTCCCTTCTCGGCAAAGATTCAGAGACCACAATCCATCATAATAAACATCATATATTATTAAATCCCAGCAGTTTGGATCCTTTTAGTGAACTCCATCTTGAAGTTCATTTGTCAAAAGCCATGTTAATTGGTGCACTCCATCTTGTCTTCCATGATGGCAAAAACTAATTTATCACAGAGGGCAGCCTTCCCTTTAAAACTGCCGGCTCAATAAAGTGGGTGAGGCTAATATTTCCACATACTTTATAGTGTTTCACACACAGAATTATCAGCGTGTATAAAAGTGGGAGCTGCTCTGTCTCGTGTCGTCGACGAGGACGACGGTTTGAGGCTGAAAATTGAGATATACGGTGGATGTCAAATGACACTGGTGCCTCTCTCTCTCCGTTCCTTCCTCTCTCTTACAAAGTCATCTGTCAGCAGTAAATACCATCAGTTGTCACAGCGACACCCTGACAGCATCCAGGCTCCGAGGGACCTGCTTCACGCCACGAATATTCATGCAGACCTCGACAAGCAAGCAGAGAGCTCCGGCACAACCACTCAATCAGCCACTCAACTAGACCGAGAGTGAGAGACCGACCAGATCACCGGGAATGAATGCAGATGCTGCACACTTCTGCAAACCACGGGCATGCTGCAACATTATGTTCCTTATGCTTTTTTACATTGAACCTCTGCGGTGTTCAGGTTTATGTGCAAAAAACACTTGTTCCTGACGATGCTAACGGCTGTTTCGTGCAGAAATGCTTTAATAAAATTCAAATTTAATTCATTTACTGTACTTTATTGTGAAGGGACAGGTATGAGCCATGTAGGAGGCACCTTAAAAAATCATTCCCTTTTGCCTCCTGATGACCTTTTGATAAAATCCCCACACAGACTCGGGAAAAGAAGCTAAAATTCAATCAATACAAGAACAAGCTGCTTTCTTTCGTACTTTTTCACTCTGTACACACAGTTTTCCCCGTAAAGTTTCTTTGTGCTGCTCACTAACTCTAACACTTGTTTGTTAAGGTCACTTCCCTAAAAGCCTCCAACTCTCAGCAGGCTCTTCTGCTGAAGCTTCGTCACTGTCCATCCTGTTTTCCCATCTTTCTCTCCGTTCTGGTGATGATAGGATGTGATGACAACATGCTCCTAAAAATAGTTATGTGTCATGTGAAGGAAATGACGGGAGCCACATCCCCTCTAAAAGCCGAATTCTTTCTATTTTATTTCATTTTTTGGCGCTTTTTCAAATAAAATATCTACAAGACAAAACAACAGGATGATTTCTTGCCATTTTTTTCTTTTGTTTTCTCTTCTTACTTAAGCATTTTGCTTCAGTGCTTGTTATTAATTCTGTAGCACCTCTGTAAAAAGTATTTAAATTCATTTCCATGGTATTTTCTCTCCTCGGGTTTTTTAATGCCACATGCTCATCCTCAACTCACCCTGAAGCCTCACGTCCCCTCAACCTTCTTCTCTCATTCTCTCTATCAATTCACACCTTCGCCGTCTGACCAGAATGAAGGATTTGATAAATGCATATTTCCTCTTTATATATTCATGACTATTTCCCGAAGTCTATTAGAAGGACATAACTTATTCAGGTGGGAGTTTTAATTAAAGTTTCCACCATCTCTGCATCCTGCCGTCTCTCCAGGATTTTAAACACCTAAACTGAGAGGGAAAGCCCTGAAATGGAGGCAGCACCGTGCAGTCGACGGTGGGATCACCCTCTGTGCTTCCCCCTCTAATTAAAGCGTTATTAAGGAAGCCAAGCCAGGTCTTGCACTGGCAGGAAGTTGAGCAATTTTAACCCTGAAGGAAAAAAAGGCTAAGAGAGCAAATGAGGGCTCAATTTGTAAGCAAGAGAGTTAAAGCAGCACAGCAAGGATTGAAGAGAGCTGGGAAATTTGTCTTTTGAAGCGGTAAAAGAGGTCAACACAGGAAGACATATTGTGAGAGGATTACATTCTGCTGTTTGGTGGTGAATGCAGAGCCTTTTACGTAATTGTGTCTGAACTATTCTGTGTTCAAAGATGTGAGTAAACTGTAAAAAAACAGACTTTTTAAGCCGCTTGAACCCTGGTGTCCACAGCCTCACAAAGGTGTTTCTTCTGGACTCACTCGCTGCTTTCTACACGACTTGGTTTGCTCTCAGTGGAGGAACATCTCCACCACACATGGCTGACTCACATAAGCTCGACCAGCAAGAGGAAACCTGTTCAAAGACGACAGCGTAGCCAAGCAAACGGTCTCAGCATCCATTTGTGGCGGCGCTATCTGCAAGGTCATCCCTTTCTTTCTGTACCAGCTGCTTTCATCCTCACCGTTGATATCCCTCCTTTTGTTTGGCGGATTTGACAACATTAAGATCGTATCGGTCGCCTTGCCCAGCTCCCCGAAGACCGCCTTCATTATTCAGTAGTCAAAGCCAGACATTCTTTCAGTAACAGGCTCAAATAGCCGAGGGGATTTAGCTGATCATACTGTACACAGAGAATCTTCAGTTTCTACTCCATGTGGCTGAAAGACCGACCAGACTTTACGATTCATTCTGAAGTCTTTGAAAGGATCCGTTCATACTCTGACGGAGAGGACGGTTCCTTTTAATCTGCTGTTTGTTTTGTCCATTTGGAAGACGGACGGGGCCCATGTTTGCACTTTTAATCTCTGAGGCCTCCAGTTCGTAGAGTTTATGTAACAGCAGACACTGATGGTGAGACGAGAATCAACACATAATTGAACGAGTCAGGGGTAAAAATGTAGATCCCACTTACTGGATGCTTATAAGAGAAAGAAAAATCATGAGGAAGAGCATAAAGCTGTAAAAGATGACAACAGAGGAAGGAAAATGTGTGGGATGGAGAGTGAAACCATCAAATCAGTCAAGCTGCATTTAAGTTCGGATCGACAAACACACACTCAGATATACACATGTAAACAAACACACATGCACAGCTTACAATGGCACAACCTTCAGAGGCTGCCTGAGGGTCTGGCTTCAGAAAATGCCATTGCAAATTGAGATCGCTAACAGTTTACGCAGGGCTGACATTTTCCAGCTGGCCGCTCACAAAGGTCAGCCTCCCCACCTGAAGGCAAAAGCAGAGGGAGATGGTAGTGGAGCTGTGGTCACTACTGAGGATTTGGCAGCCTCAACAGTCAACTACCAGTGGATTATTAACTGTGAGTGCTGGGTGCTCAGGAAGCAGTATTATGGGCTCTAAGTGAGGCTGTTGGCAGCTTTGCAAACGCTAAGTGCCAAAGGAAATAGGTGATGTTTGGCATGGAGATCGTCACTGATGCCTGTTTGTCTTGTAATTACTGCTCACTGCCGCTTTTCACAAGAATGCGATGGAGTGTGTGTGACGCACAGCCAGGAGTTTCATTTTGTTTATCTCCATCAAAGCTGTGACATTATACATAAAACATGTCTTTACATAGATATTCATCAAAAAGAAAATACATTATGGCAAATTCCAACTTTTAACAGCAAAACATTGTACGTCTAAAAGAATCATGACTCCCAAAAAGTTGAGGTCGTTATATTGAATAATAAATTGATTTGTTGTATGGCATCATTGAGAATAGGTTGTTTCCAGACGTGTTGTGATCAACAAATGAAGAAACTGAAGCAAAAAGTAGAGTCAAACTGTCAAACCAGGCTGATTAAATATAAATCTGTGAGCTGTTACTTGTGTTGCACTGACTGCTTCCTTTCTAAAAAGCTTACAGAGACACAATTAAGGTAACTGTTTAGTTGTATTTTGAGAATGTTTGTGACCAGGTGCAACTTGCATGCATCACTTTGATTGGTTCTTGCTCCCATTTTGGCCCTCTGATTGGTTGAAGGTCCATTCAGTTGCATCCAGAGGCTTTTTGATCACATTATGTTTATAACACCTCTCGGAAATGATAATAAACTGAGTCACCAGACTAAACTGCATATTTCACTTTGGTCTCGGTGCAAAATGAAAGAAAAAAACAAAAGAGAAGCTGCAAGCTAGCAGCAAACTAAAATCAGCAGCCCGCCCCTCGAGTGTCAAGGCCGTTATGTTTGAGCTGTATGGTTGTCTGAAAATAACGCACACCGTTAAGCCAATCAGCATGGTGGATTCTCCTTTTCCGTAGTTTAAAGTTATTCAGCCATGGCTAAAACATTTAGGTTAGAATAATATCGTTCACATGGCTGGTGCACATGGTGCTCTTGTATTTAACCATGAAGACATCTGCACAGTGTGTTTGAAGGCGAACGGGGGGTGGGGCCAGTCTGTCATGGCCGATGCTCATCCCGAACAGCGACGGCTGATGAGCCTTGATTAAGTGTCATAGATAATTTCATCCGTGCATTCTGCAAATGTTAAAGAGGTTGGTCATGTTTAGATACAGAATGCCTACGTGCAAGAATACATGTACCGCCGAGCAGATCTACATGCTACCATGCCATGACATGTGCACACACACACACACCTGCACCCATCTACTCACAACCACACACACACACACACACAAGGCTCTCCTGACAATAGACAGACACACACACACACACAGAGTTGATGGTGTATAGCGTTTGAAGGGCATCACCGGTGTCTCTGTCTCTCAGGTATCAAGTAGATAGCAGGGTAGCCAGAATGTCATCTATCTCTCTGACAGGGACAAGCCTCTGTGACAGCAACAGTCAGCCGAGCAGCACAGCGGTTAGGCTCTCTCTCCATAATATACCGCCATCCTACCGACTGCTCACAGCAGCCGCCTCCTGCAACAGGCAAACTGTGGAACGGTTCATTTTACTGTGCTAAAACATGCCAGTTCAGTCCAGTATTTCATCAATATTTCCTTTAAAGCACACAGAGTCTTTCTCCTAAACTTCCTGTTGCTCTGCCCGATAAAGCCACAATGTCCCGGTGAGAAGCTGTTGTCCCATTTACAACAAAGCAGACAGTTTTATTTAAAGCTCCTCTGAGTAAACTGCATTCATATTTGAATAAGAGCCTCCATGTTTTAATGCTCGTTTGTTCTCATTTTACTCTCATCCTTAAATGCAGCACTGAGTTAAACTGTAATGGCCTCTCCATGAAGGCTTTAATAGATGCTGACATACTGTATTACATATAAATTTAGTGATGCTAAATAAAATCATATGTCTCAGTACTAATTGGCCTCTGCACACAGTGGCAAATGGTTGGTGAAATCCTGCTTTCTAACTTTTCAAAGGGAAATATTCTGGTTTTTAAGATAACTAGCTAGAAAATGAAGAAGATTAAGGAACAACCTGACTACGATGGTTTCAGATGATCAGTGGAAGTCTTCATGTGCATAAACACAAGCTAACCTGCTACAAAACATTGTTGAAAAGTCCATCATTGTAAGTTTGAGTCAGCTGACACCTTTTATTTTGTAATGTGGAAGGCTTGGCCCGTGGTGCATTCTGGGACTGGACATTGTATTTTAAATTCCTGCAGCTGTTTCATCTCTTCTTTAACAAAAGTCTCATTGTATAGTGAGTTAAGAAAGACAAATTACAGCTGAGGACCTGACCTGCTCCTCAACCTCATGCTCCTGTGTTGCTGTTTCTCTCAATAAACATCCATGTTCTGCAAAACCCTCAAACTTGACCACATTAAGTCATCATATCACGTAAGATTTATGTGTTTGTCTGACATTGCCAGATTGTCTCTGTAAGATAATACACACACTTCAGATAATTTCAAAGCATCACCGCATCCTGGCACGACACCAGTCAGTTTAAAGAGCTGCTTCCTGTGCAGCTTAAATTATCTCCCCACAATCCCACTCCTGCCAAAAGCTCCTGAAATTGAGTTAAGTTAAATATTGGCAGATATGCAAAGAAAAAAAAAAAGCAAAATCATCATGACAATCTAGCACACTGGAACAGCAACAGAAGAGGAAGTGAAAACCAGGACTGTCTATTATGTAAAATGTACGTTTAAATCCCAGATCTCTCACTGAAATGTTCCTGTGCCAAAACTAGTTATTAGATTTGGAGGAATCGTAATCACAGCGACATACACAGCACTCAGCTCCATGAACAAGCTCCTGCTCTTCTCTGCAAAACATTTGCCTGGTGTTTCCTCTTGTCTTGTGTCTTTATAGTTTGGGATCCTCTGAGAGACGCATGCTTCAGCAGAAAATGGTACAAAATGAAAGTATTTTATTACAGGACTATAGACATTTAGGATATAGAAGTGTTTTCTTTAGATCTGCACTTGAAGGAGGCAGATGAGTGAAATCCACAGTCCCACCTGTGGGATGATCTTTTGAGCGACAATTAAGTCATAGAAAATGTTTTTTTGTTTTAGTAATTAAGTAAATAAACTGTAATTACAGTATTTTCTTCAAGTTGTTGGATGAAATAAGCAAAACAAGTTTAAATCTGACAAACAGCTACATTAAAGATTGTCATCAAAGCCTTTGTGCACTAAATAGGAGTTGCACAAGCTTGAATGTGTGTTAATGGATACAGTTGTTCAGAAAAGCAGGATGTTGTCTCTCTCTGCACTTCAGTCAGGTTCAGGATTACAGTCCTGATGCTGATCCAAACACTGATACGGCTGCTGTAAACTTGGTGGAGCAGGTTCAGTGATCAGCTGATGGGGCACAGGGATCACTGTTTGTATGTTTGTGTTTAAAAGAGTCTTTGCAGGTGGTTTCATGTGCAGAAAATGTCAGTGCTGCAGGAGAACCGTTTACTCTGAAAAAAACCTTTGAAATATGTCAAATAAGATGTAAAATTTATCTCATGAACACAATATGATTGAGTTATTATGTGAGTTCTTTTTAGTGTAAGAGAGCCTGAAAAACCAGGATTTGGATTTTGGTTTGTTCAATATTCGAAGCAACCGCCACCGATCCATCTTTCAGTTACATCTGTACTCTGAGTAACTGTGCTGCGAGGACTTTAATAACATGAAATGATGAGAAAAAGATGGGGGAAGGGAAAAAAGAGATAAAGAAA
Source organism: Acanthurus leucopareius (assembly GCA_029814765.1). NCBI lineage: Eukaryota > Metazoa > Chordata > Actinopteri > Acanthuriformes > Acanthuridae > Acanthurus > Acanthurus leucopareius. Next base: position 1,875,543 of record JAQMCX010000005.1, read on the forward strand.
AGCAGGAAGATGGACTGAGGAAGCACAACGGAGAGAGTAAAGAGGTTAAAAAGCAAGCTGTGATCCGGTGAGTCGACAAATCCAGTTCTATCTGGGAGTAATCACTGAGCCAGCACCAGGGCCAGTTATCATCTCATCACTTTGCCGTCATAGAAAATGAAAATAGAAATCACAAATAAAAATTCCCATCCTTTGGGAAATTGGTTTTGCTTTGCTGTTAGATTTGCATTAATGAACTGACAGGCCGGCTCTCTTCAGCAAATGCTCAGATACTTCCAGGAGACTGAGCAAACATTTCAGTCGGCGCGACGGAGCCCGCAAACACCGAAATTAGCACAAGAAAAACAATTTCCTTGTGATAATTTTATTTCTTGACTCTGTGGGCTCAGCTCTTGAGAGACGTGATGATCATGTTTGTCTGTGTGACAGTGAAACTGAAGCATCTCGGCTCTGCCGAGGACTTTACCTACAGCTGCAATCATGACGCTCTGCATTAAGAGGTCTGAAGAAACACGCACAAAAAAGCATGAATTATAATCTGCGTTCATCTCTCACGGGAAGGGACTTAAAAAAAAGAGGAAGGGTTGGGTTGTGGGGGAAAGACGTTGTGCTGCAGATAAAGCCAACTTTCCGTGCTGTTAAATAAAAGAATGAATAAAGAAGGCTGGGATTTCCTAAACACACTAAACAGAAGACACTGCTTATCAGAGAAGTGCATTAAGTCCCTGTTCGAGTCATTGGGGATTACATAAAGGGAGCTTCCCCTGGTTAAGAGCGTGTGTCTGTCAGGGTTCATCTCATTCAGGAAGTAAAAGAAACACATGGAGGTTCACAGCTTCTACTTACATTCAGTTAAAGCTAATGTTTGTACCTGGAATGATATTGTATGTTCTTCAGAGGTTTTAAAGGACTTAGGGGTTAAGTGTCATTGTAAGCATGTTTGTAGGGACGTGAATGTCTGCAGGCCTGAAAATGATTTCACAGCATGCAACTCAATCATCAGGAATGAATCGTGTCCCAGAAACTTCAGATATGTTCAAGTTTAATGTGTCTTTTATTCTTTTTTGGCACAAAACCTCTTTGTTAGGGTTTGATAAAGATCAAGTTTTTGTTCAACATACCTGTTTTTTTTAATCAAAAGCAGGTTTAGAAATTCTTCCATCATTTTTTAAAAAATAATGGAAATAAACAGCATGTTACTTGGTAAGGTTAATGAGAAATTCAGCTTATATCAGCCCATTTGTATTTATTCATCGTGGCGACCAGGTTAATTGATGCCAATAGCCTGAAAATAATTTTTTGAAAAGTCTTAATCGAAACATCTACAACATTTTTAGGGGAATTACTTGAACCATAACTGCAGAATAATGAATTTCTTAACTCGGTGAGAATGTAAAACACGGTGTGAATACCGTGACTGATAACAAAACGGTGCGAAACAATCAAAATGAACAGAAGGTGAATTACAATAAAATGCTAACAGGTGTAGAAATTGGCAAAGTGTGTTGGGAACATTATGAACTGTTGTTGGACGGCGAGGAGGCAACTCTCAGAAAAGTTTCAGTGAATTCTCTTTCACATTTGAAGTTTACCTTTTGTCACAGAGATGAATCCCCGTTGAAATCCATCGTAACAGCTGAGAAAACGAGCCGCAGAGTCTCCGGCTACAAACTTTGTGAGCCACCTTTCAAGCCAAGAGGCAGCAAGTGTTTGATGCTGGAAACTTTTTTCTTTCTCTCTCTTTTGAGCGTTTCTTTGAAGCGGCTACGTTTCAGTGCAGAGCTTTGGACCCTGGGATTTCCCGCTGCAATGGCAGCTTCCTTCTGGAGAGTTTCTCCTCAGTCGAGACTCACCGACGGCCGCCATGCAAAAGAAATGCACGTTATCTGCTTTGCTTTGTTGTAGAAGGCTGTTTTTATATATTCTGTGGTGAAATTCAGGTAAGATCACACAAAACTACTTTGCAAGTTGTTTTTCCAAACAACTTAAATCCTCGCAAGAACAACACAGATGGTGTTTTTGGGCTTTTTTAAGAATTGCTGTACATTATATTACCACTGTGCATATTTGCCACTCTCCGGTGAAGATCTTTAGTCCCAAAACTATGCGTAATTGAATGATTATGAATTAGAGAGCTTATGAAAAAGAAAGAGCACACTTGCTCAGTCCTCCCTGGGAAAAAAAACGGCAGAACATAATTGGAACTTTAACAAATGTGCAGAGGGTTTCAAATTCTGATTTTCTTGACATGATCCATGTGATTGCCTGTGGCAAAGATGGGTTTAGAAATTATCTGTAGCTGCCACAGACTAAAATCCAAGGAAATGAAAATATAATTGATTTACGCGGGGAAAAAGGCATCTTTGCACAGCCATTCACCTCTGGGATCAGTCCTTCCAAAAATCCCAGTAAATCGTACCGAATGAAAAGCTCGATCAGATAGAAGCGTGCAGGATGGATGTAATGGTCCTCCGACGGCAAAGACCACAAGACAAAACATGTAATTGAGACAATACTTGGAAGATTAGATGCTATTTTGCAAAGAGAACAAAATGTACAATTTAAAGGGGTGATTGTCTTTTTATATATATATATTGTTTGTATTGAAAGAAAAGCAGAAAATAGGACACTAAAGCTGACAGAAATCAATAGTTTCTATTTCATTTAGGCTCAATAACACCTCCAGCGTGCTGTAGAATTGATGTCAATACAACACGGAGCAGCTTTGACAAGGCGCTTCTGGCTCAACATGTCCTCTTGGCACTCGTAAACATGTCTTAGTCTGGCGTTTACTCGGGTTCAATACCATCGCTTAGCTGCAGACCAGCTTGTGTTTGAAGGTGTTCTGTAAAGCAGCAGAAACAGGTAAGGGATGATTACACGGCTGAAGAAGGGACTGCATGGGATATTTATGCTTTGAGCTAAAAAATACATCTTGTCTGCCTTAAATTACTCTCAAACTGATTTTTACTACAAACAAATTACATTAAAGATATAATTATAGAAGAACATGGGGGCAAAACTACAGAACGTGCTACGCTAATGGTCAACAAAACTTCCTTCTTCTACATTTTTGGCCCCTCAGTGAGGATGATGTGCCAGTCACTCGGCTTCAAAGGCCAAAAGGGTTTTTCCAGAAGATAAAACTTTTCTTGCACATATTATCATTCAGCACTAATAAAACTGCAGCTATCAGCGGATGGTGCTAATAGTTTCCTCTGAGAGACCATAACTAAATTGACAGCACGTCTGGCATGTTATCAATCTACTGCTGAAAATTTTTAATATACAAGAATAATCACTGCAATAACTGTTCTCCCCGAGGGCAACTCTGGCACACATGATTAAAGTCTCAAGGTCATGAAAGAAGGAATAAATGTGTGCTTATTTTTACATTCTTCAGATTCTAACGTGCATGTGTCTATTCTAATAAAAAAATGAGAAAAGATAAAAGCGAAAAATGGGACCAATAGGTGACAGCTGGGTGAAGAGTGAACTTTAGAAGTTTAAATAAAGGTTGAATAACTCTTATTGTTCACTTAAACATGGTATAAGAGGTTATTTTCATATATACAAATGCAAAAAGAAACACTGACACAGTAGATGTGCAGGCTACGGCATGATTTCAAATGTTGTTGCAGTTTACTAAGAAAGAAAAACACATTTTATCACAATTGCATGCAGTTGTATTAAAGTGGCAGCTGTTTACAGCCACTGCACTTCATATTCACTCTGATATCCCATTGATATTTTAGCGATGTTATTAATTCATCCCTAACAGTCATGTGAGCCGACCACAAATTCAAGCTAGCTCATCCTTATCCGAGCATCTGTGTTAAGCATTATGTGGTCCTTTATGCATTTTGTATGCACCATTGTAAAACTCCATAAACCTCTCAAGTTCAACCACAGAGTTGTACGAAGGCCTAAGTGATCGCTGTAGTGCTGCAGAGGCCCATTTAAGCCAATCTTACAGATCATAATCACCTTCTCAGTTGGTCGTTTTCTACTGTTTTACTAGTTGGTGGAGGAAAGAACGCAGCCAACGGTCCTGCAGGGTCTGTATACCTCCCAACTCGGTGACTGTATGTATCGCTCCAATCAGTATACATGAGATGCACAAATGTCTTTAGAAATGAAGGCCTTTTAATGAGAGAGACTGAGGGAGAAAGCATACGAAATGAAAGCTCTAACTCTCGCTTGCGTGTTCATCTGGCCGCGCCTGCTGTCTATGATGGACCCCGAGAGACCACAGGCTCCTGGAATTTGCATTGCAAATAGGCCTCATATTTCACATAGATTTTTTTTATTTCAATAAACAGTTTAATTTCGTCACAGCGTGTGTCTTTGAGGGACTCTGCAAAGGAAGTGGCATGTGTCTGCAGAAAGCTCCACGCTGAGGGCGACGCCCATTGAATAAAACCTTTATTCTCACTGCAGCATCCAGGCGTGTGTTTGAATGTGTGTTTCTGTGTGCATGAACCCCAGGTATCAGTTAAAAGACACAAAGGACACGAGTGTAACACAGTTGTTGGTCTTTGTTCATGGCCGTATAGTCTGAGATATTACAAAAATACTAATAATCATAGCTCAGAGTCAGAATCAGTAGCCACAACAACACTGTGGTCAACATTTCCGGGAAAAACTGACTGCAACGTGAAGAGCTCCTGTTATTTTCATCACTAAACATTGTGTTTGTCGGAAAATAATTGCCCCGGTGCGATCTGGTCAAGCGTGGCATGAATGATGGGCCTGCGAAGACTGAGATAAGTCAGAGAGGAAAGAGAGGAGAGTTCTCCTCATCCTTATCTGAAGGAACCCTCCTCCACATCACATCAGGTCCTCTATAATGCTCCACCACGTCCATTTTAAGTAATTATATTATCGTCATATATGGTTAAATTCTTATTTCTGATGGGATTTTTTGCAAATTCCTGCCTAAAACATAAGCTGGATCTTTGTTTTGAAATATATTATTGTTGCTTGAATTAATCATAACGTGTCTTTATACAAGGAATTCAACAATACATATCCATGAACAGTGTTTATACATATCCTGCTACATTTATACATTGTTTTAAGAGTACAGCTTTTGCATATACAGACGATTATAAAATCTAACATTTTAACATGTCCATAACATGTTTATAAACCCATATCTGCTCTGTTTCATACATGCTGTTCTAAAAACAGTTTACAGAATAAAAAGTATCCAACGTTTGCAAGAAGAAAAAGTTAATTAGGCTTCTTTTAATTTCTCGGTCCACTGGCATAGTCAAAAATAATTGCATGAGTGTTCCACTATAATATGCCGGATTAATCAATCCCATATTGCTCCCACAAAGGTTAGTAATGGATGAGGAATGCTCCTGTTGGTTGGTGTGCAGTGCCACTGCAGGGCCGTTTCTGTTGGACATGACCTTGTGTCGAACAGGCTGCGAGCGGAAAGACTCAGTGTAAATTATTTCTCGACAAAGTGCTTTGGCAAACAATGGAGGAGTAATGGAGTGTTTCACAGAGACAAAACTAGCGCCTCTTTTATTCACAGGGGTGAATGCACTGGACGCCATTTAGTGCTCATAAAAATGGCTTTTGGCTGCTGGTCTCCTCCTCAGGGTGGGACCAAGACAGACAGTGTAAGCGTCGGATAACAGAGGCAAATAATAAGACATATACATGCTGCCATCGATGAACAACATTTTTTATGTCCAAAAAATGGATTTCACACGTCTACATTTGAGAGCTAAGTTGTATTTTGCTATTTAAATGAATCAAACCAGGACTGTAATTGATTCTCACAGCAGCTTTTCTGAACTGTTTAATGGAAGGGGATTCAGTTTGAAGACGAATACGATGTTTTATCACCAGATCTGTGACATAACTGGGATAATTCTTTGTATGCAAAGATGTGGTGAAGATTATTGGTGGAGAGAATTTATAAACAAGGAAAAAAAAGGGAGGGAGAAGAGGAGAGAGAGGAGAAGGAAAAGGGAGCAGCACAGATGCCAAGGTTTTCCAGTTCAGTGCACTGAAACACGAGCCAACACCACAATTAGGATGTCCGGGGAGATTGTTAAATAAGACATTTATCAGAGAAAACATGGTTGCCTGAATCCTTTCAGAAACCTGCAAACTTTGATAAGGTTTGTTGTTTTATTATTATGTCGTTTATTGTATCTGTGTGCAGAGAAAAGAAGCCTCGTGAAACATTTAAAGCCAGTTTCTCAGTTGAGTTTGTGCATGAACATCTTTGCATGTTAGCAGGTAACTTAATAGTTTCCAGCCCTCTGCAGATTAATTCCACATCCGTGAATGACCTTCACCTGTCTCTGTGCTGTTACAGCTCATCTGTTATCACAAGTTTGTTTGAGAGTCACCAAAAGATAATAGAAAGTTTGGGATATCGCACATTAATGAAGCGCTAATTTTACAACAAAAACAGTCATATTTTACTTCATATCTTAACTGTTGTTATGTGTTTATTCTTATAATAGAAATTCTGCTCTCTGTCACTACCGTATTTTTCGGACTATAAGGTGCACTTAAAATCCTTTAATTTTCTCAAAAATTGACAGTGCGCCCTATAATCCAGTGCGCCTTATGTATTAATTCTGGTTGTGCTTACTGACCTCAAACCGATTTTATGTGGTACATGGAGCTCAAAAATCTGTCAAAATGTTTCAGTACGACTTTGGTAAGCTATGAAGCCGCACCGCTTGATGGATTGTCGGAGCATTACGGCTACCGTAGTCAGATACCTTGCGGAGTAATATGTTCTGTGCTTCAACATAATATTATGTTGTGTGTATAAGGATGAAATGTATGTATGAACATAGACCCGTTCATTGATATTGCGCCTTATAGTCCGAAAAATACAGTACTCAACATTTTAACTTTAAACTCCCAGCCGAGCGATAAACTATATTTTTATAACAACACAGTGTCAGATATTGTTTTGCTTCAATCAGTTTGTGGACAGAAGTTAAAAGAGGAAACAAATGAACCTTAAGTGTGACTCTGTTCATCAGTAATCAACTCCAAAATGACACACGTGTGAATGAATCAGCTGATAAAGTTTGTGCTGTTTCTTTTCTGTTTCAATTAATCAGTTCAGCTGAGAGAAAAAAACACGGTTTGTTTTGACCAAACGAACAAAAAAACGTCTCCACAGGAAGAAGAACTGAGCTTCAGCTTTTATTCAGAACCACTGCAATGATCACAGGAAGTTTTACATGTTTTACGGTAATTTGTGCGTTTTTTTGTGTACATCTGGCTTGTGTGTGAGTGTGTGTGTGTGTGTGTGTGTGTCAGACAGTGTGTTTGTGGCTCTGCAGTGGTGTGGATCAAAAAAAAAAAGGGGGCTGGGCCTAAATAGCTTATTGATTATAGCTGTTTTTAACGACTGCGGTTGTTGTAAATTGAAATGATGGCTGTTGGCTGGAGTTTGTGGGGGACCAGAATGTGTGTGTGTGTGTGTGTGTGCATGTGTGTGTGTGTGTGGGAGAGATTTTTAAGGAGGAATGTCAGAGTCTGTTTTAATCTGCTAGATTCAGTGTAAAGTTATTAGTTTTTCCACTTTGTGTTTATGTTTCTTGTTAGTTGTGAATTATTGCTGTATGAGTTTTTACATGTTTTTCAGTGTGTGTGTGTTTTCTCTCTGAGTGTGTGTGTGTGTGTGTTTGCATCCATAATAAGTCTT